>JAJEKV010000015.1:7228821-7675371 GCA_021234155.1 Isoetes taiwanensis | reverse complement strand
GGTGCCATGCATACATATTCTAAACGAGGTACCCCACTACCACAGTCGTCGGGATCTGTCAATCCTAATGGCCCAGACTGTATGTTGGAGCCTCTGGACACCTCTCGTTTCTGGATTATGCTCAATTATGATTAGACGTGCCTATGATTTTAAGAGATGTCGAATAATGAGTTTGCTCTGTTTTGATGCTGGTATATCGAGCCTCTATAATACTTTCGCTTAAGCTTTTAGAATATGAAATACGAGGATCTGAACTCTTTACCAAAATAACTCAATATCCCACAAGACCTCACTTTAAATCCAATCTAACCAGTCAGCTAATGTGATTATTTTTTATCTTAAATCTCTGTTTTTTTTATGATAACCCATTGAATTGTTTTTGCTGATATGGTCTATGGTTTCCAAGAATTATATCTATATCAACCCCCTGGAACCCCCCTGTTATTTTGCTACATATTCTAAACGAGGTGCACCCTGGACTACCACACGTTTTGATCTGTCAATCCTACGCCCAGACTGTATGTTGGCTTCTGGACACCTCCTGTTTTGGGACGCCTATGATTTTAAGAGATGTCGAATACGAGTTTGCCTAAGGTTTTGATGGCATATCGAGCCTCTATAATGCTGCTTAAGCTTTAATATGAAATAATGAGGATTTCAACCTTACCAAAATAACTCAATATCCTAATAAGACTACTTAACCAATCTAACCCAACAAATAATGTGATTATTTTTATCTTAAATCTCTGCTTTTTTTATGATAACCCATTGAATTGTTTTATGATATGGTCTATGGTTTCCCAAGAATTATATCTATATCAAACTCGAACCCCCGCTATTCTTGCTACATATTCTAAACGAGGGTGCACCCTGACTACTTTCACAAATAATGGATTCACAATCCTACTACTTCTGCATCAGATAAGCTGGAGCCTGAACTCAATATCCTAATAATAAGACTACTTTAACCAATCTAACCAAATACTAATATGGTCTATGGTTTCAAGAATTATATCTATATCAAATCCCCGGAACCCCTCGCTATTTTGCTACATATTCTAAACGAGGGTGCACTGACTACTTCACAGCCAGACTGCCAATCCTATGGCCCGACCGTATGTACTTGGACTGCAGTTTCCCTGGTTTGAGATTAGATTGAGGCTGCCTTCTATGATTTTAAGATGTGAATACGAGTTTGCCCTAAGGTTTTGATGGTATATGGAGCTACTCTATCGTTTCGCTTCGCTTTTAGAATATGAAATCACGAAGTTCGAACCTTTGCAAAATAACAATACTCTTCATGTAGACTACAGCAATCCTTGGTGACTAATGATTGTTTTTGTCCTTAAATCTGTTTTTTTTATGATAACCCATTGAATTGTTTTAAGGATATGGTCTATGGTTTCAAAATTATATCTATATCACAAATCCCCACAAGACTGTTATTTTTACTATATTCTAAGCGAGGTGCTACTGGACTACCCACGATCGTCGGATGCATCTCAATCCTAAAGCCCGGGCGTATCAGTGAGCCTCACAGACTCTCGTTTCGATTAGATTAGGGCGCCTATGATTTTTAAGATGCCGAATACAAGTTTGCCTAAGGTTTTGATGGTATATCGAGCCTCTATACGTTTAAGCAAGCTTTTAGAATGAAATCTGATTGAACCTTTACCAAAATAACTCAATATCTAATAAGACTACTGTAATCTAACAGGTGGAAGCTAATGTGATTATTTTTTATCTTAAATCTATGTTTTTTTTTTTATGATAACCCATTGAATTGTTTTAAGGATATGGTCTATGGTTTCAAGAATTATATCTATATCAAATCCCCCTGGAACCCCCTGTTATTTTGCTACATATTCTAAACGAGGTGCACCACGGACTACCACGATCGTCGGATCTGTCAATCCACGCCCGGCCCAGGTATGTTGGAGCCTCTGGACACCTCTCGTTTCGATTAGATTGGGGACGCCTATGATTTTAAGATGTCGAATACGAGTTTGCCTAAGGTTTTGATGGTATATCGAGCCTCTATACGTTTTCGCTTAAGCTTTTAGAATATGAAATACGAGGATTCGAACCTTTACCAAAATAACTCAATATCCTAATAAGACTACTTTAACCAATCTAACCAGTGAGCTAATGTGATTATTTTTTATCTTAAATCTATGTTTTTTTTTTTATGATAACCCATTGAATTGTTTTAAGGATATGGTCTATGGTTTCAAGAATTATATCTATATCAAATCCCCCTGGAACCCCCTGTTATTTTGCTACATATTGATGATATATGTGTCAAAACTTTTAATTCACTTGTAGAGCAACTGGATGGAAGCTCTCAGCTTCATCCTCAATTACTTGATCTTTTGGAAAGATACACGGATATGTTTCCCGAGGAGTTGCCTAAAAGGCCACCTCCGTCAAGGGGAGTGGAGCATGAGATAGACCTTGAGCCCGGAACTAAACCAATGGCAAGAGCCGCTTATCGCTTGAGACCTCTTGAGTTAGAGGAAGTCAAAAAGCAAGTTAGAGAACTACTTGAAAAAGGGTTTATCTAGCCAAGTAAATCTCTCTTTGCAGCTCCAGTGTTGCTAGTTAAGAAAAAAGATGAAATTATGCGCATGTGCATAGATTATCGCGCACTTAACAAAGCAACTATTAAGGATAGATATCCTTTACCATGGATCGACGATATGTGCAACTTGGTTCACCAAGATTGATTTGAGAAGTGGATATCATCAAATCAAAATCCGTGAAGGTGATGAACCAAAAACAGCTTTTCGAACTCATCACGGTCATTATGAGTTCCTCATTATGCCGTTTGGTCTCACTAATGAGCCGGTTACGTTCATGAGGTTAATAAACCGAGTATTTGTTGATTACTTTGACAAACCAGTTGAAGTAATTCTGGATGATATACTTGTTTACTCGAACTCATTGGAAGAGCATTTCCAGCATCTAGAGCAGGTGCTTAAAGCGTTACGCTCCCATAAGTTGTATGCTAAAATCTCTAAATGTGATTTCCTCAAGCAAAGAGTTGCTTACTTGGGTCACATCTTGTCAGGGGAGGGAGTGTCTCCGGACCCTAGCAAGGTACGAGCAGTACAGGAGTGGACTCAACCTGAGAATATTCATGAGTTGAGAAGCTTTCTCGGGTTGGCTACTTATTATAGAAAATTTGTGCCCAAGTTTTCTAAGGTAGTAGCCCCACTCACCGATCTTTTAAGAATTTGAGAATGCCAGAAAGTGATCGAAGTGGGCTAGGTTGACAAAAGGGTGGAGACGGTTATGGGCTGGACGATTGTGTGGAAGGAAAAGCGACGAGAGCAAAGACGGCAACAAAGCGAATTGAGGTCAAAATCGAAGTCACAAGCAAGATAGAACTCCAAGTCTAGAACGAGGAGAAGTGCGAAAACTCCTCCCGCTCATACAACCAGAGATACATGTAGAAGAACATTGAAGGAGCACCACCCGAGTGAAATGGCAAACCCTAAATGTTTTGGATTGGTGAGTTGAGGATACAAAAACAAAAGCTATACACTGAGAAAATAAAGATATGCTTTAAATACAAAAATACCACAATAAATTCAGAGTAACAAACTCGAGGCATCAATTTAATGGGTTGAGAAACATAAAGTTCCAAAATAGAAGATCAATGTGAGAGAAGCAGGAGGGACTCAGATAAAAAGGGTCAAATGTACTTGTAAATGAGCATGCAGATAATAGAAAAGAAGGGTTCCAATAAGGAAAAATGTATGATATACCGAGCACATAGTTACATGCAAATATAGATAATGGGTTGAAAAGGATCCCTTGACCCAAAACAAGATATGAAGCCACTACAATAGCCTTAGGTCTAAAACAAATTAAGGGGTGAGCAAATGCAAGCTTAACCAAAGTTATTGTCGTGGGTAGATTAGAAGTATCCGAAATCAATGTGAAAATGAGGAAAACAAGACACTCCTACAAAAAATAATGACTGAGGTACATCTACATTGTCTCTACATTGTCTGTACTGAGGACATATCTCTACATAGTCTAGAAGAGTCAATTCAAGATAAATAACCAATCCCTATATAGAAAAATGGAAAAATACCCATATGCATGTATCTAGGCAAAATTGAGTGAGTCACCACATGATGAAATGGTGGCAGAGATACCAGTCCAAGGAATGCTTAATAAAAGGAACATAGAGGAGATGCACAAGAGGAAAAACTGCATAGACAATCTTTTTCCGCTGAAAAGTCAAGTTACCAAAAGAAAAATCCCAATCTGAACAATACAGAAATTTTTGAAGGGGAGATTGGGTTTCAGCTTTGGAAAGCCAAAGTGATGCAGGCCCTCAAGGTAGATAAACTATGGGACTTGGTTGATCCAACCAAAGGAAAGGTGACACCTCTGAAGCTGAAGGTCAAAACAGAGACATCTGGATCAGAGACTAAGGAAGAAGAATTTTTAGAGGATGAAGAGAAGGAAGAAATTGCCAAAACAATAATCATGGCAAAATTGGGTGGCGATATTGTGCTTGAAATTCAGCACAAGCGCGCAAAGGAAATTTGGGTGTATCTTCTGGAGAGATATGAGTCGAAAACATCGTCACAAATTGATGTCTTGGAGATGAAGTTGCGAAATTTGCAGTACAAAAAAGGTGCCGATTTGAAGGTTTTGATACGCAATCTCAGGCTGTTAATACATGATTTGGGAGGAGCGGGAGTGCACTATAACGAGCAACAAAAGGTATTAGCCTTAACTAGAGCTTTTCAAATTTCGTTTAAGGATCTTGCCATGTTTGTTAGAAGAACCACATCCACTCTGGATGAGGCGATAGAAGCAATCAGGACGGAGCTTGAGCAAGACGTGCTGGTGAAAGCAACTCCTCCCGTGGAAGGTGAAAAGGAAGAACATCCTGTAGCCTTGTATACAGGATGGAGGGGTTGAGGCCGTGGAAGAAGTAGAGGAAGGGGGAGAGAGCATGTCCAGTGAGTTTGGGCATATCAAGGCAGAATGTCCAAATCGAGAGAAAAGGAGCCGAGGACGTGGTTCACCTAGTCGAGGAAGGGGGCGCGCGGTTGTAGCAACCATCGGAGAGACGTCGAACAAAGAAGCGCCAACGGTAGGAGTTCTCACAGAAGAAAAAGTAAGTGAATATGATTTCCCTTTTGAGCTTATGCAATCTATATCCAAAGTCAATATTGAAAAAGAATCTTCAGATAGGTCTAACACATTAACTGTAGATTCTGGAGCTGAAGTCTCCATAGTGGGCTCACCAGGCATATTGAAATGCATTGAACCAAATGTGGAGCAATGGAGCAATGGGCAATGGAGCAATGCAGAAGGTGCATGGCAAAGGAGATTTGCAGATCATAGTTAACGGAAAGAATGTTTTGAGTTTGCCAAATACATTATATGCCCCAGGGATGCTATTTAATTTGATTTCAGTTGCGAATTTGGTAGATAATGGGTTTGATTTATTCTTTCACAAATATGGATGCAAGTTTATTAAAGGTGGTATCAAACTGTTTGAAGCTCAAAGAAGAGGAAATTTGTTTGAATTAGACATTAAGACAATTAAAGATACTATCAATGAAGTATCTCCCCTTGATAGCATAAAGCTTTGGCACTTAAGGTTGGGTCATGTAAATTACAATAATATTAAGATTGCTAAAAGGGATAATCTTTTGGATGAGTTGCAGTTTGAAAATACTGAGATTGATGATGTCTGTGAAGCATGCATGTTAGGTAAACAACATAGATTGGCATTTAGAAATAAAGGAATGAGAGCACATGAATTGCTTGAATTAGTGCATTCAGATGTTTGTGGGCCTATGCAAGTTGAATCTTATTTCGCCACATTTATAGATGATTTCAGTAGACGCACAAAGTGTTATTTTTTGAAAACCAAGGACCAAGTGTTTGATGCCTTTAGGTTGTATGTTGCTGAAGTAGAAAGGGAGACATCATTGCAAGTTAAGTGTTTAAGGTTTGACCTTGGTGAAGAATATAGATCGTCAGAATTTAACATGTATTGCCAGATGCGAGGAATACGAAGACAATATACTTGCAGATATACGCCGCAACAAAATGGAGTAGCAGAGCGCAAAAATCGCACCATTATAGAGAACTGCAGTGGTTATGAAAATTTTGGCTGCTGAAAAGAATACGCAACCAGAAATAGATTCCTTAGTGCAAAAGAAAGTTGCACAAGAAATCAAGACTGTAAAAGAGATGCATTCTAAATTGCAATCCATGGAAGAAGGGATGAAGAAAATGGCTCAGACTGAACAGAAGAGGAGTTTTATTTGGTGTACCAGATGCTCAAAACCTGGACACTATGCGACAGAATGCCGCACGAATTTAGAGAAGAAGATTTACCACATTTGCGAGAAAATGAATCATAATACGAAGGATTGCTAATATTAATTCTAAAAACAAAGGGAAAAGTGTTACATAAACTTCTGTTTTTGCTGTGTCTGCACAACCAAAAGAGAAAAAAACTCTCCAAATGGCTACCTGTTAGAATTGCGGTGAGAAAGGACATTTCTCCTGTGAATGAAAAAGGAGAATAACACGTCTAAGGAAAATTCTAAACATAGGGCTCAAGATGCTTTTCATTATGGTTAGCTTGGACTATGTTGTGGATGTGAATGTTGTAACTAGGCAAAAGGCTAGGCAGCAAGGGATTCAAATTCCTAATTCTTATGAAAAACCAACTAAAGAGAAGGAGAGGAAATATCCGGATGTGCATGAAGAACAAGGGATTTATAATGAGGTTAGAAATAAGATTCAAGATATTCAAAAGGGAAATCTTGATGATGAAACACTTGGCTTGAATAGCAGTATAAGTGATATATGTACAATTAAATAACAAGTGCAAAACTTGGTGGTTTAGTGGTGGCTAAATACTTTTTCTGTTTTTTAAAGAAATAAAAATGTTGATGGTGTTGAGGAATATCAAATGGATTTTGCAACTTGTTTCATGGTGGAACAGGTGATGGATTATCCTGCTGATTTTACAGAAGTACATCAAGGAAATGCAGTTTTACAACCCCAACCAGCCCATGCATTGCAAGGGAATAATATAATCCCTTATTTAGGCACTCCAGAAGTGGAAGAAATAAGCTTAGGATCTGTAGATGAGCCCCAAGTTGTATATTTGAGCAAAAATCTGCCATTAGTTATAGAGTCTGCCATAAAGCTCTTCCATCAGTATAAGGATGTACTCGCATGGAGTTATACAGACATTAGAGGAATTCACCCTGATGTTTGTCTTATGAGGATTCCTTTGATTCCACATGCAAATCCAGTATATCAGAGAGCTTATAGAATGAATCCCAATTTTGCCTTAAGTGTTAATGAAGAGATTCAAAAGCTTTCACAAGCTGGATTTATATTTGAGGTGGAAACCAGTGAATGGGTTTCCCCTATAGTGGTTGTTAAGAAGAAAAATGGGAAGTTACGAGTTTGTGTTGACTTTCGTAAGTAAAACGATGCCACAGATAAGGATCACCCCTTCCATCTACAGATAGTATTGGAAAAAGTGGCAGGCCATGAATGCTACTCATTCATGGACGGTTTTAGTGGTTATAATCAGATAAAAATATACTCTGATGACCAATAGAAAACCACGTTTATAACCTTGTTCGGGACTTATGTGTACAAGGTAATGCATTTTGGCCTTAGTAATGCACCATCATTATTTCAGAGTGTAATGCTCACAGTTTTCAAGGAGTACATTGGGAGTTTCATTGAAATCCTTTTGGATGATTTCACAATTTTCACATATCTCAAAGATCATTTCTCTAAATTAGAATTGGCTTTGAGAGATGTCGACGATATGGTGTGTCCCTCAACCCAGAAAGTGTACATTTTTAGTTACACGTGGAATGCTTTTAGGCCATATTGTGAGTAAAGACGGATTGCTTACAGATCCAAGTAAAGTACAAGTGGTTCGTGACTTGCTCCCTCCTAAAAATGTAACAGAATTAAAAAGATTCTTGGGCAAAGCAAATTATTACCGAAAGGAGCTGGGAGAATGGTCGCTGGCAGAATAGTCTGAAGCTTTTAGGCTTCTCAAAGCCCTGATCTAATCTGATAGCAGATCCGGCAGATTGTCGCAGCATGGCGATGTCCTTATCAGCACATGTTCATTTAAAGAGTCTATGTCTACATCTAGTTTGACTTTCTGTGCTATTATTTGCGGGAAGGCTCAGAGTAAGCTTCTTGTGCTACGGACTTTGATTTTTCCATTTATAACACAGCTTAATTCTGTCACAGCTTAATTCTGTGCTTCTGCGGGAAGGCCAGAAATCACAATTAACTCCTTTGTGCTGCCTACTTCGTTTTCCCCATTCATAACACAGCTTTTCGTGGAGCTCTTTCGCATAATCTATCACCTTTGCTAGCAACGTTTTTTTCCACAACTTTAAATTTCCATGCTCTTATTCATCAGATTTTGGTCATTTCGAACTTTTTTGTTTTCCTTTTTATACATCCTAGATTTATTACATCATTGTTTGGATCTGATTCTAAACGACCCATCCAATATTAACTCCTCATTTTATCGGGCAATTCGAGAAGGTGTTATGTCGATCACGTGCATTTTGGCCCAGCGAGGCAGATTTGTAAAGGAGAAGCTTGGACATTATAGTGTCCAATAATTCCAACAAATAAAGCGGTTGCGGTTTGTGGATAAGCGATTGGGAATTTGATTAAGGTATTGAATTATTTGTTGTTTTGGAGCCCTCAAATCGAAGGGAAATATGTTAGGAAATTGAGTATGAAATTGAGTTATTCCTAAGTTTTCCTCTTTCCAACATCCAGTTGTTTTTACACCCACATCCTTTAAAAAAAAAAACAATTCATCATGTTGTTTTTAAAACGGAGTCATTGTGAACCGCGTCCTTTATTATATTTCTAAAACCACGGCATATATTGTTTTGGAAAAACAATACCTAAAGGTCTTTACTTTTATAAAGAACTACATGTGATTTGTATGTAAAACTATATATCAAAATTCCTTCTTATCAGAAAAACATTATTAAAAAACAACAGCTATTCTTGAGTAACCACATATCATTTTTCGTGAAAATTAACACTTGGAAACAACATAACTAAGAAAAAAAACCCAGAAACCTACGTGTAGTTTCTAGCAAAGTCGGACAAAATTCTTTACGTGGTTTTTCAGTGTTGTTTTTCTGCAAAACAACAGTTAAAAGCAACATGTGGACCTTTTAAGTTTATTAAGAATGACATGTCTACTTTTTAGGAAAACAACACTTGAAAACTATAGCTACTTTTAAAAAACAACATGTAGAAATACATGTTAATTTCTACGCGTAGATAATTTTGACAAAATTCTACGTGTAGACTTTTTCCGAAAAAAACTACATGTATAAAATTTTTGCTAAAAACTACACGTCATTTCTAGCAAATCCGGACAAAAAACAACACGTAGTTTTTTGGTGTTGTTTTTTTGCAAAAAGGACACTGAAAAACAACATGTGGACCCAGTTTTGGGGTGGCAGTGGGTGTTTTACACAGGATATGTGTAATGTTTTCAGAATCTGAGACCTTGTTAGCAACATTGCTTTTATTCTTGCTTGATCCAGCATGTGCAGAAAAACTTTTTGATCATGCTAAGACTCCAGAATGTTTGAGAATGTTCGAGAGGGTATTATGGAGATCAAAGTTTAATGAAAAAATTGGTGTCTTGCAAAACTATTGGCTGGCATCCTTGAGCAGCGGCTGACAATATGGTCAGAGGAGGCAGATGTGCGAGCTCTCACACAAGTAGGCTTTCGGCCCAGGCATTCCACCATTGATCATATCTTCACTCTGCGCACACTGATTGAGGATAGCAAGAATCACCGACAAAACCTGTACTGTTGTTTCGTGGATTTCGCAAAAGCTTTTGACACAGTGCCCCGAGACAAGTTATGGAACAGACTGCGACAGCTGGAGACCCCCCTTGACTTGCAGAATGCAATATATAGGCTATACGAGGCATGCTCAGGACGTATCACATCGTCAGGACAGCCGGTAATCAGTAGTATTGGAGTGCGTCAGGGTTGCCCCCTCTCCCCCACACTCTTTGGCCTATACATTGACCAGCTGGAAGATTGGCTCTCTGAGCACGGAGGTGCGGGCGCCCATCTCATGCATTACACAATCCGAATATATGCTGACGATGTCAACCTCATGGCCTATACTCCAGAGGACATGCAACGTCACCTGGATGCTCTTGATACTTTTTGTCAATTCACTGGCATGCGAGTTAACTTGGCCAAAACTAGGGTGCTGCTAGTTTCATCATCCCGTCAACCAAGGCTTCCCTCATTCACTTACTAGGGACAAGATGTGGAGGTGGCTCCGACCTACAAGTACTTGGGGATCGAGTTCTCTGCTACCACCCACTGGGATGCGACCATCAGGTTGCGGGTCATGGCAGGTTGGAAAGCACTATATGCCATGCAGAACAACAACCACAAGGCAGAGTTGTATGCCTGGGGCCACCAGTCACACTTGTTTAGGGCCTTGGTCGAGCCGGTCCTCTTGTATGGGGCAGAAGTATGGGGTCCGGTGATATCCCTCAACACCTGGAATGACCTCGAGCAGGTGAAGAAAGCCTTCTTGGGGTAAAGTCCACAGTATCATACTAGATCCTACTCCAGGAGACAGGTTTTCTACCCCTTCAACGGGCTGCATTGGAATGCCATATCATTTACTTCCAGAAGGTGGTCGCTATGGGTGATACACGTTTGCCCAACCTTGCTTTGGCCATGGCGATGGGTCCCCAATGCCTGAAAGCCTGCTCGAAGGACAAGCAAGCTTAGTGGTTCTCGCGCTGGGGTGTACAGGCAAATAGATGCGTACAGGTACGGACAAAGAAAGATCACAAGGCACTTAAGCTCTACCTAGATGCTACTTTCCTCCGCAAGCTCTGGGATGCAGATGCTCTGACGCACGTTAAGCTGGCACACTATCAGCAGCAAGTCAATCCTAGGCTCACGAGAGGCCCACACCAGTACTTGTACAACCATTTGCCCATGAAGAAGCGCAGACTTATAGCTTCCATTTGCACGGATGCACATCGTCTCCACATTGAGATAGGACGTTGGGCTCAGGAAGCACGAGAGGAATGGCTTTGCCAGGCGCCATTGAGGATGAATGTCATGCCCTCCAGATCTGCCCAGCGTTTGCCCATATCCGAGAGCGGTATTTATTACTAGTGCCTGGCCTTGCATGAGTTATTGAATACGGCTTCAGTAGGTTTGTTGGGGTCATACCTCCAGGAGATAATGGATGCACCGACTCAGTTGTGTCCTCCGGGACAGTATTGAACTGTTCTATACGATTGTACAGCGTGCCAGCATACTTATTACTGCTAAGGGTTTTCCCTTGAAAACCCTTTGGGGCGGGGTTTTTTTTAATCCTGACAGTAATACGCTTGTTGCTCTCTTTTTGTTTGGGTCCCATAGGCCAATTGGTCTCCGTAGATGATAAAAAATATATTCTATTCTATTCTATTCCTTAAGCATTCTCAAATTATGGTCAATATTTGTTGGATTAATTATGACCTTAGAGTTGCATGTAGCATCTTTCCCACTTTGACTATAGATCTTTGACTTTTCTCTGTTATCTGCATTGTTAGAAACATCATCTGTATTTTCCTTTGATTTTTCTCTGTTATCTATAATATTGGAAACAACTATTCTATTCTCCTTAAAGAAAATGCCCTTGTTAAGAATTTTGACATTTGAATGGCTATCTAGAATATAGCAAATCTTTTGTGCTTCAGAATTTAAAGCCACTTTTGAACATTGCTATAAAACTCTTAAATCTCTTTGCTTTGAAATTCTTTTCTGACTTCCATTGATTTTTTTCTAAGGAACATGCTCCATTTTATCAGAGATTCTAGCATTTTCTTTTGAAGGATTAAATGTGTGCCTAGAATCATTTAGGATATTAACTTCTTGTTCAGATACCTATGAACCAATAGAGTGGCAGATTTGTTGTTGCTGTTCACCTTAATGGACCATGCATCATAGATATTGTGCCTATGATTGCAATTTTGACAGAAGTTTGGTAAGCCCACCCATCTCAGCTGCAAATTAATTTAGTTTCCATAGAAGTCAATGAGGGGGACATAGGTAGGAATAGGCTTGAAATGTCCATTTGAATAAAGCATTTGAAAGGCTTGTATGGCGAGTACTTATTGGTCAGATATGAGCCAATGGAATTAAAGATTTTGGAGAAGCAATCTTCATTCCAATAGATAGGATTTAGAGCACTCATAGTAACAGAGGCAACATGATATTTCTTGAACTCATTCAAAGGAAGTGTAGGGCTCCACTTGAGAAAAGAGAGATGAAAAGTAACACGTGTGGATTTGCCCAGATTGAGAGTATAATTGGATTTATGAAGATAACTTTAACAAAAATTAAGGTCCTTCTATTCTATTCTATTATACTAGAAAATTGCCCACCTTCGGTGGGCATTCAATGTGATTGTTAACAAAGAGTGTGATATTAATGTGTGGGTTAGTAATGTGTTATCTACGCAATATTTGCACATTCAATATGATTGTTAACAAAGAGTATGATATTAATGTGTGGGTTAGCAATGTGTTATCTACGCAATATTTGCATTTTTATTTAACACTCTCGAGCACAAACCATAACAGTAATTCTGCAACATATTTTCTAGTTCTTGGATCATCATACACGTGAAATAATAGTTTGCTTTGAACTGCCATCATAATGGTAAATGTAAGAAATATTTCTATTTACATTTTTCGTAACAGATAACAGGTCCGAATGCCGCAAAGAAGTTAATGGGAATTTGCATCAAACTGGTACAGATTCCACTCCTAATGTAGTTCCTCAGCCTCATGCAAATGATAGTGCTTGGAAGTCATCTGATTCTGTTACAAAAGTTTCATATCAAAGATTTAGTGATTAGCTTTGTAACGATATATCTAATGCATCTAGAAAGGCAAGGGTAGCAGTTGTTTTACTGGTATTGTCTAAAGGGAGTAAGGAGGAGCTGTCAGCAATCTTGGACGCATTGAGAGTCCGATAGATTCAACTTCAACAACAATTGCCTCCAGATGACATATTTTACCAGTCTGACTGTCGGAGTGTGGTTCAAGCTTCTGGTATTCCTGTGGTTGAGGTGGACCAACAAGCTCATATTAAGTGTGCTAAAAACTTATCTTCCTGTGCAGTTCTTGGGTATCTTACTGGTGGCTATTTAGATTTTTCTCGGTTTCGTGTTTGGTTATCTCAGCTTTTGAGATGCCTTCAATTTCCTCTTTTCAGTCCATCAAGTTGTTGGCAAAAAACTTTGTTCTTATTATGTTTGAAAGTAGTGATGTAGTGGGCTCTTTGGTATCAAGAGGGATTGATCCACTTGGTGGGGAACATATAATGTACCAATATTATTCTCCTGGCTTTACTCCAGATATGGTTCGTGCATTAAAGATGCCTTGTTGGTTCTCGTTACCTAATCTTCCTGTTGATCTAATGGCTCATCAATTTCTAGTTGCAATTGCAATGGGACTTGGGGTTCATATCTCACACTCCATCATGAATGGTCCAAGAATTTGTGTTTCTATGCTAGTGGACTTGCCTTTACCAGATTGTATAGTAGTGAAGAGCAGGCCTTGGTATAAAAAGCTGGATCTTAAGCTTCTGAATGGTCTAGAATTAGCCCGTTTATTTCCTGATAAGGAGGCTTTTGTTAGCTTTCGTCGAGGTACTCGTGCGTCTCGGGCATATGTTCAACATTCTTCCCAGGTTCAAGCTCCCATTGTTATTTCTTCATCTATTCATGATCAACCTTTGCCGGTTGTTTTGCATTCCTCGGCTATGGAAGATGCTCTATATACAGTTCCGGTGGTGTCATCCTTAGCACCATCAGTTGCAACTATAGTTCCTACTACTCTCCACGTTGTCGCTTCTGCCTCTCATGCTTCTGAGGTTGTTATGGCTGATGATCCTAATCTTCAGTGTGATAAAGAGTCATGGCAACAAGCCAATTTGAAGAAGGCAGCGAGGAAGAAGTCTGTTATGTCATCTCATGAGGCTATCCTGCCTCGTACTATTCAGTGGCATGATAATTTGATGTCTGTTGATGATCATCTCGATGCTGCAGAACATGATGATTGTGATGAGGCTATTAAACTCCTCAAGGTGGCACAAGGAGTATGATTATATTCTGTGTATGGGTGGTTTTGCTTAGTGGACTGTTTCCTCCTCTAGGTTTTGAGTCCCATATCACAGATCCCTTGTACGTATCTTGATTTTTCTTGATAAAAGATTGTCGATCCAAAAAAAAAAAAAAAAAAACATGTCGCTATACTAAAAGCCATACTTGCAAAAGCTCTCTCCTATTTTTTATTTTCTTGATTTTCTAGCAATTTAAAAGAACAAAAAGAAAAACAAAAAAAGAAAGAAAGAAAAATCAATTTTTGTTGTTCCGGTTGTTTATAAGATATCTTGCGAAATACACACTTGTTTATGATATAATAGGCCCTAACATTGAAAAGCCTCGTAATACCAAGCACGTTTAAACAAATCATGTCGTTAGACTACTTGTTTATTCAAGAGGCTAATGTAAACCTTACAAAACATAAAATATTTGTAGATCAAATTATCAAATTTGATTTCTTGACAAAGGTTTTATACAGCTCTAATTTAGAACCAACATTTGTACTTACAAATGTACAAATACATTATGAAGGAGGAATTAAGACAATGATATGTATTATGAGGTTGCCAAGATGCTAAAAGGGTGGGGGTGATGCCAAGAAAACACAACTATGCTATGGTAGAGACAACTACCCAAAATTCCACATGCATGTCCACTTCAATGAAATCATACCCACTTCATTGAAATCATGTGTAGCAATCGGCCCCTGCATGTACGAAGAGCGGAGAGATCACTTCAACTACGCATGCAAATCAACCCTTTTTTTAGTAAGAAAGCCAAAATAACTCCAACATTCATATGTAGCATAATAACATGGGGTTTTCTTTGTGTTTTTGTACGCTTTTCACCAAGGTTTTCCTATGATTTCATGATGTATTCAAATGGATGTACTAATGCGTACATCTAGAGTGCACCATTTCTGAGCCATTGATTTTAACCTTTTTTTTGGAATGGTCAACAACCAATGGCTCACAACAAAAGCCCTTTTTTTGTGCGTGTGGTGCATAATGGTCAACAACCAATGGCTCACAACAAAAGCCCTCTTTTTGTATGTATGGTGTATAATGGGCACATGAAGGGCTTGAAGGGCGCATGTAGTGCAGTTTCCCCGCTGGCAACACATTTCTTATCATAACTTTTGATCCAGAGCTCTGTTTGAGATGATTTTTATTGCGTTGGAAAGCTCTCTCCGAGATCTTTTTGATAGTGTATGATATGGATATGTTTGGTTAAGTTATCTATGCTAAAACAGCAAGTTTTTTTTTTGCAACACAAACCATTAACATCCAACATATAAAAATTAAATCCCCCAACACATAACAACCAACACATAACAACGCATAACAACCGTTGACATTAACAACCAACATATAACTACCATTGACATTAATTAACACAACCATTGGGTCCAACACATTTAAATTAAAATCCCCCTTAAACCCCCTTTGGTTTGGGTGCATCTTCACACGGGGGGTGACGTAGGGCAGCGAGAGCCCTCATAATTGTATTTTGCACGTACGAAATCAACACCATATAGTATTCCGCTTGAAATCTTATAGTATTTTGCGAATCTTGTTATACATACAGTATAGCGAATTTTGTACTTGCATACCCCACAAACGAGGAACTTTACGTACGGTGTAGATTAAGGAATAAGGGGTGAATATGCCTATCCAACAGCTCGTTGCCCGGAGTCACCCCCCGTATGAATATGCACCCAAACCAAAGGGGGTTTAAGGGGGATTTTAATTTAAATGTGTTGGACCCAATGGTTGTCTTAATCCGAAAAACCCTTGCCTTAGGCCACCAAGCAAATCGGAAGCTATTCCATCGGGCTCTGGCTATAAGAATCGAACTAAATTTACTACAGATACTTAGTATCCAACTCTCGCTGGAGATTGAAGCCAAATGTTCGGATCCGGTACAATTGAATGCTTCATTTTCCTGTGTTCAGTCATAGACATAATGTGTGCGCAACATCACAATTTGAATGGTCAGCTCTGTCAAATTTGGCAGTGGAATTTTCAGCTCAGATTCATGCGCGGCCTCATGAGGGGGAACGACGTGTGATGAAAGGGGCAGGTATATTGTGGAGCTTAAACTAGCTCAGAAAGCATTTGTAGGCAGCATTCCCACTTCAATCTACAACTTAAGTTCCCTCACAAAATTGGAGCTCTGGAACAACCATTTGGTTCGAATCGTAACACCTTTTATCGAAAAGATAACTACTGAGCCTTTCCCACCTCGCCAACCTCAAAGTTATTCATATGGATATAAGTAATAATTTACAGGCTTAATTCCTACTTTTATGGGCCAGTCGGTCTCCGTGGACGCAAAAAATCTATTCTATTCTATTCTATTCTAATCTCATAGACATTTCCACCTCTAGTGGTGCAACAACCCGAGGTTTCCTCAAGAGACTGTAATGGATACATAGAAAACCCAACCATTATGTCAGAAAGCATCCCTTGAGAAAATTAGATGATGGGGTTATTGTTAATTGCCTCAATTGTCATAGGATGTACTCCATGACACATGATGGATCTATCATGTCTGCAAAAGAATGTAATCACGATATAGTAGAGATCTTAGGGCATCCCCTAAATGCCTTAGTCAATTGTTTTACCTGTTCAAACACTTAAATGGTATTGATTTCCTCACGGATTCAAAGAAAATACATGGCGCAAAAAGGACTTAAGTAATTTCATGGGTTGATGATGAAACATTTGATCTGCATAAACAGATCTGAAAAAGGTTATAGACCTTTATTGCAAACAATACCAGTAAAACTTGAACAACGGACCTGCTAAATTACATCCTTATGGAAGCAATCTCATCCTCTTAAATGACACCAACATCTTTCCCTTCTTTTTGATATGGGTAACATTTCAGAAGCAAAAATTCAATTGTTGTTGACAGTAGATATGCTATTCAAATGGTTTGGCAGAATAGATATGAATCCTTGTAGTCCTAGTCTGCATCAGTAAAAAGATATCACAAATTACTACCTTGAAAGATCTTGGTGTGAAGCGAACTACTTGAAGCTCGAACACACTTGCATATATTAAACCATTCTGGTGTTGGACTATGCTATCTTGTATGGTGATAACTTAACAATAAGCATAAAAACAACTCGTTCAGGTAGCATCCAGGTGTGATATTCCAAGGTGATTGTGCAAATAACTCCAGTAATTTGTCTACAACCTGCACGCATGAATAAGATTATTAAACAATCAACCTACTACATATATAATCCTACGAGGAAGCCAAATAAATATTTTGAGTATGAAATTCTAGAAGGTAGTACCGTGGTGTAAAGCTTTTGAGTGCATTTGGTGCAATCAAGCTCAAATGGTGGCAATGATCCTACATTATTTCCCGTGACAAAGAAAATGACTGCATTTAATGGTTTCTTTGTATCCTCCCATAATCTGCTTTCCCTGGTCCAATTCTTACAGATCTGCCCAATGAGCTAGATATGCTTCCACTGGTTTTATTACAACAACAGAAGCATCATTACTACTTGGAGCCAAAGCAAATAAAGTGAAGCCCTCCAGGTTATCCTCACTTCTTGGCAATAACATGACAAAACAATAAATAGGTCAGACAAATTCTCCATTGCCTTGTACAGTAGCACAGTATCTAATACACTTTAAATTCAGCTGGAACCAAGACAAAGTGCCCTAAACCTCAACTCAAAACAAAGATGGCAGTAAGGTTTCATGCTTTACCTTCTTGTCCTTTTACGAAACCAAGTGCATGTTCAAAATATGATCAAGCCTTGATAGACATAATGCATTTCTTTGCCAGAGATGCTCACATGGAAAATAAATGTGAGCATTTAACATAGTTTGCTACATAAAATTTCCGACCACTTTAAGAGGAGGAAATGACTCTTATGAAACACATGTTCAATGATGAATAGAAGAGGTAAATTATCTAAAACGATAAAAAGAGAGATTCTGCTCAACAATGTGATAGAAATACTTGTATTTAGTTGCTATAGAAATACTTGTAATAAAATAAGCACATACATACTCGTCACTTTAATTGAAAATATAACTTTTGAAATCATTATTGACCCTGTGCTGCTTGCAATGAAGTTCAATGGCATCAATCTGACGAATCTTGAGTCCTCTGGTTTGTGCAACCTCACTTGTAGTTGCAACATAGGACCCACATGCATGTTCTGCCGCACGGATATGAACCAACGTCATATGAACTAGCGTCTGGACATCGATTCAGCCATCGCCACTCCATGATATTCCACTGCCGTGTCAAAATACCTAGTTAATCTACTGCAATTAATAACAGGCAGAAATTATAAACAAACTTTGGATGAAGCTGGAAGTCGGGATTGATCGCCAAGACATCGTCAAGATAGCGCCATCAGGCAGTTTGGCCAAAAGCTTTCCTGCTTGCGCAATCATTTCCGAAACCTAGATGAACCCTTAGATTTCCTGACCTTTCGTAATATCGTTTTAGTGGCTTTTCATTTTTTAAAGGGAAGATCATGCCATGTTGCACCATTTGCCCCTTTGGTGTTAAAGCCATTATGCCACGTGGCATGATCTGGGCCATCGATCAAGATCTGGGCCATCGATCGAGGCGGAGGGACATTGGGACGATCTCGGCCGTCGATCGGGCAGACAGACAGACGCCACAGTTTTATGATATAAGAAGATTCTATTCTATTATTGAAATGGATGTCTCTTCTGAGTTGCCCTGCTTTTGAGATAGTCCGAAATCATTTTTTGACATTAGCATTCCATTCCACGCTTCCACAACTTCTCAGAGCACCATCTGTGCATGACTTGGCATTATACATACTTGAGGTTCTAGATAAACATCAGCAATTACTGAGCCCTCAGTAGTCATTATCTCCGCTTGTCTAGTATCATCATTACTGCAAAGGTTTTTCCCTTGAAAACCTTTCGAGGCAGAGGTTTTTTAATCCTAGTACTAATGATTGTACTAGCCCATTGTATGGGTCCCATGACCTATTGGTCTCCGTGGACGTTAAAAAAACTATTCTATTCTATTCTATTCTATTCCTTAAGTACATTTATTATCCCTTGCCCTTGTGTACTATGCGAATTCAGGGATAACAATTTACCTAGCTTTGCTAGTTTATTATAGCACTCTTGTATTGAGTAAGGTACTTTTCTACACAATGATCATTTAGTTATGGGACCTATTGTTGGAAGGAGAGGCATCTTCAACATCCTATTGTAGATCTCACAAACCAACAAACTACACTATTATGGAGGAGGAGGATTTAATGTCCAGTAGAGACGAATTGATCTACAAGATGCACCAGATGCACACACAATGCTAACATTATGCTATCGATCATGCCTTCATTATGAATAAACACCATACTATTTACGGAATGTTGACATGTATATATGCAAAGTGGCCCTCGACATATATATTGATAATAGTAGAAAAATGGCACAAACGAAAGAGCATTTGGTTGGAAGTCCTTCAACAAACTATTGAACAATGGTGTGTAAAATCACATTTGATGTATGATTAATGTTGAAATATATATGATTAGCCGCTGCCATGCTTATGCTCAAAAGTCAAGGGACGTGTTTTATGAAACATGTTGGAAAATGATTGTTACAATTATTCAAAGGTGCACAGTTTCTTGCTCAAGGTATAGTCATTTTATTGGTCGTCTAGCTAAGGTTGATCACCAAGAGAAGTAGAGTATATTCTGTTGAACGCCACATGCATGTTCTTAGCAGGGTATATGCTTGAATAGAGAATGACGTGTCGTGCATCAGATGGTGCTGCCGCTGTACGTGTTGTTAATGTATGCAGTTGGGATAAGCACAAGACTTGACGCCGAATTAAAGCCACATAAGGTTCATATTTCCTTATATGTTAAGCCACAATGTAAACATGTATGTAATGAAGCCTAAGATCCAACCTAAATGGAGGGACCTGGGCTTATGGTATGTAAAAAACAAAGCATGGAATCTTATCTATACGGGAATCTATGAATACACATGGGGTACACGCCATAATATGCATGAAACAAAATGTTGCATATGCCCAGAAGGCTGAATGATGAGGTCGTAATGTCGTGCCAAACATCGACATTGAACATAAGCAGAACTATGGGGCCTTTGAATTGAAGCACAAGCTTCAGAAAACGACAAAATAGATAGATGGATAGTATTTTTTTTGGAGAAGAAAGAAGCATGGTTGAAAGCGTAAATAACATGCAAGGCGTATGGACTCGAGAAGAAAGAAGCATGGGTAAATAGAAGGGTAAATAGTTAACTTGCAAAACCTATGGGCAACCGGGCCATCCGGTGACGGAGGATATACCGGCGGTAGGCCGTATATTGTGGGCCGGTTTCTCGAGCGGACGAGATAAGAGATAAGGACGTGAGCTAGAGTCTGGAGCGTCGGAGACACGTGGGGCGAGTTCTTGGTCGGTACATGGCGTCAACGTGGCAGGAAGCAATCCGACGTGGCCGTTTGGTGTGGTGACGTGGCAGAAAGGCGTGACATGGCACCTTACGCGGGCTATTGGGAAAGCGAGCTCCGTGGGCTCAAGGGGAGGAGGGATCGCCGGAGTAGAAGACTACAAGCAAGTAGTGTACTACCCCTGCCGCAAATCTTCCTGCGCTAGTTTCTAAGAGGGCCGCCAAGCTTGGCGGCGCCTCTGTACCCCTGCATCGTTGAATTCTGCTTTCCAAGTCAGTATGGAGCTCATAGAGTGGTATACCGATAGTGGCGGAGGAATAAGACGCTAAAATTGAGTTTTTTCAAGCACATCGGACGTGGGTCAAATTTGGGTTATGGCAGTATGGGGTCGGATCAAGTGGAAGGATCCCAGGACCCGTGGAAGATGGCGGTGGTTGTAGTTTGTAATGGAAAGTTAGGAATTACCCTGGCTTTTGCCGGAGGAGGAAAATGGTGGTGGAGAAGTTGTATTTTGTGATGGGGTGAAGAAGAACTGTGGGGTGTTGATTGTATGGCAATTTCAAAGGGCAGACTTTCTCGTGATACAAGTGAGGAGGAGCTAAGGATGGCTGCCCATAGTAATGGAGATGAGGATGCTGGCAATGACAGCTGTGGTACTTCAGATTGTGGTCAACTTGCGGCAATTCTACCTTGGAATCCAACTATAGGAGCCTTCCAAGATTATCAGGAAGTGGTTGAAGCATCAAAGAGGCGGCATATACGAGTAGGCGGTAGACCTAGGGGTGCCTTAACAGTCGTAGTATCACGTCCGGTATGATCTGCTCTGTTTCATTATATACTAGTTTGTCTAATCTGTAGATAGCCCTTAAAAGACCATGCAGTTCATTTTAAAAAATAAGGGCAACCACACTGTTGTAGATCACCCCCTCCTGAATTTATGATGCATACATGCATCTAGATTGTTCATCAAATCTGATAATGGAATGCAGAAGAACATGAGCGTGCAATAAAAATTGCTAAATCTAACAAACCTTATGCATGCAGATAGTTTCGAGGTTGACGAAACACATAGTAGAGACATATCAACTTTGCAATCCTTCTTTTTATTATGCGACTGAGTTGAACCCCAAAAGGTATTTGACAAATCCTTCAACTGGGATATCAAATTACGGACTTGACAATTCGAATTCCGACTTGATATTGGCTGTGAACGGCGTCCTTCAAAACACAGAATCAGCTCGAAGGTCGAAAAGACTTTACTTCACAATCTCAAATGAGGGTTTTTTGTTACGTTCAGCATGAGCAAAATCTTTGTTATTGTGTTGCAGGTATATAGTGAAAGAGATGCTGGGCCAGGGAACGTTTGGTCAAGTAGCGAAATGTTTGACTGATAATGACGATTCGTTTGTCGCAGTCAAGGTCATAAAGAACCAGCCAGCATATTACCAACAAGCATTGGTTGAAATCAATATATTGACGGCGGTATGATTTCTTTCCAAAGTCAAAGTTAGTGTGTTTTGCAGAACAACATCCAGCGTTCCTTATTTGCTTTTAAGTTTGAGTTCTTGGTATGGGTTGATAGATGCATTGGTCTCGATGTTAATTATGGCCTTCATTGTTGCAGACAGTGATACCAAAAGTATTTTTGAAAGTGTCATGGTAAACGTTGCCAGTTCACCTAATTAGTAGATTCCATTCTCAGAACAATCAAATTATGCACTTTATGTAAACGTTTGTCAAGTGCTTCTTTGTGCATTCCTTTGCTACTCATGTGGGTGCATGCTTATGACATGTCAGCTGAACCGGACGTATGATCCAGATGATAAACATCATATTGTTCGTATATTGGACCACTTCCTTTTCCAAGGACATCTCTGTATTGCATTTGAGCTTCTTTCAACAAATTTGTAAGTGGACATTATTTTCATGCTAGATATTTCCTACGTCCATTTTTCATTTGGGGTTTTGTTGAGTTTCTTTGCTGGAAAGGTACAGAGAGTATTAGCATGGGCCTTTGCAGGCAACCCCCCTCCCGGACCCAAAGAACTCAGAGGAAATGGTTATATGTACTTGGTCTCCTAGATACTGCAGGCCTCCAGTCAATGTTTTCCTTTCTACCTCCTGATTGAACGTTGTATCAGTGAGCATGCAAAGACAAACATGGTTGTGCATTATCAATTACAAAATCTCTCCGGATTCCTGAAGCTGTGCCCCCACTTTATACTGGATGGGGATGTTCAGCAGAGGTGTTTGGTTCTAGAGGGGTGGCAACTTTAGGATTCTGCGCGAGTACCTCAACTGTGTCCTGTCGGTCCTGAGATGGGTGTTCCAACCTAAGGACGTTTCAACAGCTGGCCATGATGGAAATTTATACTGTGCACTTAATTTACGTGGCCTCAAGGCATTTTCCTAAATAGAGTCTTTAAACTTCAACTCCAGTAGAAAGGGGAAGACCTAATTGCCCTGCATAGACATTTAATCTGCCCTAGCTTTCAAGCAGAAAGCAGTGGCTACCACTAAAGTTGCATAGGAGGAGCATCAAATTTCAGCACTTCAGTCACAGTAATATATACAGGATGATGTGAGCAGTTGTCAACGGTTCCCCTCCAACTGCTGACCGAGGGTATAAAACATCCTTATGCTTCACCCGAGGTTAAGAAAATATCTGAGGGAAGTCTGGGAGTGGGATGCATGGGCCATCTTTTCCAGGTTCAGAAGTGCTGTTCAACCAGAGGAACACTGTTCTTAAATGTAAACAGTTTTGATGTGGACGAATGGAGTCAGAGCTCGTGTCTAGGCTTACAACCTGAAGTAACATTGGATACATGCATATGTAAATTTGGCAACATACGTCCGAAAATTGAACTTTTCAAGAAACATGGATTGCTAAATGATTTTTATGCTTAGGCACTAATTTCTCTCTATTTTGGAGTAAACAGTCGTCTATGCATCTTGCATCTAACAAGAGGTTTAGGCTCGTCAGAACTTTCTCAATCATGTTAGGGAGCCTAAAGAGAAACTTCTAGCCATAGGGAGAAATAAGTTATTCCTTCAGTCTTGCAGTCATATTGAGGACTTTCTGAAGATAATTGGTCTGTCTCCATAATAAAAGAGAAAAGGCAGCTAGAATTGGCAGTGGTCCCAAAATGGCTGGACACAGCAGAAGCACTGGCATCTACAGCCTATACACGATCAGCTAGGACTAAGCAATCTATATAGAAGTTTTTAGATGGCATGGAAACACTGGATAAGATCAGCAAAGGGACGCTGTAATTTTTGTTTTCGTCCACAATGGCCCCAATTTCTTCCTCTGTCCTTCACTGAAGCTGCTCAGTAATGACTGCTTGTGCAAGAATGCATCTTAAGACTATCTAACATAGAGATATTTCTTGTGACTGTAGACATTTTTTTTTTCAGGTATGAACTTATCAAAGTCAATCAGTTCAAGGGTATTCCATTGCACATATTGCGCCTCTTTACAAAGCAGGTTCGGAGAACAGAGCCATTTATAGATGCTTTTGTGCTCGTGGTTGTTAGTGATATTCAGTGTTGCCTAGTCTTTTTGGTCGATTTCTTGCAGATCTTGGTTGCTCTCTCAGTTTTACGTGAGGCGGGAGTTATACACTGCGACCTCAAGCCTGAGAATATACTTCTTACTACAAGGTACACCTTCAGCTTTGGTATTTCGAAGTTCTTGTTTATTTTACCAGTATCCAAAGTGTTTTCTGCTCACTGTCTTATAGTTTGGTGGAAATCAAGTTAATCGACTTTGGCTCTGCTTGTATGGAGAACCGTACTGTGTACTCGTACATACAGGTACTTTTTCTGTGACTGGAAGAAAACTATTGGATGAAATATCATAGACAGGAAAATCAACAAAGGTTTGTCTCTATGCTGCTGCAGAGTCGATTTTACCGTTCTCCTGAAGTTGTCCTTGGGCATCCGTATCCTCCTTACGCTTTTAGTCATTTTTCTGAAAGCTGAATATATGATACTCTTCCCTTGACATATCACCAGATACACTACTGCCATTGATATGTGGTCATTAGGCTGTGTTGCTGCCGAGTTGTTTTTAGGACTTCCACTTTTTCCTGGGGCATCTGAGTATGATTTGCTGCAACGCATGGTTGAGACCCTAGGGTATGAACTCGTTATGTTTTTGAGGATTTGCATATGAATAGCCACGTTAATGGAAACACGGGGCATTGGCTACAATTTGTTTTTTGGATCTTGCAGTTCTCAACCTCCTGACAGTCTTTTAAGGAATGCAAGCAATACAAATAAGTACTTCAAGCATGTGAGTGCGGCTCCCCGTCTTGACAGCAGTGGGATATCAATGTATCAATTTCTCACTGAAGAGGAGTACGAATTGGTAAGCGGGATTTCCTTTTCTTTATTCTTCAATATTATGCTGACTATGCATTTTTTTACAGCGTGAAAAGAAGAAGCCAACTATTGGTAAACGATATTTTAAGTATACAAAGCTTGAAGATATTATCCTGAACTATCCCATGAAAAGCAAAGTTCCCGAGGAGGTCAATGCAGGTTGGCGTATGTTTTTGGTTGTCTTCCTCTTGTCCTCTTTCAATTAAAGGATGCATTTAAGATTTATTTGCCTCTTGAGTAGCTATTGACAATGGTGTGTAACCATTATCTATTAGGTTTTTAGCATTTCCAAGGCTGTCATTAAAATCTTGTGAACGATTGGGGCTCCAGAATAACCATTGCTTGAGTTGACTTGAAATTGCCAACCAGCGTTATCACTTGTATAATTTCAGAATCCTAGAAACAGTGTAGCTGAATATAAGTGTGTTTCTACTTTCGGTAAATGATCTATTTGTGCTCTCCACAGAGAGACAAGAACGACTTTCATTTATTGACTTCTTGAGAGGGCTTGTTCAGCTTGATCCCTCAAAGCGGTGGACACCACAGCAGGTAAAGTTATGCAAAATGCCAGTGCAAATGCTTGTTTTCTTGCTGCTTAGTTTCTCACATCCTATTATCATTTATTTTTAATGTAATTTTTGTTGATGTTGACACTGTTGAAGTGGAATTGTACCTCCAATGACATTAGTTTTTCCTCAAGGTATCATTTGATGATTCTAAATTTGAAAGAAATGGCATACCATATAATTTTGCAGGCCACATCATAGATTATGAGTTAATGGGATCAACTTACGGGTTGGTTTAAGTAATTGTTTTGTTTTGCTATTGGATATTGAAAACTTGGGTGTTGTTTTATAGGCTGCTCAGCATCCATTTATTAAGAATGACCCTTATACAGGTCCTTTTGAGCCACCCTTAGAGCCATCCCGTCAAGTAAGAATTGAGAACTTTAGGTGTATCTTTTAGTTGTGAAACAGCTTCTTCTTTCTGAGCCTTTTTTTGTACTTGGCAGCCTGTCTCTCAAGTGATGACGATACAGCACAATCCAGGTTCAGGCCACTGGTTTGCAGCAGGGTTGTCTCCACAGGTATGGGCTTGCTATAGAAATATCATGGAATTAAATCTGGTTATATCTTATATTGTCATTATTACAGGTTCATCAAAACCCTGGTTTTCTTTACCATAGTCCTCAGTATGCTCCACACTCCTATGCTAGTAGTTACGGAAGCTTTGGTAGCATTGGTAGTTGTGATGGTGTTGGAAGCTACGGCAGCTACAATGATATGAGTAGTGGATACTTTACTTACTCCACTCCTCCATCTTCAAATGCCGGGATACAAATACAAGGAAGTTCTGCTCTTCCTCACTCATGGCGGCGCATGCCAGCTAATGCAGTCCCTGCTGGTTATGGACACATAGGCTTGAGCCCTTCAAGCGTGTTTAAGCCTATGTCTTTAGGGGGAAGTCCATCACAGTTCACCCCTCCAGGTTCGCAGTTCCAATCTTCTGGTTCTCCTCAGGTGTCACCTGGCAGATATGGTCCAACTTCTCCTGCAAGGGCTGGAACCGGGATGGGAGCAGCTGGGGCAGCTAGTGCTTTGGGTAAAGCTGCGGCAGTTGGGCAATATAATAGACGTAGAGGCTGGGGTCCTCCGATTCCAAGTTCTGGTGGGGGTCTTCACTCCCCACATGACCTTGGACAATGGCAGCATTTTCAGCATGGTGGAGATGCTGTTGATGCCGCAGCTACTGCAAACTATGTTGGTTCTCCGCGAGGTGCAGCCACACAAGTCTTGCCTCCAACCCAACAGTGGAAACAAAGAGCTGGGGGTGTTGCACCTCCAGGATCTGGAAAATCAAGCAATTTTCCATCTGGTTCATTAGGCTTCATGATGTCTTCCTCCGAGCCCATTCAGGAGTCTGTGGAATGCACTTCACCGCCACCAGGTCCAGGGGATTGGGATCCAGATTACAGGTATAGGAAGGCTTTTATGTCTTTTGCATGTGAAACTGAAGTTAGATGTCGGTCTGTTTTTTCAACCAGGATCCAATGGCTAAGTACATTTTAGGAAGTTAAGATTTGTTCAGTATTTGAGTTGCCATTTTCTTGTATACATAGTAGTACAATATCATGATGGTTGGTGAAGGCCTATGCATAATTGGAGTTCTGTGTTGTTCAGCGATGATTTTCTCCAAGATGACCCCAATGATGCACCTGCCTCAACACCTACAGGTGTCCTCCCAGTTGTCATGGGAAGTGGGGGCGCAAGACTAGGTCCAGGTCCTGGACCTGGAATGTTTTCTGGTGCTGGTCCTGGATCACAGATCAATACAAGTTATCAAGCAAGCTCTGCAATCAACCTTAAAGGAACCAGGTAGTTGTTGAATTTGAAGAGGCATCTGCTTGTAGGACCTTTGCCTCACTTGACTGTCTCCTTTCATTGAATAGGTCAAGTACTACATCAGGATACAATGCTGATATGAGTTTGCATTCAACAAATCGCAATTCTCAAAAACAGCCTCAGTATGGGCCATTCTCACCTCAACAAACATCTCCCAGCCGTCTGGGTCAGCAACCAATACATGTGTTCCACCAAAGGCAGCAGCTGCAAGAACAGTATTTGCCTGATCGTGGTTTCTTTTCTTCAGCTTTAGTTCATGATACAGGAGAGCAATTATTGGGCATGATGTCATCTCCTCATGGGGCGTCTGTCAATGACACATCGCTGAGCAGAAGACCTCCAGCTGCAAGCACTAGTACATCTATTGGTATGTCAGGTTTTGTTGGGCAGCCGTGTATAAGACCAACCTATCATGATAGCATGGCACTTGAACCTCATGCATCTTGGCTTGTTTCTCCGGGCTTTCTTGGTATAGTACTTATTTTGCAGATCTGTACTAAAATATTGATCCCAATACGTTTTAATGCAGCATGTTATCTTTTGGTACAGGTCAAAGAGGTGGTCCAGCTTTGCATGTTCCTCCTCAGTCATATGCAAAGCAGGAGTACAGGAAGATTTGATCATAGTGCTTTACCCTCTGGGGTAGTCCATGTGTGGGTTGCTACTGAACGACAATAACTATCACAACGAGGTTATTGCAGGCAGGTCACCAAGGGTTCTCCCTTTTTGTCAATCTGGAATAGATTGATAAAATTGCAGGACGATCCCTGGTAGCCACATCTATTGGGATTGCGCGACAACTGAAGTCTAATTTATTTCGTGTAGCTATGAAAGCATTTATTCCAACGTTTGCTTGTAATCGAGCCCATTTGAGCTCTTACGCATGCAATAAAAAAGCTCCTTGTCTGTGTAAAATCATGTTTTTGTACGTATTATTGATTTATGATTAGCTTACTAGTTTTACTTACAAATTATGCATTTTCTGGACGAAGCAAAAGACCAATGTGGTGCATGGTTTGCCACGCCATGTCCGAGTGTTGTACTGGATTGTAGCAAATTCAATAAGTGGCCCTCAAAGTACGACATTGGAACATTATGTATTAGGTAATTCCCATCAGGAGGGCTATTACGCCTTGTAAAGTCTTGGCGACTTCCAACAAGGCGGCTCTCGAGCGGCAGAGACGCGAGTGCGTCGACGAGTTTGGCGGCGAGAGCGGCAGAGACGCGAGTGCGTCGACGAGTTTGGCGGCGCCGCCAGGACTTTATAGGCATAATGCCCGACTGGTGGAAATTATAGGACTTTATCCTGGTGGAAATTATAGGACGTAATAACCGTTTGCTAAAATTACGTCTAATACTAATTTGCCACGTGGGACCTTGAAAATTTGTCTTAGTGGCGATGGCGGAGAAGCGATGGCAGACTGGGCTAGGTTTGAGAAGCTATGGCAGACAGGGCGAGCTTCTGCCAGTATTAACAAGAAATAAACAGATTAAAGCTTAAAAGAACGTCCATCTTCCGCCGGATTAAAGCTATTATGCAGCCATTTACCAAAACCATTTTTGATCCAAAGATATTTCGATGCCCTGGCCCTTCTTTTCATTTCGATCCATCTGTGCATGAAAGTATTTCGATCCTTCTGTGCATTTCTATTTACCATTTACCAAACCTATTGTGGCAGAAGTTCGCTTGTGGCAGCACACAACAAAGAAATATGGCTCTGCACAGCAAGAAACAAGGGATAGCGGCGCCGCTCCGCAAAAAGTGAAGGAAGTTTTACGCCCTATTATATTAGCCAAAAAACACAGTAATTTTAAGCAAACGGTTATTACATGATCTTTGCATAGTCTTTCTCAAAATCGTCTAACGACATTGAACGTATTCATAAAAAAGTGTAAAGGTACCATTGATTTATAATTAGCTTACTAGTTTTACTTACAGATTATGCATTTTCTGGACGAAGCAAAAGACCAATGAGTCCATAGTTTGCCACGCCATGTCGAGTGTTGTACTGGATTGTAGCAAATCAATAAGTGGCCCTCAAAGTACGACATTGCAACATTATGTGATCTTTGCATAGTCTTAGTACTCTTTCTCAAAATCGTCTAACGACATTGAATGTATTCATAAAAAAGTGTAAAGGTTCTTTTTGTAGATATTTGCAAAGCATTTGATACAAATTCATGGATGAAATGTAATGGTTGCTGCTTGTTTTTGATCAACAAGTCACTTAAGTGCGAATCTAGAGAAAACAAATTTTGAAGTTAAAAGAGTGGCATCTATTTCTATTGTAGAAACATCAATATAGTAGTGAAGAGCTACAAGCATCTAGGACTAAGCATCTAGGACTAGCAGTATCGAGTACATTGCAGTGGATAGATGGATGCAGAAAAGCAATGGTTTCAAAATGCTGTAGAATTTAGTTCCAACACTTGGCCAACATTCAACCATCCTATATTGATGTCACGAATGGGCCTAAAGTTAGCACGAAAGACATGTGATATCTATCTATTGTTTAAATTTGGTTTTTCCAGCAAGTCGAAAACTTTTTAATTTTTTTTTCAGGCCACTTTGCCTAAGGTTATGGGATTTTGATGCCTGAAAATATTTTTGGTTATCCGAAAATTAGATTTTTTTTTTATTGAGATCTTAATGGTTTTAGACGTCGGCAAAAAACTATGGTTTGTCTAATTTTTCCCTCTCCATCCGTGTATGCATTCCCCTATCCGTGTCTCCGTGTATGCATCACTTACTATCCTCGACATGCTTATCCGATCACAGATGAAGGATGCATGATGCCACGATTGCTTTTCCTATGATTTGAGAAATTTGCATTCTGAGGTACTTTCCCCTTTCAGAGGATTTGACGGATTCTTTATCCTTGGCATGCTGTGGGATTATTGTTGGTAGGATCGTCCATCTTTACAGGTGGTGGTCTGGGTATGCAAGTGGCTAAGAATTGATTCAAAGCTCCAAATTGTGAGTTAGGGTTCGTTCTGCAGTCCAACCCATAAGAATGTGTTCCTTTCTATGGTCTGTGCGAAATGATTATTGCATGCTTTCTGGATGCAAAAAGCTGCTATACTGATACTTTAGACAAGTTTCAAAGTAGGATTCAAAGAAATGGAGGCGACAATGTCTTGATACGGCAAAGTCTAGGTCACATCTTTCTTTGATTTCTTTATTTTGTTTACGTCTTATGTAAATGGGTCTTTGAGCTTTGCATAAGATTTTAGCTTTAAGAAGACAATTTTAAGGATAACTGGGTTCTTCCAATTGATTTGAGAAGATAGCCATTATAGGTGGACTGGTTTCTCTCCAAACTATCACGGAAATATTGTGGCTTTCTTCACAAGATCAATCACTATTTTGGCAACAATATTTTCCAGTTGGGAGGCCATTAATTCATTGAAAATTTGTATCTGTTCTGATTTTCTCTGGATATGGCTGGTGCTTCCGCTCGATCATAACTTTTTGACACTGCCATACTGAGTAATCTATTGCATCAATTCGCACGGGGTCCCACAGGCTACGGATTGAGACAGGTAGATGGGAGCGGCCGCAATTGCCGCGAGAAGCGAGACTATGTGCCTGTTGCCAGTTACAGGTTATTGAAGATGAAAGCCATACTCTTCTGAGTTGCCCTGCTTTTGAGATAGTCCGAAATCGTTTTTTGACCTTAGCATTCCATTCCACGCTTCCACAACTTCTCAGAGCACCATCTGTGCATGACTTGGCATTATACATACTTGAGGTTCTAGATAAGCGCCACGCAATTACCGAGCCCTCAGTAGTCATTATCTCTGCTTGTCTAGTATCATCATTACTGCAAAGGTTTTTCCCTTGAAAACCTTTCGAGGCAGGGGTTTTTTAATCCTAGTAGTAATGATTGTACTAGCCCATTGTATGGGTCCCATGACCTATTGGTCTCCGTGGACGATAAAAAATTTATTCTATTCTATTCTATTCTATTCTATTCTATTCTATTCTATTCTATTCTATTTCATGCCTTATTTCTTTCTTTTTGTAGATTTATGCAAATATTATTGCTGGAAGAGCAACAATGTCTGCTTTTCTTGCAGCTGAAGAGCGAATGACTGCAAGTTACACATTGAGTATTTTCACGACAATTTGTTTTCTTTATCATGTTCCCACTGTTTGTCAAGGCTCAATGCATGAGAAGATGGGATGAGCATCTATAACAATTGGATTACCATGCCTGATTTTTGTTCGTTTCCATTTTTGGATAGAAATCAAAACATTTTGAATGGGTGCTAGATAAACAGAGGATTACAAATTCAACCTTTTGGTTGCTCATGCAGTAGTCCAAAGTATGTATATATCATTTCTTAATTGATTATCCTACTCCTTGATAAAACTGTCCTTTTTGGGTCATTTTTGTTTAAGATGTAATTCATATTTGATGCTCGCAACTCAACGATAATAAAGGTATGTAACAATAGGATTATCAACTTATAGTTCATTTTTGCTTGGCCTGATGTTGTCAACTCATTGCAATTTTAGATAACCACTTTAATGGGATATGTTTTTCCAGACAAAGTGAATATATAGTGTCTATGGTGCGCCCATGCGACTTGACCCCCTCGTTGACGATGTCTTGCAGCTACGCCCCGCAGAAGCAACCTGGCCACGAGGATCGGCAGTACTTGCAACAGATCTATGACCCGCCAGGGACGCGTACGCCCATACCCCCACAGGATGGCCCCTTCCGTGGAGGAGGATGTTGACGAGGGCACCGCAACTACCGGGCTAATGGGAAGGCGGTGACCTCGATGGTATGCGGGCCGAAGTTACTCAAATGGGGGCGGCCGCTTGTGCGGTCCTCACTACCCCATTCAGCGAGCATTGCGGGAAGGTCTCCCCACAATGGACCACAAGCGGGGTTGTTCCCATTCACAAGGGAGGCGACCCACCACCGTCCGGCCAATTACCCGGACGATCATGGTCACTTCGGTATTTGCCAAACCGTTATTGGGGCATTCTCGGCAGCAGATTGACCCGGCCGGGGCGGGCAGATGTGCGAGCCCTCACACTGGCAGGGGCTTTAGACCCCGCCACTCAACGATTGACCATATCTTTACATCGCGGGCATCGATTGAAGAACGGCCGGAATCATCGGCAGGACTTGTATTGCTGCTTTGTGGACTTCATGAAGGCTTTTGATCTGATTCCGGGAAAAGGCGTGGGCTAGATCGCATCAACTGGGGCTCCGCCTTTGTCTTGAATGCCATATACAAAGTTGTATGAGAGTTGTTTTGGCAGGATGCACCGGTGCCAAGCATTCACCGATAGTATCGGGTCCCGGGGTTGCCCCCTCTCGCCAACACTTTTTGGCCTCTACATTGATCAGTTAGAGCCCTGGCTTACTGAGCATGGGGGGGATGGCATACGACTTTTTGCACCAGGTCATCCCCGGCTCATCTATCGACGATGTTGGCCTGGCCGCCCACACCCCGAAGCTATGCAGCCTCACTGGATGCCCTAGACACATTCTCGCCGCTACTGGACATGCGCATGAATCCGCCAAGACCGTGGTGGTTCTCATATCCTCTTCACGTCACCCCATGCCTCCTGCACTCACATATCGGGGACAGCCTGTGGACGTCACGCCCACCTACAAGTATCTAGGGGTGGAGTTCCCTTCCTCGCTCTGCTGGGAGGCGTCTATCCGCTATGGGTGTGACAAGAGGCCGGAAAGCTTTTATGCCATGCGTAACAACAGCCACCGTGCGTGAGCTCTATGATTGGGGCCATCGGTCACATCCGCTCCTGCACCGGGTCGGCCCGGCCCTTCAGACGGGTCGGTAGGTTTGGGGCCCGGTGCGCTCTCTTTGGCGACATGGAATGACTTGGAGCAAAAGTGAAGGCATTTTTGGCACGAAAGCACTTGGGTGAAACCTTCAGTTCCCTATCGATTCTCGCATAGAAACTGGATTCTTACCGCTTCAGGGGCAGACCTTGATAGACACATCGCCTATTTTCGTAAAGTGGTTACTATGGGTGATGCTCGGCCCCCGCACTGGCTTACACCGCGGGCAATGAGTCCGCGGCGGCTTAGGGCCTGTTGGAGGGGTAAGAGAGATGAGTGGTTCGCCCGGATGGAACGCGCGGAGAGCACGAGTCGCGTGCCGGTGGACACGGCCGCCGATCGTGGATGTACCATGGAGTACCTAGGCGCTTGTTTCCTTGGCAAGCTCACGGGACCCGGCTCTAGAGCAGGTCAAAACAGCCCATTACAAGGAGCACATCAACCCCGTGTTAGCACGGGGCCCCTGGCTCTACCTGCGTTCCCAACCGCCCCAAAAAAGAGACTCATTGCCTCCATTCGCCGACGGTGCCCACCATCTTCGCGATCGAGGCAGGCGGTGGATTGGGGAGCCCCCGCCAGACAGGCTCTGTCGGTCTTTGTCAAACGGGTGCCATTGAGGATGGGTCTCACACTTTCGAGTTGCCCGTTGGTCGGATCCGGGCCGATCACGCTCCCTTAGTACCTACGGACTTGCCCTTATATTTGCTAATGAACACACCGTCGATGCATTACCACTCGGGTCGCATATCTGGGAGGTAATCTTGGACCTGCGAGGTCACCTTTGCCCCCGCCGTCAGCTGCCGATTAGGCACCGCAGTGCAAAGTGCATGACCGCATATATTTGGGTGTTTTACGCATTTTGTATGTTAGTTTGTCGCCGGGGGTGATTGTCGCCGCAGTTTTTCCCTCGAAAACCCTTCGGGGCGGGGGTTTTTTAATCCGGGCAGTAATCTGCTTGCTGCATTTTTGTATTGGGTCCCATAGACCGATTGGTCTCCGTGGACGATAAAAGTACCTTCCTTCCTTCCTTCCTTCCTTCCTTCCTTCCCTGGCGCAAAAAAAGTTGAAGAGCACGTGGTAATTTCAAGTGTGACCATGATCCCTCTATTGTTCCAGAAGATGTAAAGGGCATATGAGCTGCTTTATTTTCTGAAGGCCCAAGTTCATTTCACAGTCTTTTGGTTCTGATGAATGATTTAATGACCATTGCAGCCACTGGAGTACGCATACCCAGGCCCTTGTAGCAGTGGAAGCAGAAGGAAATGCCAATTTTGAAAGCTATGCTAAATGGTACCTATAAATTCTGTTGAGTTCTAACAAATGGCTGGGAAAGGGCCTTGCTAATATCTAAAATGTCTATTTGATTGTTGTAGCTGTCAGATTGCTATATCTCATCCTAGGTATTTACATGCTTTTACCAAATTTGAGTGCTCATAACAATTAGATGATGTTACAGACATAAATTTTACAGACACCAGATGATGGTACACGTAGCCTTTCACAAGTCTGCCTGAATGGCCTTGCAAAAATTTTGCCTGGTCTTATTGATGGAAGTGTTGATCTAGCTTGAAGGCATTAAAGCCCAGGAGCATGTAATTTATGTTTGGGAACATGCAATGGGAAGGGCTTGGTGAGGATGGTCATGCACATCAATGACCCTGTTACCTCATATTTTGATGCTACGGCCTGTAGATGGAAACTGCAGATGGAAACGAGATGGCTAGAGCCTGCAAGATAGCTGTTCTTAACCATAATAGGCCCTTCATTCTTACCTTTTCAAGTTAGAAATTGCCAAACTTGCTCGGCACATCTATTGAAGGTGCTGAGAAGGAAGGATACGATACACCATTAGTGACCATGACTCTGGAATTAAGTCAGATCTGATTGTCCTAGGTGCATAACAAGCTGCTGGCATCCTCAAAAAGGAGGTATAAGTGGTATCATTTGTTAGTTGGGGATTGTATGATGATAAAGTTGCAAGTACAAGTGGCAAGTACTTCGTGCATTAGTTACTGTACATATTAGCATTAGATGTTTGAAGTTTGGAATTTAATAATTGAACAAAAAATACCATTAGAATGTATTAAGATGTATATGAATGTTATGCTTCATGTAATGGCATGCTAGATCAAGCTTGCTATGTTTAACACAAATTATAAGTTGATTCTGATTAAATATAAGAGGTTTCTTAAACCAGCTGATTATTCAGCTGATTAGCCCACCATGTGGAAACAGGTCATGGTTATGCATAAACTAATGCTCAGCCAATAGAAAGAGGTGTAGTATTCACATTGATGTGGCCTTGCATTGCTATGTTATGTACCTTACTATTGCTATGTTGCTTTCGATCTAGAAGACAACAAACTACTTTGTTATGCTCATATTTGATAATGTATAATACTAGATGCCCAACTTAACTCTCCAGTATAAATCAGGCACATCATATATTGCATGTTTAGTGCATCCAAATAACTAGCATTCTAAAGGTGGACACAAATCGTTCCAACATACTAGCTCATATAACAGACCATGCATTCATGGCTGTTAGTGGTGATGTAAAGACCATGTCAAATGTTCCCATGTCAATGGGTTTTTTTGTAAAGAGCACTTTTAATGGAATGCCACACATTCATCTATTACAAAAGCCTTAACTAACTTGATGTACCTTTATGTATCCCTAGATATAAAATATATAGGGTATGGTTGCCTGCCACCGTGGACGTATCGTACCCTGTGGTACGAAAAGCCGCCTCGACACCATCTCACGCTCCCTCCTGAACGACCACCAGTTGTCGCGACTTCATGAGCCTAGAAGCTAGGGCTCCCGTGCTGTATACCCACCCATCACGCAAATACGAACCCCCAAACATGCCATTCCGAGGCATGATTCAATGCCGGGGGCTGAAATTCGCGCGCAAATTCTAGCCTTAATGCATGCAAAGGAGATGGGCAATCAGTGTGGTTGTGGAGGATCAAGAAATTCGTGCACAAACCCTTCCTTCCTGCTTGGGACTCAATTGAAACCTTGCTTTTGCCGAAGGCTAGACCAATGGTGTCCACTAGAGCCCGACCAGGGATCGATGCTACAACGCCAGGCAGCAGCAGACCGACAGTAACGACCAGCAAATGAGTTTGTGCGCCCAAATCAAAGAAGAAAAATCCTCAGGCCAGCGGATCGGGAGCGACAATGACGAGGAAGCCAACAAAAAGAGGCCAATGGATGGAGCAGGAGATGCTAGATGCTCTAGATGAGGTGAGTGAACATGGTATTTCAAATTAGGAAAGCTTCTAGATGATCTGGTATCCCAGAATCATCCATCAGAGACTGGTTGTATGGATGAATTTCCCACAAGATGGAGAGACATCTACAGATCCTAATACCATCCCAAGAAAGGGAACTTGTGGATTGGGCCATAGGGAGGGCAGAACAGGGGATGGGTATGACACTGGCTTTGGTGAAGGAACGTGCTGCAGACCTGGCCAAGGAGAATAATCCAACATTCGAAGGTGTTCTAGGGGGAAAATGGTGGAAACTCTTCAAGCAGTGCCATCCTGAAATCTCTCTCAGGAGTGCAGAAACTTTAGATGTGTCATGTGCCCTGGCTATGAACCAAGAAAACTTGAATAGGTTCGACTCTGGCTTGAAAGAAATATATGATGCGTATAACTTCCCCCCTGCGAGGATCTGGAATGCATATGAGACCCTGCTCCAAGCTAGAAAAGTAAAGGGCCTGAAGATAATTGTAAGGAAAGGTGAGAATAGGGTTAGTGAGCTGGTCATGAATATGAGGAAATGGGTTACAATCTTAGTGTGTGTCAATGCAGAAGGGTTTAAAATACCTAGTATGTACATTTTCAAAGGAACTAGAATGAGGCAGGACAACATAGCCAGGAGTGAGGAGGGAGCAATTCAAGCTGTCCAGCAATCAGCTTGATGACAACTTAAAGTTGGTTGTCCACTTCCAATCTAGAGTGCCTGGAGGAGTATCACCAGAATGACCACATCTGATCTTGCTTGATGCATGGAAGCCATGTGGAACTGGATGTCATTTTGACTGCCAAAGATATGGGAATACATTTTGCACTATTACCTGCACATACATCACATAGGCTCCAGCCACTAGATGTGTCTTGCTTTGCGCCATTCAAGGCATCATTCAAAAGATTGAGGGCAGAATACATGGTCAAAAATGGCAGGTCTGAACCTAAGAGGGAAGACATAGTTGAATTGATATCTATGTCCACGGCTGCAGGTCTAACCGTGTCAAATATAAAGCCTGGTTTCATGGCTACAGGGATATGGCCATTCAATCCAACAAAGGTGGTGCTTGAAAAGGAAGGCAATAGTTTTGCTTGGGAGGAAGTTTATGTGCCAGCACCACCACTAGTAGAGTCGGAATTGAAGATGGATTGGATGTTCCCATTATGCAGCCTGCAGCAAATAAGAATGCACTAATAGATGAAGTTGATGGGAATGAGCCAATGGAACAACCATGTGACCAAGGGTTGAACATAGAGGGTTTCAACATGCAAGAGGTTGACTTGCAATGGGAGGAGCATGTGCAAGCAACATGTGACCGTGCAGAAGATAGCTTGGGAACAATGCAGCAAGTCCTACTCCATAGACCATTAGAGGGTTTATGCCAGCAATCAAGTCAAGTTCCTCCAAGTCAGGGCACACAAGAGGCAACAAGGAGGAGGGACATTGCACTTAATCTGCATGGAAAAGTGCACATTAGCAGTAATGATTATCTCAAGCACTTGCAGCAGAGAAGGCAAGAAGGGAAGAGGCTGAGAGACTGAAGAGCCAGCAAGTTGCCCTTAAGAAGGTGGAGATAGCAAGGAGGAGGGCTGAAAAAGAAGAAGCCAGTAGGCGGGCTACTGTAGACAGGCTAGAGAGGGAAAGTAGGAAGCAAGCAGAAGCTTTGTATGTGGAGAGCACCAAAAGGCTGAGGGCATTTATGTATCCAGCAGACCAATCTAGGGTGAAAGCCATCTTTGGCTGCTAAAGACCATTGAATGAGGCTACAAAGGCTATGAGGTTGGCTGCTTGGGACAGGATGAGACAAAGGCAAGGCAAGGCAAGTCATTGGGAGGATGACAATTGGAAGGCATGTGTGCCGAGCATCCATAATGAAGAGGTGGGGATTGTGCAAGTACCTAAAGAGCAGGCATGTCGTAATAGCATGGTAGCCCCTCAAACACAAACACATGACATAGGTTGCAATCTCGAAGACACACACTTATGTGAGGGAGATGGGGTGCATCCTCAGTCAATTAGCATAGAGGGCTGCATCCCCTTGGTCAGGCCTACACCTAACAAAGTTAGCAACATCCCTTCACATTTGAAGAAATGGGACCTTGCCAACAACCAAAAAACATTCAATCCTTTAGCTAACTCTTTGAGGATGGACACACAAGACTGGATAAACTATGCGGCAGCAAACACAGGGCCAGGAAATGATGAAGTCGGGGCAATTGACAAGGCCAGACATATTTGAGAGATGGCTAAGATTGGAGTGGATGCCGAAGCCCTTGCTACAGCAAGGGGCATGGAGGAGGGCTTCTTTAGAACATGGAGGCCTGCAGGTATGCAGCAGCAACTTTGCTATAATGTTGTGTCCATTTTTCATAACACACTTTTGGTAATGTAGGTAACTAAGGCAACACTAGCACTATTTTTGAACACAAACACAGCAGAAATGGTATGTAGTTATCTTTGGCATGTGGAGTTGGTATTTGTATACACTAATTGGATAAGTCCATTGATGCAGGATGCATATGATTCGGACGAGGTCATAGAAGAGTAATAATATGTGCTACCAATCAATGGGAGGGAGACTTAAGTTGTTTTTTCAATGTTTAGGAAGGAGATGGACACAACAATCATTTTCTGTTGAATACAAATGCAATGTTAAATGCACAAACAACCTTTCTTAGGGATGTCTTCAAGGATATTACATAGCATATGTCCACAAGATTGCCTTATGAAGTTTGGCATTACAAAATAAAACAAAAAACCCTTCTAATAGGGTGCACAGACAGCTAGGTACTTAGGGCATATCTGAAGGCTATAGATTAGTTATGTAAGCGTCCATTTGGCCCAGGAGTAGCAAAAGAGTTATTCTGGGTTAACCGGGCTCTCAAACTTAACCCGATCCTCTTCAGCAACAGTCACACAGCAGTGGACCATGTCGTTATCATCCTTGGCGTGCTGCACTTGATCAGTAATTTCTGGTGTAACTTCCACATCCAAGTTTGAACCCACAGCATCATAAATTTCAGTGCGTGTCACAAGAACGTTTTTCAGAGTGAAGGAGCCGAGATCTTCGGTTCCCTGAGAGGCACAGTCTCGGCTCTCTCTCTTCTTCGTTGGGGAGGAAGGCGGCTTCCGATATGGGCTGGAGCCTGGGGTCTTCCTCCAACTTTCCATGACGCTGCATTTTAACAAGAAATCAAGAAGAAGCCAAACGAAGGGATCAAGAGTTTACCTAGATGGCCGGAGCTTAGGCTAACTCCGAACTGAGATGGCCAGAGCAACCCTTCGAACCGAGCTGGGGATGTTCATCGAATGGCATTTCCTTCTCCCCCTTTAAAGCCCCATCCGAACAATGGGGTCTCTGCCCGATTGTACGGGGTGTGTCCACCTAAATGCGTCTCCAATTCGGCAGAGAAGAGCATTCTGAGTCGGATTAGGGGTAATTCCAATGATTTTGTTCATGGGATGGTGGCAAACACGGGCTAATAGGGCCAAAATTGGTAGCGGTCGATGGCTTCCGTACGCGTGGTCTGTGGACCGTTGGGCCATGATGGCCATCACAGGCCCCGCGGACGCAAGACTTGTGTGAGGCCATGCGAGTTCGAGAGGGATATGTGTTGAGGGGAGGAAGGGGAGGGGGTTCACGATGTGGTGAAAAGGGGACTAACGGTGATTAAGCGAGTTCTTGGACGCGATCATTGGGAAAACCGCCCGGGCGAGGGGCGGGGGTTTGGGGGAGGGAGGCTCGAAAGGAGGGTTCATGCATGGCGACACAGGGCTACATGTCAGGCGACGGGGGCATCTAAAACACCCCATCTTCGACGGCCTATATCTCTTCGACTTTGATTTTATCAAGGCAGGTTTTTTTCCATTGCATTACATATCTGATTAGGTGTCCAGAGATACCTTGGCCAGCCAAATTAGAGTTGTTTTGACAATTTGCCACACTAACGCCTCTTAAGTGCGCGAGACATGGAGACCGTACCCTAAGTCATTTGTTTTATCTATTATTTTTTTACATGCAATTGGCGCAACAGTTTACATATAGCCTCAATTGCTTCCATATTAAAATCTACATGTTTATTGTAGAATTCAATATATATGTTAGAATGTCCCTTTCTCCAGCAACTACGTAACAAATGTATGCACTTTATGTGATTGTGCGACATTAAACAAGACTTATGTTGAGTTGATGCCTTTTTATTTGTAATTGACTGACATTGAACCTAAGAAAAAAGATAAGACACCATTTCAATGTAAATTGCCCGCTCAATTTTCCCAATTGGACAAACTTACTAGCTTCTATTTTTGGCCAATTCTACTCTCAGAAATGCCACCCAAGTCATTGTGGGCTACCTCACAAGCTTGTGGTTAGGGCATTAGGCAATGATACGTTTAGTTCGCCTCTTGTCTCATCGAGCGACTCAAATCACATGTTCCAAAGAATATCCACATGCACATTCCAAGGAATATCCAAACCTGTGAGGTTTGCAAACCAAAAATGCATGTGACTACGAAAAAATCATATTTAGAAGATGCAATGACCATAACAAAAATGCTACATAAGCTTGCGTTGTAAAAATCACAAATGGCACCGTATGGCAGATTATTTATATACCCAACATGGACGAGGGCTTCTTTAGAACATGGAGGTCTGCACAGGTATGCAGCAACAACTTTGCTATAAGGTTGTGCCCATTTTTCTTAACACACTTTTGGTAATGCAGGTAAATGAGGCAATACTAGCACTATCTTTGAACACAAACACAGCAGAAATGGTATGTAGTTATCTTTGGCATGTGGAGTTGGTATTTGTGTACACTAATTAGATAAGTCCATTGATGCAGGATGTATATGATTCAGACAAGACCATAGAAGAGTAATAATCTGTGCTACCAATCAATGGGAGGGAGATTTAAATTGTTTTTTTAATGTTTACGAAGCAGATGGACATAACAATTATTTTCTGTTGAATACAAATGCAATGTTAACTGCACAAACAACCTTTCTGAGGGATGTCTTCAAGGATATTACATAGCATATGTCCACAAAATTGCCTTATGATGTTCGGCATTACAAAATAGAACAAAAAACCCTTCTAATAAGGTGCACAGACAGCTAGGTACTTAGGGCATATCAGAGGGCTATAGATTAGTTATGTAAGCATCCATTTGGCCCAGAAGCAGCAAATGAGTTATTCTGGGTTAACCGGGCTCTCAAACTTAACCCGATCCTCTTCAGCAACAGTCTGTGACGATTAACCACCAGGTCTGGAGCGTGTGGGTTCAAGTCCCGTTCAGACTTAAATGTGACACAGTCACACGACAATGGACCATGTCGTTATCATCCTTGGCGTGCTGCACTTGATCAGTAATTTTTGGTGTAACTTTCACAGCCAAGTTTGAATCCACTGCATCATAAATTTCAATGCGTGTCACAAGGACGTTTTTCAGAGTGAAGGAGCTGAGATATTCGATTCCCTGAGAGGCACCAAAGTCTCGGCGCTCTCTCTTCTTCGCTGGGGAGGGAGGCGGCTTCCGATATGGATTGGGGCCTGGGGTCTTCCTCCAACTTTCCATGGCGCTGCATTTTAACAAGAAATCAAGAAGAAGCCAAATGAAGCCAAATGAAGGGATCATGAGTTTATCTAGATGGCCGGAGCTTAGATTAACTTCGAACTGAGATGGCCGGAGCAACCCTTTGAACCGAGCTGGGATGTTGATCGAATGGCATTTCCTTCTCCCCTTTTAAAGCCCCATCCAAATGATGGGGCCTCTGCCCGATTGTGAGGGGCGCGTCCATCCAAATGCGTCTCCAATTCGGCAGAGAAGAGCGTTCTGGGTCGGATTAGGGTAATTCCAGTGATTTTGTTCATGGGATGGTGGTAAACACGGGCTAACAGGGCCAGAATTGGTAGCAGTTGATGGCTTCCGTACGCGTGGTCTATGGACCGTTAGGCCATGATGGCCATCTCGGGCCCCGCAGACGCAAGACTTGTGTGAGGCCATGAGAGGGGACGTAGGGGGAGGGTGAATGCGGGGGTGGGTTCACGCATGTGGCGAAAGGGGGACTGACAGGTGACCCAAGCGGGTTCTTGACGACGCAATCATTGGAAAAACTGCCTGGCAAGGGGCGGAGTTTAGGGACTCGAAAGGAGGGTTCACGCATGGCGACACAGGGCTACATATCAGGCGATGGGGCCTAAACCACCCCATCTTCGACGACCTATGTCTCTTTGACCTTTGATTTTTTCAAGGCAGTTTTTTTTCCATTGCATTAGGTATCTGATTAAATGTCCCGAGATACCTTGGCCAGGCAAATTAGAGTTGTTTTGACAATTTGCCACATTAATGCCTCTTAAGTGCGCGAGACATGGAGACCGTACCCTAAATCATTTGTTTTATCTATTACTTTTTACGTGCAATTGGTGCAGCGGTTTATATATAGCCTCAATTGCTTCCATATTAAAATCTACATGTTTATTGTAGAATTCAATATATGTTAGAATGTCCCTTACCAATCGACCATCTCCAGCAACTACGTAATAAATGTATGCACTTTATATGATTGTGCGACATTAAACAAGACTTATGTTGAGTTGATGCCTTTTTATTTGTAATTGACTGACATTGAACCTAAGAGAAAAGAGGGTGTGGATGTGTATAACATAAAGACACCATTCCAAAAGCCCATTTAGTGCAACCAATACATCTCCACAGTATATTACATAATATATGCCTCTGTCTTTATAATAGGGAACATCATAAGACCAAACTTAATACTTAAACATTGAAATACACTAGAATAATTCAAACATCCAAATACACACATCTACATCTGCATTATCACAGCCCATAGTAAAGCGTAAAGTTCACTACACATAGTCGAACCTTCGCTCTTTATAACATGTCTCTATGGCTTGAACAACATCGTGCATTTTAATATATAATTTATTCACGTTGTCTAGCATCACCTATTTAGGCCAACTAAGTCCCTCGCATTAACTTATTATTTGTACTTACGCCCGACAACGCCGGGCTCCGGTTACTAGTTTAGAATCAGTTTGCAATTGGGAATAAAAATACATATTTTATCTACTTTGTTAATTTGGGTTTTTCCGGTTTGGAGAAAAACCTTTTTGGAATTTTTTTTAACTTGATTTCTTAAGATTTTAAGGAGTTTGGATGGCCGGAAAAAATTCTGGAGTCTCCAAAAATCGAGAAAAATCAATTTACTATGGTTTGGATTTGGATGGAAGGGATTTCGTATAATAACTCCACCTTTCTCTGTGGAAAAATATTTCGTAGGTTCGAACGTAGGCTTCCGGAACACGGCTACAGCTCTTGCGCCCTGCTTCCTCTTCTTGCAGTGCTGCAACATCTTTGCCTACCATGGTCAGATCAATAAGCTCAGAGTTATAGTTTTCATCTCACAGCCTCAGCATAATCGGCAGATTGATTTGGATTTGGGATTTGGATTTTCGTGCAGATTGATTTGGATCGAGACTATTTTCTTTGTATTATTTCGACTAGGGTTTTCTATTTCTAAGGAGTTTTCACAATCTTTCCTTTCCTAGCTCTTCTTGATCGAGAAGAGTATGCATGCCACGATTATTGTCGTTTAGCCTTATGCATTTCAGGCTTATGCGCTTCTATCAGATTTGGCAAACGTTATATGTGCATGAGAGTCTTGCAGATTGTTTTAGCCGGGTTGCCATAGCCAGATTTGGTGTAACCGGAAGTGGCATGGATATTTGGCCGAATTGGTCTGAGAAGGAAATTTTCTCGAATATTATATTTGCTGCAATTATAACAGGTGAGTCTATGCTTTCTTGGAGAACAAGGCAGAAGAGTGAAAGAGGTTTTCCCAGAGGTATGTGATCTTTTGTATTAATCCTAGGCATCGTTGCTTGCATCGGCATGTTACTTGGAAGTTTTGCATTTTTTACTCTGTCTTGGACTATCTGAATCTATTTTATAAAGGAAAGATCAAGCACAGACTACGAAGAATACAAACTACGAAGAATTCAATCAGTAAGGATAACATATCATAGAAAATATTTGTTGCATTTATTTTGCAAAAAGCAAGTGGTTTGTAGTCTTTTCTTCTAGATTGGTTGTATTGCATGTGTAGGTTGTAAGGTGTAGATCCATATTGCAGGTGATATTAATATGGTGGATGCCTGCATAGATGTGCTATTGTAGGTCTAAGTGGGTCTTCTATGCGAAGAAGTGATATGTTGGAGGTATGCTACATTTATTGTACTTTGTATAGTCCAAATTTGTGTTATTCCATACAGAGGCATCACTTCTTTTCCCATTGTTCTCATAGAAATATGTGGAACAATAAAAAGGTTGGTGATTCATCCGATATTTAACACTCATACTGATTCTGGGTTCATCAAGCTTTGATGTTAATAGCTAGAATATGTTATAAATGATAAAAAGAGTTACATGTATTTGGCGTGTCTTAAAGCTTTTGTGCCCTCTATATTTCAAATCCTTATTTGTTCTAATTTTGTTGGAGTTTATAATAAAAGTTTGTTGTTCTTGGCATTTTATGATAATTGGTAGTGATTTTCGTGAAGGTTCCTGTTGTCCTGGCAGCTAATCCATGCTTCTAGCTTAGTTTACAATAGACTAAGATCCCTTGATTTGTCCAACTGGAATGGAGAAGCTATTTTCTGACCCAAATACTTTGTTGCTTCCAAATAACTAAGCTATTTTTGTTTGGAATGCTTTCCGTTACGGTTTACCATGTTTTTTTTTGTAGTGAATAGCTCTCTTAGGTTGTCCACTTCCTGCTGCAAAGGAGCGAGGAGAAAGAAGGTAAAACTTATTTCCTTCTTTTTGCCAGTTTGCATTATGAAACACACACCCTCCTCTACGGAATATATGTAATGTCAAAAATCATATAATGTGTTGTAGCCCTTTTGCGGCTACAGAGATAACTCAGATTTTATGTCCTATATGACCTACATTCAAATTTTGAATGCCTTCCACATTAGCACAGACAGGTATATCTGCAAAAAATAACTATTTAGAAAGCAAGAAAAGCATGCAATGCACAATAGAACTCCAACCTGCAATTTCTGCAGATGTACACGCTCTGCTCTATTTTACACAGAGCACGTGACACAAAAAGCAACTGGAAAGGTAAAGATATGCTCTTCGTATGTGTATGATTGCATGTTATTGTTCTAACCATGATTTCTACGATCTCTGTTGTAAGTAGTCAAACTGCAGCCACCCGAGTTCATCTATTAAGTTGTAAGTTCATCTATTGAGAGGCATGGATGAGAAAGAAAGCTTATAAGATCATTTGTACTTGCAGAATTTGCAGGTCGTTCAATAGACCTTACATTTAAATGTTGTATTTGCAGAATGGTAGCTGATTGTGCATCCAAAAGATAATAGCAAAATCTACTATCGAATATTATTTGACATTTTAAGGTATTATCAACCTTCAGATTCCTGAAGCACTTAGTTGTTTTTTTCTTTAATTCAACACTTAACAGAATCTAGGGTTGCAATTATGGATGCAGACATCATCACAAGCCCAGTTTTAAAATGAAATCTTGGTGCTCCCCATTGAAATGGATATGTAAAACGAAATAAAGAGGCTTCATTGAAGACATTGGATACATCTGTACGACAGCGTCTCATTGTGTGCACATGCTTCTGACTTTCTGGAGAAACAATATTCGATGATTCATCCTGCATCCTTTAAAATTGTAGGCACCTGCTTCCATGAGAAGGAAACCATACGCCCAAATGATTCCAAGACCCAACGGTACCTGTTTCCCAGATGTTTGGTGGCAACATCAGAATACCGTTATGTATCAGATGTTATCCCATCATTTGCAACTTCAGAAAAGATTAATCCCTTAAGATGTGGCTTCCTGATATATTTGGAATATACTATGACCAAAGACAGCAATCTTTCTGGGATACTGCAGGTGAATAACTAATAAGTTAAAGTTGTAAACAACTAGCAGATAAGGAACAAATGCTTGCCACTATACCAGTGCAAAGAATAAGACAACAAGAATTTGAGGGATGTCAATCTCTACACACATCCCAACAACAGGAAAGCCATAGGTAAAGAAGGCAAGACCAACTGCTGCAATGGTCGGTGCAACCACAACTGGGTTGATCACTCTGCAACCACGGTTTTTTTCATAAATTCAATGAATTCTCCTTTAAAATGCATATGAGATTTCACCTTTTTAGCAACTATACCTGACCAGGATTGACATGAGACCACTATATCCCACAATAACTTGAAAGACTAAAGAAATTACATTTAATGGACTATTAGCAATCGAAGTAGTGGCAGTAAAGGGGAGGCTTTATGCCCATATATGTCGTTCTACCTGCCATGATTCAGGCCTTTGGCACCGCCTCTTTCTTTTAGGTATGTTGCTTCTTAGAGATACTTGCCTCATAGGCTGTGAGTATCGAGTTTAGAAATTTTGTAATTGGTGAATTGGACCGCATCCTATGCTTTATTCAAAAGTTTAATTGCTTAACTCCTTGCACATGTATTCTCACCTCTGTTTTTTATGAAGAAGTTTTGAGTGGGATAACTTGATACGAAAGAACAAGATGTCATTTCAAGACGGCAATGCCTAAATTATCATAGCACCTTCAAAACTGAATTCAAGACCTCAACATAGCATTTTAACACCTGAGGTTTTGTGGCAATTTTAATATATATGTTTTCACGGTTGGCTAGCATTTTCAACATATAGGTATGTTGTACATCATCATGATACCACCTATTCCTTTACTTCAAGGCAAATGAGAAGGCATAGGTTGCTTTTAAAGCCACAAAAACGTCTCCATGGTGAGAAAACACATTGAAGGTTTTGAGCCAATTTCATTGTATATGTTTTCATGTTTGGCTAAGAGGAGTTCTAGCGCAAAAGTAAGTTGTACATCATGGTACAACATTTACGTGTTCTGCCATATTATGCACCATGTTGAGCGCATAAGACCATTTTTTCATCTACTTTTGCAACCAAATATGTGTAGGAACACACTTGGTGGCATATTTTTGCGTAACACTTCATTTATTCAACATCCCTACTATGGAGTTAAATGGCCTATACAAATCAATAAGATACTTCACATGATGCTTCGAGGACTCTTCTACATAAGAAAGTCGGATCTGCAACAAACATTGACGAAGGTGAAAAAGAAATGATGAAACATTAATGAAGGTGAAAAAAATGATGAAGCTAAGAAAAACGGCTCCAAAACTTCCATTTTGCAGATGAACATCATCACAACTTCAATATGATAACTTATTTGACATCTAATGGGTCGTCCAGCATGTCACCAACCTCTTGGCATTTTATGAGGTGAGCTAGCAAGGTCAGCGCTTATTAGGACAACAAAGAGTTGACACTTTATGAGGTGGGCTGGAGATGTCAGCAGTTACCAGGCCAACAAATAGTTTATGCCAGGATTTTATCTCAGTAATGTTACTAATATGATAACAAGTCAAAATAAAATAGAAAGCATAAAGAAATATCCCATCTCACTAATACTAATAATAACAAGTTTTTAATAGAAAGCGCAAGAAACATTCCATCTCTTTTGAAAGAAGTTCCATGACCATAATGCATTTTAATGGATGGCAATTGCATGCTTCTACATCTAAGGTGTTTCTTTCTGTTGGATGGCAATTACATGCACAAAAGTTCGATCCTCAACACGTATTGCACTTCCCTTTAAGTGATTAGTACAACAATCCAATATAATATCACAACATGACTTGAAAAGTGGGGAGACATTTCACAATTACAAGTAATTCTACTAAACGAATAATGCAGCTCTCAGGAATTCTACCTTCCCATTTTAGAATATTACTGTTCCAAACTCATAATTTCATAGATTTTTTTTAATGCATTTGTCACGATGTAGATCAACAAAACGTAAAGCTAAGAGACTCTTGGTTTCAATAAAACAACCATCTCTTCAAATTATTACTACGCCCGGCAACGCCGGGCACCGTATCTAGTATAAATGAATTGGACGAACTCCATATGATGTGACACTACTATTATTATTATTATTGTTATTGTTATTGTTATTGTTATTGTTATTGTTATTGTTATTGTTATTGTTATTGTTATTATTATTATTAATAATCACGCCATTTAAGACCCTTAGGTCCATATGGCAAAATGTACAGCTCATGCGTCAAGGCAAATTAGTCAAAGGCACCACAATCTTCAAGAGTAAAGTGAATATAGCTCTAAAATATCAGCTCTCTCTTTCCAAACTGCTTTAGTATATGAGCTAAGCACATGTGGTGGTGTCAAAAAGTTCCAGCAACATCCTACCAGCTATAGCAAACTTGTCTCTTAGGTGCTCGTATGCAGTGCATTCCAAAAAGGTGTGATATTCAGACTCTATGTAAGGTTCTGTGATCCTCCACTTGAAGAAGAAGAAGAGCATTTTTAACGTCCACTAAAGACTATTGGTCTATGGGAATGCAGCTCATTGGGTCCTCCTAATCACTTTATATTAATGCACCTTGGTAGACCTGAACTAGGCCCATTTGTATTTGTTACCACCTGACCAAACTTTCAAGCGCTCTATATTAATTTCTTATCTATATTGCAGGACTTAAATCCCTGCAGGACTTAAATAGTTACGAGAGAATAAACTACATATCTGAGAATCACAAGAGAACAATTGCTTCTAGAATGGTGTTACAAAGTTGGCTTCATGGGATATAAGCATGAACGACATGCCAATCTACAGAATACAATAGCATCTTTTAGATCGTTCGCATCTTGACTTTGTGCCAGGGGACACAAGAGCTTATCTAAAAGTATTAATGCATAGCACATTACTTATTGCACAAGCAACAACACTAAAAATGGCCATCTTGTCCAAGAAGATTATTAGAAGATTTGGTAGGCTTGCATTAAAAAAATAAAAAGCCATACCCAAGGTCACGAGTTCATGTGTCATTGTGAAAGTGGCCATGCACTATTGTAAAGTTGTTGGGGTTAAAATTGTTATATAAGCTACGACTTCACACTCATTGTGAAAGTGGCCATGCACCGATGTAAAGTTGTTGGGGTCTAAATTGTTATATAAGCTACAACTTCCCCTGAATGTTAAAACACCATCTATCTATCTAGCTATCTATCTATTATTTATTGCACAAGTGAAAGTACAAAAAATGTCCATCTTGTCCATCCACAGGAAGATTGCTAGAGGCTTGCATGAAATAAATAAAGTGCTTTAGTGCATTGCATTGTAAATTGCCCGTTCAATTTTCCCAATTGGACAAACCTACTAGCTTCTATTTTTGGCCAGTTCTACTCTCACAAACGCCACCCAAGTCATTGTGGGCTACCTCACAAGCTTGTGGTTAGGGCATTAGGTAACGAAACGTTTAGTTCGCCTCTTGTCTCATCGACTCAAATCACATGTTCCAAAGAATATCCACATGCACATTCCAAGGAATATCCAAACCTGTGGGGTTTGCAAACCAAAAATGCATGTAACTACGAAAAATTCATATTTAGAAGATGCAATGACCATAACAAAAATGCTATATAAGCTTGCATTGTAAAAATCACAAATGGCACCGTATGGCAGACTATTTATATACACAACACTCTTTGATTGAACTTATTCAAGACAAAAGATCATTCTCGGCTATTAGAATTTCTTGAATCATGGGGTCAAAGATTATCAAGATCTATTCTTTTTCCAAGTATTATGGGTTAGGTTTGTGAGGTTGAATCCCAGTCGTGGATCTGGAGCATATCCTGGGTACGATGCCAGATCAACGGCCAGCATCTTTTTGGAGAAAAAATGGCTTGCCATTTCCTAAGGTCTCCATGGAACTCATGGTGACTCAAAAGGTCCTCAGACCATGCAACGCCGGAATCGTCCCTCCCCTGTGCCGCAATGGTCACAACCGGCAGGCATCCATCTGCTCCCATCAACAGACTCCATCATCGACCACGGTTGTCCGGGATCCATCACATTTGTAAGAGCATGTTACTATTTGATGGCCTGCCATCATCGACCATTTGTAAGAGCATTTGATGAAGAAATCTAGAAATCAGATGCAACCATGGCCATCCTATTAAACAACCTACGCTGCTCCCCACACTCCCTCCCCACACTCCCTGCCTCACCGCAAGAAGCTTTGCAATCCCTATTCTAAACCAAGAAGCTTTGCCCTGTTTCATCTGGATTCAGAACGGTCGCCCTACTCTCCCGCCTTTGATGCCTTTGATGCCTACCAATGCATTGCATGCATGCCTTCCGCATGCCTTCCGCAGCTGCATCTCCCCTATTCAGTTCCAAGAACCGGCCATGCTCTCCCTGCACAATCCGCCCCTGCTCTGCGCTAAAAATAGATAGCGGCGTGAAGACTTATCCACGTCCTAGAAATCCGAGCTCCGAACAATAGCAAAAAAAAAAACATCCAAAACAGCCCAAAATAGGTGACCACTAAATGCAATTAAGCTGCTCAAACATGCCAAAATATACTCTTTTTCATACAATACGACATCAAAATCATAGTCCTAACCACTGATTCCCAAATACCAAACTAAATTCGCAGAAGTTTATAGCTGTCCCCATCCGTTAGATTTCATGGGGTTCAAATGTAAAACAACATGGCAACTAGGTCGCTCCTTCCGCCTCCGGAATGGAAAACGGCTCAAGGATTCTGCTCAAGCGAGTCAGCCACAGGTAAGCATTAGGTCATCCTCCCAGTTACCATGTTGTGGCGCCTGGAAGTGGGTCACCGGTTCCATAGTTGCCATGTTCTGGCGGCCTGGAAGTGGGATGCCAATTCCAGACCGGCTCTCGGAGCGGGGCCCTTGAAATCAGCTCCCCAATTTCCATGCCACCATACCGTTGGTTGGAGGGCCTATAACAATCCTGGCCGTTGATGTTGAGGTGTGTGGCTAGGATGGGAGATAATCTTCTCCCCATGATTTAAAAATGATTTAAAAGGGCTAAACGTCCCCTCCAGATGGTTATGCCCAATCCCTTTTATCTTCATGCAAAGCTGCTGCATCTATGATCTGGTCCTTGACACCATCTTCAATCAAGATCTTTAATATCATATCTAAAAGCTATGACGAGCTAGTCTGAGGGAAATGCAAACCTATGATCTGGTCTTTGATCAGCTTCAATATAAATCTTCAATCTCGTATAGAAGCTATGGCAGCTTGAAAGGAAGGCAAACCATTGAGCTTTTGAGTTTCATCTTGTTCATACGAAAGATGTTGTCAAGAAGAATTAAAGTTGTACAACGAATTACTTCGTAACAAATGTTGCAATTCCCTCAACTGATATTATGTTTTGGCACAAGTATGTGCTGAACTAAACGAGCAGAACTGAACCTTTTTTGAGAGCTTTCATAAACTGGGATTAACAATATTTCCATAGTTACTTTGCCAAGAGCCCATGACAAATAGAATCAAATGCTTCAGTTGCTTGGAACATGATCTTTCTAAGAAGTCCTTTCCATATTTCTAAAACCATCCATGAGAGATGGATGTGAAGCTGAGTACGTCTACAGACCCTAGGATTGTGAGCTCTTTAAGATTATAGTCAACCTTCTGACAGATTTTGTGCTATTTAAGATTAGCCTGGACATCATCACCCTCATACACTGCTGCAGCATCAGGATGAAGTTCTACAAACCTAGCCACAAAACGTTCAGGGGACATTGTAATAATGGTGCTTAGAGCATACCGCTTTCTCAAAACTCCCTTTGATTGAAGAAACAATATAACCCTGTTGCGGGGTTTTACCCTTTTCTCCAAGCTAACATTGAAATAAACTGGAAACTTGAGAATTTCATCCAAGGGATACTTCATGTCCTCTGTCAGGTATCTAAGTTTCTCCTTGACAAGCTGCACATTTGAACACAGTATTTGAGGGCGCATTTGCAGCAGCTGATAAATACTCTCAGTTGGAAGTCCTATGTTCAATAGATGGTCCAACACTGTTTTCAGCGTTTCAATACCATATGATGAATATGTGGCTAATGCTCTTACAAAATATCTTGAGTTTTGATCAATGCCAATGCTCGACAAAAATTCTATACGAGCAGCTAAGGTTTCATAAGACTTGCCCAAAAATGTTGGCTGTATTCTAACGATTTTATCTAGAACTTGGGCACTTATCTTATACTGTTCCAAAAACGTGTCCATGCGCTTAATGTTATTCTCAGAAAGAAACAGCACAGACAGGGGCTGCGTAGAAACCGTTCTAGAAAGAGCAGATTTTTGCAGGCCATACCTTGAAAAAAAATCCTCCATGAGGCGCAGATGAAGAATAATGGCATCGATTCGAAGGATGGAAGGAGGATAGGTCAACAATATGCGACCTATAAGCTCTTTTCCAATCCCTAATTTGTTAAGCTCAAGCGCAAGGTCCTCCAATTTCTGCTCGAAATCCTGCTTCAAAAGGGCAGGACAACGGCGAACTGCAGATTCAAGGTTCTTTTCATCTAAGCCAAGCTCAAGAAACATGGAAACTCTATGTTTCAAAACAGTGTCAGAAGTATCTTGAGCAAGACGGCCCTGCCATTTTTTTGTAAACTCGTCACTAAAGCGAGCTAAAAGGGCCTTGTTTGGGTTGGGGTCTGCAGGGTTATGCAAAGGGCGATGGAGAGTATTGAGCGGAAACAGACGCAGCACTGATCGAGTGGCCGCCATAGCCACTCCACCGTTGCTAAAACCTTATAAACCCTAAAACCCTACACATACGCCCACACATTTCGTAAAATAATACACCTGACCACTACAAACTGCTGCAGGGTTAAGAGAGGGATAACACCTTGGAACGAGGGTGTTATGCCGTACTATAACAAACTCGGGCCTCCTCTATTTTGTTATAGTAGGGCATAACACCCGAGTTCTAGGGTGTTATCCGCCTTAACAACCTGGCCCGAGAGCTTTATGGTGGTTTTATAGTGGTTTTATGATGGTTTTCATAACCACCTAAGTGTTTATAACCATTTGGCATAACAATCTAGGTGTTTATGCACTTTTTAATGTGTTACTGGTAGGTAATAATGTACTTTGAGAAAACAAAGACACAAACGGCGTGGGTTTCTATTGAATGATCAAGACTCAAATACATAGCACAGCAGTGCTCAATATGGAAACTGTTCACCGACATGCTATCTCCCGTAACTGCCTCCATGACAGAAGGAACTCTAATTATGTGACCAACAACAAAGGAACAAAGCATCCACGTCACTTTGTTCAACTGGACTACAAAGACAACAGAAGAAGACGACAACAAAAGAAGACAACTGTTAGTTCTTGTAACAGCACATAGTTCCCAACACTCCCCCTCAAGAACTACGTTGTCTCAGACCTGCAAACTTCAAACTGAAATCACATTCTGAAACACAAGACTCCCCACTCCTGAAGGAGGCCTGATTTGCAGGAATGCTGGCGGTGCCTCTTGAAGTGCCTGGAATCACGCTGACGCCGACAGGCCGTCATTTGTCTATTCTTGGCTTCTTCTTTGGCTGACTCTTGGGCGTGACCTTCTGCGTGGTCTTCTGCTGGGCTCTTGATGACTGACCTTGACCTGGATTTGGTGCCTTGTTCTTGGTCTGGTCAGTGGTGTGCATGAATAGTCCTGTACCAGGACGTACAGGACTAACACTCCCCCCCACCAAACGACACTTAGGGGTGAGAAAAGGGGGAACAGTCTCAGGCGGTGGAAACCCAGCAACTTCAAAGTCATCTTGGCGTGTATGAGGGCGGTCGCCAGAGTGGTAGTTGGCAATGCGTTCTTGGCCTGCCGTGAGAGCTTCAGGAGTGTTAAGACCAATGGCTTGATGGGCATCAATAAGAAACCCGGAGTGGACCATTTCTTCTAAGGCACGGTGGGCCTCAGCAAGGACAAACTGGCATTCCATGAGGAGGCAGGTCTGAAGGCCGAAGGCACTGACGCTGGCATTGGGGTTGCAATAATAGATAGGACGATTTCTGGCAAGAGAACTTAACAGTAGGCACTTTAAAGCAGCACAAAAACCTGCTTGTCTGTGAACGGAAGGATCCGGGGAGGTGGCAGCACGCTCCAAAAATTGATCTAGTCCCCAGACAGCGTGAGTAGGCATCTGCCAACCTCGTTCATTTGGGATGAAGATCCAATTGCCAGTATGCTCCAAGGTAGCACCGTCCTCCCAATTAGAGCGGCGAACAAAACGTGGATCCCATCGAAGATCCGTGGAGATCTGAGCAGGAGTAGAAGACGCCAGTCAGAGGTGAGATATCTGGGGCGTGGAGGGGCACCCAAGGAAGCATACGGAGAATGAGCAGTGCCTGCTTGCGTGGGCTTCTGAGCCTGTTCTCTGAATTCTCGAACAAGATCTGCATCAAGAGCGCTGCACCACTGGTCCCAATCAGAGCCAGACAGCATAGTGTAGACAGGTGGAGAAACCCAACCCGTGGGTATGGTTTGACTGTAGGCTCGAAGCGTGTTATAGCCACCCAAGTGCTGTAGTAGATTTGGGCAAATGGAAGATCCTCAGCGTCAGATAAATTCTTCCGCACCTGTTCGAGCGTCTCGACTTGTCACAGAGGGAGATGATGAGTAAGCTCGGGCATGTACTCAGTGCTGAAAGTGTTTGCTTGAGTAGGATCCTGTAAATACTGATTGTTTTGTAATAACAGCCAGTGAGTGTCAGGGCTGCCTTGAAAAATTCGATGGGGCCCATCTAAGAACTTATCCTGTGTATCAGCCAGATAAAAATCATGAAGAACATAAGCCATAGGCTGGACAACACGAAAGATGACAAAATCTGGATTCGCACAGTGAAGAAGACCATAGACTAACAGAGCACAGAGTAAGCCTTTGTCTTCAATGGAAAGGTCAGGCCAGATCTGGATAAAATCCATACTGCCAAGGGGCTCATTAAGCTTGCCTTATGTCGAATACCACTTCAGAAGAAAAAGATGGCGTCGGGCAACAACATAATCCAGAGAGCTTGAAGGTGTGGAAAAGTCCCGTGGAATGAGGAGAGCAAGATTAATATACGTCTCATGTTGACTTTGAGCATCTTCCGCAGATTGAACAGCTTGCTGGACTTGATGCTCCAAATCTCGGATCTTGTTATCTTTGTCAACTAGGAGACGGGATTGATCACGGAATCTTCTGTGAGAAAGCGTGGCCTGTGAAGATGATGGCTCGTGAGTGGAGTGTTGAAGCCGAAGAGTGACAATTTCTGTATCATCAATAATCTTCTGCTTCTGAGCTTCAGTGAGTTGAGCCTAGAGAGGCGTGACCTAACTTTGTAGCTTGGAAAATTGGCCTTCTAGAGAAGTGATGCGCTCATTGCGCTCACTCTTTGAGCTGATTGTTGTAATTCTGGGACAGTTCCGTGTACATTGTTTGGAGGTCAGCAAGGAGGTTATCCTTGTTCTTTAGCTGAGCCAACAACTCTTGAATAGTGGACTGTAATTGAACCTGTTGATCAGCTAGCAGGTTAATCTTTTCTTGTTCAGCCTTGAGAGTTTCACGGGCCTGTAAATGAACCTCGTGCTTTTGTTGAAGACTGTCTTCAAGTGATTGAACTTTGACGGTGGCTGTCTGGGAATCCTTGTGAAGTGCCTCCATGGTCTCCATGTAACTTTGAATGCCATTCATGAAGGTTTCTTGAGATTCTTGAAGCTTGAGCATAGATGCTTGGACATCCTGTTGATATTGATATAAGGCATGTCTGGAGGGTGGATGTAAAGGGCACGTTTGTCTTTGAGATTGGGATTCCTGGGAAATATGCTGAGAGCGAGAATGCACAGTTTCAGTGGAGGAAGAGGAGACTGGTATGACAGGTTCTTGGTGTTGAGCACGATGAGGGGGAGGAGAAGGACGAGGTCGTGAAGTCTCATCGTGAAGGTCTTGGACAGGAGGAATGAGATTGGAGGGTTGTTTGGTGGAAGCTTGAGAGGCCGTGGTCAGGTATGTGGGCGAACCCTGACTGGGGGCGGGGAGACAATGACGGATGATGGCCTGCAGGTGAGCACCCATGGCGGATTCAAGGCCCGAAGAGGGGGTTGCTCTTGCTCGGATGCGATCAATTTCATGAAGGAGGCGGAGGAATAATATTTGAGGCCAACCAATAGAATGGGTAGAATGGATGGCCAAGATAGCAACGTGGAAAAACTGCTTATTGATGTGGGTGTTCTTGATGGAATACCCATAGAACTTGCGCCACAGAAATTTGACAAAGGTGTCATGTGGTTTGGCAATGTTCGTGAGTCTATGAATGTTGGCCTGATAAGGAAGTTGGCCATACTGAGTGACATCCTGTTCCTGTAAAGCAGCCCAAGATAAAGAAGGCTTGCGAATAGGTAACTGGAATACCTGAGAAAGAAGAACCGGAGTGAACAGAATATCTGTCTGATCGACTCTTATGGCGTAACCAGCCGTGGTGTTGACCATGTGAGCAACAAATTGCCGGAGTTGGTGCGGATTTGGTGCAGGGAGGTCCTGCCTGGAGAATTCATACAACCCGTTGCGTTCTGCAACTTCACGACTGGGACCTTCCAGGGAATCGCGAAAGGTGGGAGTGAAGAAAATAACAGAATAAAAAAGAGCCGGATCCCTGGGAGAGGTAACTTGAAGAGTTGGGAACTTGGGTGAAGCAGCCATGGCAAGAATCAAAGGGAAAGAAACCAGAGAGTGGAGTGAAGGAAGCCGGAGAGCGGAGAGCGGAAGACGAAAACGAAGTGAGACGAAAAGGATTTAGGGCACACAACTGTGGCGAAGGGGTGTGATGAGAGTGGAAAAGGAACCGTGGATGGTGCCAGATGGCAACAAATCGTAAGAGGACGATTGAGGGGCAAAATTTTGGCTAAGTCCCCGAGTAGTGAAGGAAGGACAGATGAACGGTGGAGATGAAACGTGAAGGAACGGTAGGATTTGACAGCTTGGCGAAGGTACAAATAATAATGACAGCGGAGGAACTGATGGCGGCGTGAGTGAAGTTTTTCTGGAGAGAGCGTGGGATCTTCGGATGGAAGTGCGCCACTGAGGAGATACTGCTGAAAGTTGTGAAACCAATGGGGTGTGGCAGTGATGAGGAACAGTTGGGCATCTGGAAAGGCATCAGAAACACCCGTGGAGGGATCATCTGTGTGGATGCGTGAGAGATAATCTGGCACAACATGAGATTTGCCAGCCTTATGGACGATTTCGAAGGGAGCACTCTTGCAGAAGGAGAACCCAACGAGCAATTCGGCCCGTGGGCGTGGCTTTGTTGATCAAATAAAGAAGAGCCTGATGATCAACGAAGAACTTGATCTTGCTTCCCAACAAATAATGACGGAAACGTTGGACACAAAAAACTAAGCCCAGGGCTTCCCGCTCCGTGGCAGAGTACTCGCGTTCAGCAGGATTGAGTTTTCTGCTGGCATAGCGGATGGGTTTATCCGTGTGCTCGTCATATGCCTGAGAGAAAATAGCACCAATGGCAAAAGCGGAGACATCGATATGAACATGAAAAGGCGTGTCCCATTGAGGAGGAACAAGTACCGGTGCCTGAGTAAGCAACAGCTTCAACTTCTGGAAGGCAGCTTCCGCCTGGGGATTCCAAGCCCAAGTGGATTCATCACCCGTGAGTTTATGAATGGGATCAGCAATAGCCGCAAGTCCAGGAATGAAGGTGGAATAGTAATTTACCTTCCCCAGGAAGAAACTGTCTCTTTAATATTAGACGGTGCTTGAGCCTTTAGCACACAACTGATTTTAGCAGGATCCGTAGTGATTCCTTCTTTACTACTGTCCATACCTCTAAGTGAAGCCTTGGGCTACTAGTCTAGCCTTGAATTTGGGTGTTACTCCATCAGCTTGAGTTTTGATCTTGAACAACCATTTGTTCCCCACAAAATTTTTATCACTAGGTCTGTCTACAACTTCATAAGTGTTTGTTCTATTAAATGATTGCAATTCCTCTTGCATTGCTTTTAACCAATTTTTGCTATCAGGAGAGGACATTGCTTCATCATAGGTTTTAGGCACTGAAATATCTAAATGCATTAAAATTTCAAATAGGCCAAGTATCTCACCTTCTTTTTCCCTGAGTCTTTTGCTCTTGCCCATGTCATACCTTCTAAAAGCTTCCAGATTAGCTTCAGCTTCACCTTGGAGTATTTCGGCTTCAGTTCTTTTTCTTCTCCTCAAGACTTTATTTTGGCTTTCATCTTGTTGGTCAGCTAAGTCTTCTGGCTGCACATTTTCAAAATCCACAGTGCTAGGGTCAATTAGCATCTGCTTTGTGTCCATATCTTCATCATCATCACAGTCAACTACACTTGCAGGTTCAGTTTGCTCCTTTTGAATATTTGTTTCTTTTGCTACCTTGCATTTAGTGGTCTGGCCTTGATTGTTGATCTTTGGTAGTACCTTGTAATACTGCTCCTCATCAAATAATACATCTCTGCTAATTATGATTTTCCTTTTGCTTGAATCATACAACCTATAGGCCTTAGATTCTTGATCATAACCAACTAAGTAGGTTATATATGCTTTGTCATCGAGTTTCTTTCTCAACTCATCAGGCACATGCACAAATGCTAAACATCCATAGGCTTTAAGCCTTTCATAATCTGGTAATTTTCCTGACCACAATGTTATAGGAATTTCTCCTTTAATACTTATAGATGGCACTAAGTTCTGAACATACACTGCTGCCTTGACTGCCTCTTCCCAAAGAAAATTTGGTAAGCCGGAATATTTGAGCATGCTTCTTACTGCATTGAGAATTGTTCTATTTTTCCTTTCTGCAATTCCATTTTTGTTGAGGTGAAAATCTACATGTTAGTTGTCTTTTGATGCCATGCTTATTACAATAATGCTTAAAGTCATTTGACATGAACTCACCTCCCCTATCCGACCTCAAGCATTTGATTTTTCTCCCTGTTTCAAGCTGCACCTCATTTGCAAAAGTTTTGAATGCTTCCAATGCTAAACAGTATACTTTAGTCATCCTGCTATAATCATCAATAAAGGTCATGAAATACCTTTTTCATGATAGGCTGGTCACATTCAAAGGTCCACACAGATCTGTGTGTATCAAATCTAATTTATTTTTTGCCCTCTTCACTGATTTCTTGAAAGGGAGTTTAGTATGCTTTTCCAAAATGCATCCAACACATTTGAATTTCTCATCATTGGCAGTAGTGCCTTTAATTAACCCCTTCTTTATCATGAGTTGCACAGTTTTAGAATTTACATGACACATCCTCTCATGCCATGTTTTAATGTTGGTACATGTCACAAGATTTACACTTGGAGCATAATGATTTAAATTTAATCCAAACAGATTGCCAACTCTTTTACCAACAAACTTTAGTATATTATTGAAGAACACTTTATATTGCAATCTCTCAAAGAGAACTTTATGTCCAAGATCTACTAGCTGGCACACTGAAATCAGATTTCTAACTAAGCCTGGCACACAAAGTACATTTTCTAACTTGACTGCCTTTCCTTCAAGATCAAAAAGTTCGAGCATTCCTGTGTCCTTGATTTCTTGCAAATCTCCATTTCCTAGTTGCACATGCCCCCTTTTTACTTTTTTGCAGTCCTTAAGCAATTTGGCAGATGATGTCACTGTCCTCTCAGCTCCTGAGTCTATAATTATCATATTATGATCATTTGCATCATGCATTATATGACATAATTTAGCATAACTTACCTCATCATCTTCATTCTGCTCGTCCTCCACACTTCGAGTTTCTTGAGTTAAGTTCAAAGTTGGATTGTCTTTTAAACTCCCTTTTCCTTTTTGAGCAAATGTCCCCTTGCTTCCTCTGCCCCTATTTTTCCCCCTTGAATTCTGACCCCTTGGACTGGGACAACTTGAAGCAAAGTGCCCTTTACCATCACAGTTATAACATATGATTTCCTTCCCTGCCTTTGGACACTGAGCCTTTAAATGGCCATATGCATTGCAATTGTAACAAGGTCCAACCTTTTCTCTGCCAGCCTTATTAAATCCTTTCTTTTCTTTATGTTTCCCTGTATATAGTACTTTAGTGGCTTGATCATCTTCCTCTTGACCAATCTGTCTCTGCTCAAACTCTGTTCTTATCATTTGTAAAGCATGTTCCTTTGTTCTAGCAATATTTCTTAGCAGGGTGGCCAAATAGGCATTGAGACACAGCTCTGGAGATAGCCAGCAATTGGTATTGCTCATTTAATATAACACCAGCCCCTTCTAAATCTGCAACAATGGAATCAAAATTTTCAAAGAATTCAGTTATGTTCTCCTTGTCATGCAGCTTCAGCTTCCTCAACTGTTTTTCTAAAACATCTATCTGGGAGGATGTTTTAGCTTCATAATTTTTAACCATATAGGACCACATTTCACTAGGGCTTAGCCCTCTGAGTTTAAGCTTAATAACTGGACCAACTTTACAGCAAATGATAGCTTGGGCCTGCTTAATAACTGGACCAACTTTACAGCAAATGATAGCTTGGGCCTCTTTGATTTTAATTACCTCATCAGTCTGCACACTTGAGGTAACTGCTGGCCCTGTACTTTCTCTTGCCACACTTGCTTCAGCACTTCCACCAGCTGTGGAATCCCCTGCACTTGAGCTTGAACTAGCTCCACCTACATTTGTTGACCCTGTACTAACATTAGTACTAGACCGCCTGATTGCATTTGGATCAACTAAATACCACAAATTTTCAAACTCCAGGACTTCCTGGATGCTTTGTTTCCAGACTTGGAAACCACTTTCTCCCTTAAACACTTCAATGGCATTGAGCAAATTTGCTCCAAATCTGCTAGACATGATGGCTTTTTCTTGGATCTGTAGCTCTGATACCAATGAAGAATTCAAACAACCACCAGGTTAAGTTAAACAACTTAAATAATCTATCCAAAGATTAAATTGAATAGACTATTGACAGTATTTATTTTCACAATCTCACAAATTCTTTGCATTCACAACTTCATAATGAATACACAAGATCAAACTTCAAATAGCTTAGATATGTTTTTCAAGTATTTATCACTAGCCATTATAAAGCATGCACTTCATATCTTCAAATATATCTTCAAACCTTAGAATTGCTACAGTACTTTTACTGTAGCAGAGGCATTGACCAAGTTACTGTAGCTTGGTTGACTCGTCCTTCAATTCCTCTTCAATCGATCGGATCTTCACATTTGGCACCCGCATTCATCAAAGCATTCACCGATAATATGTCTATTACTATTTGATTGTTATTATAGCTCAGATCCGGCCGCCATGGCGGACCGATCGAGCCTTCTCACATCGAGATTCCTTATCTGGAACTTTTGAACGAGTTTTCCCCCTTTAATAATTTTTCCGTGTCAATATCTGCCTTGGTTACTGTTAATAAACTAGTAACCATTATGAACCATTGAACCTTAGTCTGGTATAACATGTTTGCATATATGACCTTCAACCATGATTTAGGTTAACCATCACTTAACCTTGAACTATTGATCCTTAGCTCCAATGTGTTCTCACACATATATGCAATCATGTCTTCAAGGTCAACACATTATTATAACATGAACATTTTCAACATCACCATCGACCATGGCTGAGGCCTTTGTCGTGGCATCACCAACCTAGCCCATGGTCACTGAGACCTTTGTTGCAGCATCACCAACCCAGCCCATGCAAACTGTGCATTGCCCTCATTGTCTTCAATGTTTCTCTTGTAGCTTGCACTCTTCATCTGTTGCTCCTCCAAGTGTTTCTACTGTGTCCTCTTCATCTGTTGCTCCTCCAAGTGTTTCTACTGTGTCCTCTTCATCTGTTGCTCCAAGTATATCTATTATCCCTCCATCGTCCAATGTGCGTGATGTGGAGTCTGAGAGCTTGATTGATAACTGGTTTCCTGAGGGTCCTATGCTGCTACTTGCAGCAAAGGACAATGAAGGCAGTCTAAATGATCTTTTAAGAGAGCTACTAAACTGATATTTGAGATGAGGGAGATCATCATGAACGCAAAAGTGTTGATGGATCGTGTGAAAGCACGAATTGAGGAGTTGCAGAAGAAAATAGAGTCATGGGATTCTATGTATTCACTTTTTGCCTCTATATCACTCCTCCTTCATGTGCAAACACGCATTCACATCATTACCAAAATGTGCCCGGAGTTATCTCCCATAATACACAGAAATCAGACTTGTGTACTGTAGAAATGCTCCAAAAATCTATGCTCCAAAAATCTGGTCTACGAAACTGTAACTTAGAAACATGCTCTACTGGCAGATTATATGTATCATCCAGAGCATGACCAGTATCCACGTTTTGATCTTCAGATGCATCAATGTAAATGGACTTCAAAATCAGCATTTCAAATCCACGTGGCTGGCATGCAGCACTATTCTTTTCCCCCTTCTGGAGTCGTGCTCCCAGCAATGGAGCAGCCGCCCTTCCCAGCCATGGCGTCACTGGCATCACCATCGACCATGGCTGGGGCCTTTGTCGCGGCATCACCAACCCAGCCCATGGTCACTGAGACCTTTATTGCAGCATCACCAACCCAGCCCATGCAAACTGTGCATTGCACAAATTGTCTTCAATGTTTCTCCTGTAGCTTGCACTCTTCATCTGTTGCTCCTCCAAGTGTTTCTACTGTGTCCTCTTCATTTGTTGCTCCTCCAAGTGTTTCTACTGTGTCCTCTTCATCTGTTGCTCCTCCAAGTGTATCTATGATCCCTCTCTCCATCGTCCAATGTGCGTGATATGGAGTCTGAGAGCTTGATTGATAACTGGTTTCATGAGGGTCTTATGCTGCTACTTGCCGCAAAGGACAATGAAGGCAGTCTAAATGATCTGTTTGAGAAAGCTACTAAACTGACATTTGAGATGAGGGAGATCATCATGGATGCAAAAGTGTTGATGGATTCTGTGAAAGCACGAATTAAGGAGCTGCAGAAGAAAACAGAGTAATGGGATTCTCTGTATTCGCTTTCTGCCTCTATACCACTCCTCCTTCATGTGTGAACACACATTCACATCATTACCAAAATGTGCCTGGAGAGTTATCTCCCATAATACACAGAAATCAGACTTGTGTACTGCAGAGATGCTCCAAAAATCTATGCTCCAAAAATCTGGTCTACAAAACTGTAACTTAGAAACATGCTCTACTGGCAGATTATATGTATCATCCAGAGCATGACCAGTATCCACATTTTGATCTTCAGATGCATCAATGTAAATGGACTTCAAAATCAGCATTTCAAATCCACGTGGCTGGCATGCATCACTATTCTTTTCCCCTTCGAGTCGTGTTCTCAAAGAATGGAGCAGCCGCCCTTCCCAGCCATGGCGTCACTCTCAATGGCATCACCATCGACCATGGCTGAGGCCTTTGTCGCGGCATCACCAACCCAGCCCATGGTCACTGAGACCTTTGTTGTAGCATCACCAACCCAGCCTATGCAAACTGTGCATTGCCCTCATTGTCTTCAATGTTTCTCCGGTAACTTGCACTCTTCATCTGTTGCTCCTCCAAGTGTTTCTACTGTGTCCTCTTCATCTGTTACTCCTCCAAGTGTATCTATTATCCCTCCCTCCATCGTCCAATGTGCGTGATGTGGAGTCTGAGAGTGTGGAGCCCACGCTCCAACAACCCGAGAAATAATGAAGGCGCTGAGGAAAGAGTCAATATGCACAAATCTCCCAATAATATTATTCACCAATGAGAGTTGGAAAAACCCCAACTAGGTTCACATCTTTATAGTGGCCAAAGGCCATGAGTTATGACTCTTTGACACCTAGGCAGATGCCAACATGGCAACCCTTGGCCACCTAGGCAGGATTTGAACCTATGACCCCTTACATAAGACCCTATATACTTACCAATAAACTATGACTTGTATTATAACATATTTTTGCGTTACTGCATCTTATTATTTTTCATGATCTTTCTTTGCACGATCCCTTCTCTTTCCAAGTCTTCCAATTCCGGCAGCCTTCGGATCATTCCATCGGCCTAGTACAGACCGGTTTCCTTCTATGGCCCTAATGGATTGGGCCCCAATTCCGGTCTGGTATTCTGTAACAAACGGATTTGCTGGGCTGAACTTCCTTTTTGGGTTTTCTTCTTAATAAAATCCGACCGTTTCTGTATGAATCTGGCCTGGTCCCAGTCCCAGACCCCTTAGGCCGATTTTTCCCAGACTCTGTGCACGCGGCAGATCCGTTAGGGCAGGACGGATTTACAGAAGGCAAACGGATCCCCTGCTCTTAGTTATGGCAGAAATGACAGGGATTAGGCTCTATGGCAGATCAGCAGCAACAGAGCAGCCTGGCCGCAACTCCTCTTCCGCAAGCTATCCACTTAATCTGCAGATGGGCGCCCTTGATTTCATCTTGCCGAACCTCTCTTGCCTTCATCGATCCCTTCTTCCGCTCCATAACTCCTTTGATCTCCTCCATTGCTTTCTCAACGTGCCCTTTTAGGGCTTCATCTCCACCATTAAATCTTTCTTGATCCATCTCCGCCCTTCATTCCATTTCCTTCCTCTTCATAGGTCTTTAAGCCTTATTGAAAAAATTTCCCCCTGGCCTCTCATGCATACATTCTTCCCTACATCTCTTAGGATTCCATACGCCACTTCTCTCCCCAACAGTGTCTTGTGCTTCTTCGCATGTTCGCTTATGGCTCTCCTTCCATCCATGTTTTCTCAACATGATAATTTCTCAAGGTCCATCCCTTGAGTTAATTTCGTTCGGCTTTCTTGCCCTTCCAAGGGTCCTTCCCTCGTTCTCTTTTTACAACTTTCTCTTTCTTCTTTTAATTCCCCGCGCTGTAGGCTGGATACTCTCACTATCACCATCACTTCTTGCTTTTGTCGTGATAATTCTCTCAGAATCACCACATTCCCTAGCAATTTCCTTATTGCTAGCATTTTTCCAAATTTTCATACTCATTTTGCAATCGACATGGTTCGGGGGAAAAATGTTCCTCGTCCCGAGGAACTTAACTGTTGAAATTGCCCCCCGGATCCCATAGCTTCCAGCCCACTCTTGGCCATATAGAGATCATCATTCCTCCATGAGCCTCATGCTTGTCCTCGTTGTTCAAGTGCACCTTGGCTTGTAGATCCTTACGCTCCATCCATTCCAGATCCTTATCCAGCCAATTTAAGTTCTTTTGATGAAACTCCATGTAACCTTTAAACTTGGCTCCCAATAATATTAGCATCCTTGGCTCGCATTCCATTTTTTGAATCTGAGGCATCGTCTCCTTGACTTCCTTCTCCAGACTTGTTAATGTCCCCTCTAGCTCCGGCCCCATCATAACAACCTCGTCCTTACACTTCTCCTCCATATTGGAATTGAATTTAAATTCCCATAGCCACTCCTTGAATATATCCAAATATTGAGAATCGACAGCCTTTTCGTCCGTCCCTTGCAACTCCTCTCTTGTAGCTAACACTTCAGCAGATAACTCCACCATAACTCCCGACTTGACTAGCTTTTGAGTAGCATTTTGATCGCATTTCTCGTCATCCTCTATCTGTTCATGTAGGCGTATTGATTTATTCTCTTTTTCAATCACATCCATTTCGCATATGTGCTCCTCTCCTTGGCAATCAACCTTATTGCTCACGTTAGCTTGATGTGGCTTTTCAACTAGCTTTTGGTCAATTGGTTGGTTCTCCATTAATGCTGGATCAAGCACATGTTGAATGGGTGCCAAATGTTGAAAGTCTGTTGTCTTTTCTTCTTCGACAATCTCAGGCTCCAAGTCTCCAATAGAACTTTCCTCAAGCACTTCTGAGGACGCATGTGTAGCTTTATGGTAACGACAAGTCAATAAGTCATCCTCTTCATCCAATACTTCTACTTCTTGCCTTGTAAGAAAAATGAGTTGCTGACACTCCACGCAAAATCGTATTGTCTTCTCATTATCCAAATTTGTAATAGTCTCCTTTTGAATCATCTCCTCTTCTTGGGTATTGCATGTCCCACAATGTGATTGGTACATCGACTCTATTGGACAATATTTTGCAATATGGCCGTACTGGTGACATCTCCAACATTGTACAGATTTGTTTGACTGCATAATGCACATCGTCTGTTGCATCTCGAGCACTTTTGCAGATAAGTCTCTGAGTACGTCTTCTTTGAACTTATTTATGACCATCTCTGGTGTTGGAACTTCCATGGATATTGTCGATCTCTGTGGACAATGCATTAATGCTGCAGTTCCATGGGTTGCTACTGCTGCTGCGACTTGATGAAGATGGACTTGATCCACAATCAAGCCTCGTTGCATAAGAGCAAAGTAATCAACTTGTCCACTCATAATTCCCTCCTCTCGAAACTTGTCAATGGCTTTAATCTCTCTTTTGCACTTTGTTCATAGTGCACTAAATGCTCGTGGTCTTGTGCTCCCTCTTAATGGTGAATTATTTTTTGAATTTTGAAAATTTAACGTACCACTATTATCACGTTCTTCCTCTCTTGAAATTGTAGCTGACGCATATTTCCTTCTTTCTTCGTCTAATCTCTTCTTGCACTCTTCCTCCCTTCTCTTGAAGCGCAATTCTCTTTCGTGGCGCTGCCATTCCACACGCTTCGTATGCTCCTCTTGGTGATCCGTCCTCTTGCTCGTGCAACAACGGCGGAGGGAGTTGGCCCGGCTTCTTTAACCGTGGCTTGGCTCCTCTTCTTCTACTCGTTGATGCCGGCCTTCACGAACGACCCCTTCCAACGAGCATCTAGCTTGGTTTCCCGGCCAGTGCACCAAATAAATATGTGGAGCCCACGCTCCAACAACCCGAGAAACAATGAAGGCGCTGAGGAAAGAGTCAATATGCACAAATCTCCCAATAATATTATTCACCAATGAGAGTTGGAAAAACCCCAACTAGGTTCACATCTTTATAGTGGCCAAAGGCCATGAGTTATGACTCTTTGACACCTAGGCAGATGCCAATATGGCAACCCTTGGCCACCTAGGCGGATTGCCAACATGGCACTCACGCCCTGCCACGTCATCAGACTATAAAAAGGTATAAAAAATTCGTATAGGACATATGGCCTAGGCAGGATTTGAACCCATGACCCCTTACATAAGACCCTATATACTTACCAATAAACTATGACTTGTATTATAACATATTTTTGCATTACTGCATCTTATTATTTTTCATGATCTTTCTTTGCACGATCCCTTCTCTTTCCAAGTCTTCCAATTCCGACAGCCTTCGGATCATTCCATCGGCCTAGTACAGACCGGTTTCCTTCCATGGCCCTAATGTATTGGGCCCCAATTCCGGCCTGGTATTCTGTAACAAACGGATTTGCTGGGCTGAACTTCCTTTTTGGGTTTTCGTCTTAATAAAATCCGACCATTTCTATATGAATCCGGCCTGGTCCCAGTCCCAGACCCCTTAGGCCGATTTTTCCCAGATCTTCTTCCCCTCTGTGCACGCGGCAGATCCTTAGGGCAGGACGGATTTACAGAAGGCAAACGGATCTCCTGCTCTTAGTTATGGCAGAAATGACAGGGATTAGGCTCTATGGCAGATCAGCAGCAACAGAGCAGCCTGGCCGCAACTCCTCTTCCGCAAGCTATCCACTTAATCTGCAGATGGGCGCCCTTGATTTCATCTTGCCGAACCTCTCTTGCCTTCATCGATCCCTTCTTCTGCTCCATAACTCCTTTGATCTCTTCCTCCATTGCTTTCTCAACGTGCCCTTTTAGGGCTTCATCTCCACCATTAAATCTTTCTTGATCCATCTCCGGCCTTCATTCCATTTCCTTCCTCTTCATAGGTCTTTAAGCCTTATTGAAAAAATTTCCCCCTGGCCTCTCATGCATACATTCTTCCCTACATCTCTTAGGATTCCATATGCCGCTTCTCTCCCCAACAGTGTCTTGTGCTTCTTCGCATGTTCGCTTATGGCTCTCCTTCCATCCATGTTTTCTCAACATGATAATTTCTCAAGGTCCATCCCTTGAGTTAATTTCGTTCGGCTTTCTTGCCCTTCCAAGGGTCCTTCCCTCGTTCTCTTTTTACAACTTTCTCTTTCTTCTTTTAATTCCCTGCGCTGTAGGCTGGATACTCTCACTATCACCATTACTTCTTGCTTTTGTCGTGATAATTCTCTCAGAATCACCACATTCCCTAGCAATTTCCTTATTGCTAGCATTTTTACAAATTTTCATACTCATTTTGCAATCGACAGAGAGCTTGATTGATAGCTGATTTCCTGAGGGTCCTATGCTGCTACTTCCAGCAAAGGACAATGAAGGCAGTCTAAATGATTTGTTTGAGAGAGCTACTAAACGGACATTTGAGATGAGGGAGATCATCATGAACGCAAAAGTGTTGATGGATCGTGTGAAAGCACGAATTGAGGAGCTGCAGAAGAAAACAGAGTCATGGGATTCTCTCAGATTCACTTTTACGCCTCTATCGTGGACGTTCAAAGCCACGATATGGCCCCGGACGTATATGCCTGCAAATCCGCAGCGCATTACCGCCGCCACCGACCGACGGCGTAATGCCCGGCGTATAGCAAGTGGGTAGCCCCTAGGGGGCAACTTGCTAAGAATGTGCATTAGTATTAATGTGCACATTTTCCAATGTACACATTAATGTGGGCACACATTTCCATGTGGCCACTTGATGCCAAATGGGCCATACCCAAGTGTGCAATTAATGTGCACATTTTCCAATGTACACATTAATTGGGTGCACACATTTCCATGTGGGCACATTTGGCCACCTAGCCATTAAAGGCAAGTGGGCCCATTCCCAATTATCCCACATGCCTAAAGGGGATAATTGGAAACCCTAGCCAACCCCTTGTCTATTTAAGTAGGAGAACCCTAACTTGCCCATTTTCGTTTCTAGGGTTTTAGAGCTCGCTTTTTGGCTGCCTCAAGAGCTAAAACCGCCTCCCAGCACTTCCCTGAGAGAAGTGCATCATTAGTTTTCCTTGATTCGAGCATTTTCAAAGGATGGTCGAAGTTGGTCGGGGAGGAGGAACTCAAGGATCAGGTATTTAGGCAATTTAGTAGTCTAAACCCCATTTCACCCATCGAATCAAAGAGGGTTTAGCCTCTTAAATTGCCCATAGCAGCCCTCTAGAACTCTAGATAGCAGATTCTAACTAAAGAACCTAACTCTATGATATAGATTAGATCTTGTTCTTTAGTTCTTCTGTGATGTATATGGATGATGTATCTCTGTGAACTCCTTGTATTGGGAAGGGGGGTAGAGACTTCAAGCTTGGTAGTAGATGCTCCTAGAGTAGCCTCTCTAGCACACTGTAGATTCGGCCTGTGCACAAGAGCCACACCGGGATGTGGGTGAAGGGGCCAGACTGGCTGAGAAGGAGGTTCATGTCCTGACTCTTGAACGATCCCTCTGGTGTGTAAAGCCTACCGGGGATCATTGTGACTAGGTCCAATGGCTTGCCACTGCGTGTGGGCAAGGCATGGGCTCGACACCCGTGAAGTGGTGTTCACTTTCCAGTGGGTTCAGTCGAATACGGGCAGTGGCCCTCTAGTCACCTTGAGTCAGCATGTAGATCTCTGGAGGGAGTGATCCCTACCTGCCCCATCGGAACTGGGAGGATGAGCCCAGGAGTAGCCCTTTGATCTGAAAACAGTTTAAAAAGTCAAAAAAAATTTAGAAAAGTAACTTAGTAATTCGAATTTCAGCCTAGGAATTAGCTAGATTAGCTTTCTAATCTATTTAAACCTCATCTTAAAAGAATTCCCACAGTAGCGGGAATTGAACCTCCCACCCATAGGGTTGAACCCCCCCAAACCCCCCCATGCCAACCACTGAGGGCGGGCATCGTTTGTGTTTGAATTAAGCTTTAATAATGTTAGATAATATTAATTGCCAAGCCTTAGACTTAGAACCAAGACCCTTAAGCTAGATAGAGACAGCATCTCGATAGACACCAAGACTCCGATCGACATGACGCGCACCAAACAGACCGCTCGACTCCCTCGACAAGGCAAAACAGCCAGAGGCCAAGGAGGCTGAAGGAAACAAGAAGAGGAGAGAGCAGAACGAGAGCGGGAGGCCAGGGGTCAAGAAGCAGCAGAGCAGAAGCTGGTCCAACATTTTGAAGACTCAACAGCCCGCACAGTACACACCAAGGGAGTAACTCTAATGAAGAAAGATATGCACTTAGCCAATCATACAAAGGAGAACCTTATTAATTTCGTAAATGATAAAATTTGTTTAATACAACGTGTTTTAGAGTAAATTATAACTGTACATATAAAGTTACTTAATTAAGTTAAGTTATAGAATTCTAGCTTTTGTTTTAGTCAAATTGGAGCTTTTGAGCAAAATTGAGATGATGTCTCACACGTCGCGCCAGGACAGATTTTGAGATTCTCAAAATCGGGCTGGGCGCAACGTGTGAGACCATGCTGTGAGACCATGCCCCAAAAGTGCCCAAAACTGCTCCAAATCGATCAAATAAGGGGTCCATTCTGCCTAACTCGACGAGATAAGTAGGATTAGACCCTTATATAACCCAAATTGGACAAGTTTAACCCATTTTGAGCCAATGTCTCACACGTCGCGCCAGGACAGATTTTGAGATTCTCAAAATCGGGCTGGGCGCAACGTGTGAGACCTCCAAATTTTGAACCTCCATAACTTGAGCTACAGAGCTCCAAATCGCCTGAAATTTGTTGCGTTAGGACCGTTAGACAGCCTAGAATCCATTTATGACCTCAAATTAGGATAGAAATGTCAAACCCCATCTCAAAATGACCAAAATTGCTCAAACCCTTGAATTGTTTTCCCAAACTGTGGTTTGTTGTAAATAGAAGCATACCCCATTAGTAGCTCGCAAGTATTGATCTCGGCTCGAAGCTGATGCCTTACTCCTAGGTAGAAGTGCTCAGGAACACCCCTTTGTTATAGTCATCTAGACCTTAGCATAGCAACCCAAGTCCAACTGTTGGTACACCACCTCTGCTCGAGCCAAAGGCATAAACCTTGACCTATTCCCCCGTGTGTCCTTCTAATAGAGTTTGACTTATATAGCCGCCACATTGACACACTCCCTATTGCCGGGATACCTAGAAAGGAGCTAGAGCCTAGAGCTGCCCAAGTCATTCCATGTGTAGAGATTGGACCCCCAAACCAACTTTGCTAGGACCTTAGAGTATACCTCAAACACCATGAGGGCTTTGCAAAACAACCCTCATGTCATGCCATACCACACGTCCTAATGTCCATAGACTTGTAAATTATAGATATGTCTCTAGTAATCTTTTCGAGCCATCTTGCTTGCTTATAGAGCCCGAATATTGTAGGAGAGCCCTTCAAGTAGACTCTTAGACTCTAGGATACACGGCGTTGCTTTGAAGGGGCGGGGCGAGCCTGCAGGCGAGCTAAGGGCGCAACTTCTTGAAGACATCAAGGTCCCAGCCGATGTACAAACAGATAAGGAGAGGAGACCGAAAAGGCAGACCCAAGAGAGGGAAGCATGACAAACACCTCAACCGACAAACGAGTAGAACAGGACACCACCGGCCTATCATCAATCTTCATCAAATGGGAAGAATATTGGTAACCAAAGGCACCAAGAATGTTCTAGATGTCAACCTCCCGGCTACCACGTCCACGAGCTCACATCAGAAAGAGGATCTCAGCGCCTTCACCAACTCGACGCACATGAGTTTCAAATGGAAGAACGCAAGACAACAAAATACAGGTACAGGAAGATGTTAGGCATCGATGTCGCGTTAGCATCACGAGCTAGGGCCAGAGGGCATAATCTTCCGTCGAGGAGACAACTCATGGCGACATAGGAGCGTATAGAAACCGGAGGGAAGATCACCACGACCTTGCAGCCCAGCAGCTCAAGCGCAACGTCAACAAAAGGAGTAACCAAGCTAGGCAACCACAAAGCACCTAAGGCTGACCAAGATGAGCCTCCAGCTCCCTTGCACCAGCAGGAGAACTTTCATCGGTTCCAAAAAGGTAGGAGACCATGAGAGGGAGGAGACGCATATCAAGGAACAATTCCGACTGAAGGCACATCATCAGCACTAGGGGCAAGACCAAGGAGGAGAATATTCTGCTCAAGCGGGGAATTCGGACCCGGGAACACCTAGAAACCAAAGGAAGGATGGCTTTACTACGTCAGCCAAGGAGTGCGAGACTCGAATGGTTAGGACCCAAAGGACGGAGGAGACGACCTAGCCAGCAGGTACAAATCACGCAAAGGCGACCAGAAGGAGCCATGGTAGGGGCAATGGAGATGACCACACTTCCAGGCACAGGAGAGCCACCTCGGAATAAAGCAAAGCCCAAGCAACAGGAGTCGCACTCAGAAATTCAACCTGCGGGGGAATGACAATGCCTGCCTACCGACCACGATCTCAGAGCTTCGAAGACATTCAAGAATGCCCAACTGCAACATCCAGGTGACCCTACTCAAGCTCGATCAATGGCACCGCAAATCAACAATCTTGCAACGACACACCGCATGTAGGGACGTGAGCGGTTACCGCATTCCTCGCGACGAACATACACAATAAGGAGGAGCATCTTTTTCAAGGGATCACATCGACGAACACTCTTCGCAACTTGAGGTGATCAGCTCGGATCAGACATGAAGCTCAACAATAGTAGCAGCATCTCAAGAAATCCCGGAGTCAACCTGAACGAAGAAGATGCAAACAAAACCAGAAGAATCAAATGCGATAGGAGGAAGGGAAAACCTAGAGGAGTATAAATAATTAGGTAGATCTTCGTAGTTGTTTTGCAAAAGTGGATGAATTAAAATCCCAATGTAAATGCGTATATGTCTATTGTATATCTAGGATGTCCACATATATAGTGGAGAAACATGGGTTTAGAGTCATGTTTTACAGATTTAGCGCTTAGATCAGGAAGCTCCTTCACTTCGACTACCAAAGGAGGAAACAAGGAAGCACAACCATAGCCCAAGATCAAAATGGAAGAGCAAGTACGAGGGAGAAACGACCAGAGCCCAAGCAAAAACCGACTCAAACACCGGGAAATGCCCTCAAAGGTAAGACGCTTTCGGCCACCCAATGTTAGAATAAGAGACAACATCGGTCATGTCAAGATCATCGTGCACTGCACGGGACATCGTCGGGGACGCAACACTACATCTTGTGACGGCAGCAGCAACACTTGAGCTAACTTATGACACGAAAGTGGCCTCAACAATAGAAGGAGGAGCGACCCCGACATCAACGAGCCAACTAAGAAGGCAACATCTCGACGACCATAATTCCAACTTGTGGTAATATAGGGTGATGCGCTATGACACGTGTATTAGATGGAGATGCACTTACGAAAGGCACCGCGACGAGGAGATATGCCTCCAACAACTAGGTGATGGCTTCGTCAGGTACTCCTACCAGTAATTAGAAGAGAAGAAGTCGATCATATCTTCGACATGTGGGACATCAAATGCCCAAGGTAGAAGCATTCGACACCTTAACGACAAGGATAGCAACTGAAGCACCTTCGGCAAAAAGAGAGTTCAAGATAATAGCCAGGCTATTCAACAACAAGAGTATATCTAAGGCAAGTACTTCTTCAACTCAAGAGTCAAGCTGCGCAGATATAAGGATCCATCATCTCGACAACATAGCCAGCAGGGAGGAGAGCCATGATGCTTTACTTGCCAGAGAGGCCGACATGCATAGAGGGGCAAAGGTCAGGAACTGAAAGTTGGAGAAGTGCTAGCAACCGACTTCTTCCATGAGCTCCCTAGAGGCAACAGGAGGATCAAGACTGACGAGCACAATCAAAGCCACCGGAAGGTACCTCAAGACAAGAAGCGGGGGATAGCATCTGGAACATGACAACGTCCAAGCAATGTGATCGAGGGGATCAAACAAGAAGTTTGGAAGCTCGAGGGAGAAGCAACTAGGTGAGGCGAGCCGATGACTTGCACGCGGTCTTGCATGCAACTTGGTGAACCCAAGGATGAACGATTCAAAGAACAACCGTAGAAGAGAACAACTCCAGAGGAGTATTGCCAAAGGAATCGCAGACGCCTGCGACCTCAAGAGACGCCTCCAAATAGCTTCAAGTATCATGAAGGGGAGAACAATTACTGCCCGAGAACAGGACCAGGAAGCAGACTGAAATGTCGAAGCATCAACGACCAGCACACCTTTCGTTAGAATGTGATGCAAAGCGTGTTGTGCCAGAGTCGACAAACATCGGAGGGCCCAAGTATATAAACAAGTTACCCCGAAAATGCAGTAGACGTGTACAAATAGGAGGATATAGATCATGAACACCATTGCACCGGGAGGAACACCGATGACATTGCCAAGGAGTAGGTGTGCAACTCGAAGGGAGGCACAAGGGAGACCTAATAGCTCTAGTAGTAATTGTAATTATGTAAGCTATATATTTTGCATGTATAGTTTCCTTGTTATTTCTTCCCTCCCATAGCGTAACAGATCAAAGGAAGAGATGTCATGCAAGTTTCAGGGGTGAAGCAATCAACATCGTCAACACCCTTCGGGCAACACGATAACGACAAGAGGACTCGACGTATGAGACATCGATGGAGTCGAAGAAACAATATCGGATACAGAGTCGTCCTTTAGCTGCCAAGATAAAGAGTTCAAGATGAAAGATCTTTTTCAAGGACGCCACCTTCAGGCTTTGAAAAGCGGCATGGAAGATTTCAAGTGATCAACTACACCATCAAGCCACCAGCAATGAGAGGCTTCTAGCGAACAAAGTCAACCTCTACATCAAAGAGGATCCACCGTCAAGGAGACTGAAGTATCGAGCGACTCGGAAGAACGTTACCTTGCTCCTTCAAGCAGGCAACGAGTGGATGAGCTTCTAGCAAGCTCAAGGATCTAAGGCCACGGGGCCTAGTAGGTTAAATGTATGGATGGTAACATCCATATTGGGATTAGAAGGCAATTCCGGATATTCTCGTTGAAAGGATTGCCCAATTGGGAAGGAGACGCATAGGAGTAACTAAAATTATACACGACATTGTTAATGGACATCCAACGATTGAAACCACTTGGTGAGATTGATCTCCTCGCTAAGAAGGAATCATTACTAGGATAATTGTTGACCATGTATAAATCTAGTATCTCCAAAAGAATAATCCAACCGAAAGAAAAGAAGTAATCTAACAAGTCCGGCCAACTTGTTACGATGACATCAATTCGATTGGTAGGAATATTCCAAGAGTTTAAATAACTAAGAAAGGGGGAATCTCTAGAATAATAAAAGAATAGTACATGCAAGGTACATCTAAAATAAGAATTATAGTAATCAAATAGTCTTTTGAGACAAAAGGAATTGTCGTCATGACAAAACCTTCTGGTTTAGAATCGTTCTAACTAAGTAGGTAAACCCGTAACTATATTGAAATAAATGATAACATAATATGTGCATCCATCTTAGATGGTTATATATGTTAGCTAAGGCTAGTAAATTAATGTGCTAAGTAAGAAGCATATAACCTCTTAAGGGGGAGAGAATAGATATGGCGTTGTGTGCAATGTCATTGAGAAGGGGGTGCAGGACCATTTTCTTTTTGAAGAAAGTGGGAGGGCTCAATCTTATGATTGAGCGTACTTGCAACCGAATTGACCCGACTGTAGAATAAAGTTCTTTCGGCAATGGCCGGCGAATAGAGCGTAAGATAGATAGATAGATAGCTCGGGGAGGCCTTCAGCGTCGCGAGGCCCGGCGTAGTAGCGAACTACACCAACGAAGTGGAGCAAAACTATGGGAGCAATGAGCGACCAAGTCACCTCCAAACTACTCGGCCTTGGCTCAATGAGTGGATGCGTTCTAGCCTTAGGTAAGGTATGCACATGTATTATAAGCTTTAATGTGTCTTATTGATAAGTTAAATATAGATCCTAATAACTGCATAGAAATTGTTGCATGTATATGTATCATAGGGAAATAAGTTAAATAACAACGATAATGTGAGGTGGCATGTTAATTAATCCTTCGCAAGGACGCAATTCCTTCCAAGGATAGCTATATGACCTCGGGGGCCTTATAAATATAGATAGAAAATAGAATTCGGATATACTTAAGTATATCTTAGGGATATATTTCCAAGGGTAATGCAGGACCCAAGGAAGAGAATAAGAAGCACATCTAATTCTTGTGTATGATAATTAAAACCCTGTCTATAATACAATAGGTCTAAAACAGGGTTATTGTTTAAATAATTGCGATCTAAAAGTCGTTAAATATTGCAAAGATTAGAGTAAATATAATGGTACTATCGGAAGTAATGTATCCGATAATATGATAATGTTAATTCATAAATATTACCTTAGGGTAATTATGTTAATCACATGCATTAAAGGAGCCAGCAAAAATCGGCTCAGGCATGTCGATTTGTGTAGATTAATTCTATGTGTAGTTAAGATTAATCTGCGCATGCAACCTATGCTTGGTATGGATTGCATGCGTTGTTACCGATGATGAGACCACTACGGTGATCTCTAGGGCGTGGTGTAATGTCAATGTAGGCATGACCGCGTTTCCGCTTGGATGAGTGGAAGGTAGATTAGAAAGTCTACTTCTGTTCCACGGAAGTAGACAACCTCGAGAGAAAGGAGGTCATTAAGGAATGCATTGATAGGAAAGGCACCTTTAGCCCCATATATGCTTTGATAGGAGGAATCTATCCTTCCGCCCCACGCGGGAAGGATATCCTCTGTTGGGCAACTAGAGGTGTAGGCATGAGCGGCATATAGGCATATAGTATTTGTCTCCACGGCCATAATGGAAGATCCACCCTCTTCCCTCTGTTGGGAGATTAGCCATGCATCCATGTAGATAGGTGGGGTGGTCACCATATAACCAAAATTTTTGTAATAATTAATAATAGGTAGTGTCGACCTGCAGGCCTAGAGCGCTCCGGAGGGCAAGGAGGTCGAGCTACGAAGGCTTGCAACACAAAATTTTGTATAATGTGTTGCAAGGGATGAAGAGTACCTTAGAAGTGTAAATTTTGTATGAAATTGATAAACTTTGATTAACTTAAATGTTGTATTAAGTAAAGTTAATAATTACCTTGCGTGGATTAAGTTATGATGTGATAAGTTAATGGGATAATGAAATAGTAATGTCTTAAACATTACCTTAGAGTAATTCTAATAATTAAGATAGTAAGTATGTAATTATAGATATTGTAAAAATTAATGCAGGATTTTAAAGTGCGAAGACCTGCAACACAAATTTTGTTGGAATGTGTTGCAAGGAATGAAGAGTACCTTAAATAATAATTATATATGAAAGTGTTAAATTGTGATAAACTAAATGTCGTGATGATAGAAACTAATAAGTACCTTGTTTTAGTAGAAGTTACGAATTGACAACTTATTTGATAATGTAATGGCGTAATAATGATTTAAAAATATTACCTTAAGGTTGATTGCAGGTTAGGAAGATTCCAAGGTGGGGAGACCCACGATGCTGCGGACAGCATCATTTCAAGGTGGGGAGAATGTGACGTTCCGGCCACGATTATACGGTCCCGGGGCGTATCGATATCTTGCCTAAATCCGCAGCATTACCCACCCCGACCGGCGACGTATAGCCAAGTGGGTAGCCCCTAGGGGGCAACTTGCTAAGAATGTGCATTAGTATTAATGTGCACATTTTCCAATGTACACATTAATGTGGGCACACATTTCCATGTGGCCACTTGATGCCAAGTGGGCCATACCCAAGTGTGCAATTAATGTGCACATTTTCCAATGTACACATTAATTGGGTGCACACATTTCCATGTGGGCACATTTGGCCACCTAGCCATTAAAGGCAAGTGGGCCCATTCCCAATTATCCCACATGCCTAAAGGGGATAATTGGAAACCCTAGCCAACCCCCTTGTCTATTTAAGTAGGAGAACCCTAACTTGCCCATTTTCGTTTCTAGGGTTTTAGAGCTCGCTTTTGGCTGCCTCAAGAGCCAAAACCGCCTCCCGAACAAATGCGAGAGAAGTGCATCATTAGTTTTCCTTGATTCGAGCATTTTATTGGGATGGTCGAGTTCAGGTCAGGAGGAGGAACTCAAGGATCAGGTATTTAGGCAATTTAGTAGTCTAAACCCCATTTCAGCCATCGAATCAGTAGGTTTAGCCTCTTAAATTGCCCATAGCAGCCCTCTAGAACTCTAGATAGCAGATTCTAACTAAAGAACCTAACTCTATGATATAGATTAGATCTTGTTCTTTAGTTCTTACGTGATATATATGGATGATGTATCTCTGTGAACTCCTTGTATTGGGAAGGGGGGGTAGAGACTTCAAGCTTGGTAGTAGATGCTCCTAGAGTAGCCTCTCTAGCACTGCTTGTAGATTCGGCTGTGCACAAGAGCCACAGGGATGTGGGTGAAGGGGGACCGGCCGAGAAGGAGGTTCATGTCCTGACTCTTGAACGATCCCTCTGGTGTGTAAAGCCTACCGGGGATCATTGTGACTAGGTCCAATGGCTTGCCACTGCGTGTGGGCAAGGCATGGGCTCGACACCCGTGAAGTGGTGTTCACTTTCCAGTGGGTTGGTTCGAACACAGGCGGTGGCCCTCTAGTCACCTTGAGTCGGCATGTAGATCTCTCGAGGGAGTGATCCCTACCGCCCCATGGGCGGGAGGATAAGCCCGGGGAGTAGCCCTTTTGGCTATGCATCCGGCGGGCTACAGTCGGGTCCCGACACTTTTCAGACCACTCTGCAAAGTGTGCACAGGAGGGGCGGATGGAGTGGACAACCCTAAGCCATGTTCATATGCCAGCCAAATCCATTGCCATGAATTGCATGCGCAATGAACTCACGGAGACCAAGCCGCCGGTCATCCCTTTGAGTCTGAGCCTTGGGTAGGATTCCCTATGTGATGTGCTGATCTTTGTCTATGCAGATATGTGGAGGACCATCCTTCGTGATGGTCATATGATGTTGATGTATGTGCTACTGACATGTACGTTTACGCTTCCGCAGCTAGGTAGGCCCTGAGGGAGACGGGGTGCAATGACCCTTCCACTCTTCCCACTTCGAACCCGTCCGCGGTTGCAGTGTCATGTGGAGGGCCCTGTATTAGCATGGAGCTGGTATGGGGGATGAACTCCTGTTTGTATACGGTGAGTGCACCGTATATGAGTAGGGGACGTCACATATACCACTCCTCCTTCATGTGCAAACACACATTCACATCATTACCAAAATGTGCCCGGAGAGTTATCTCCCATAATACACAGAAATCATACTTGTGTACTGTAGAGATGCTCCAAAATCTATGCTCCAAAAAATTGGTCTACAAAACTGTAACTTAGAAACATGCTCTACTGGCAGATTATATGTATCATCCAGAGCATGACCAGTATCCACGTTTTGATCTTCAGATGCATCAATATAAATGGACTTCAAAATCAGCATTTCAAATCCACGTGGCTGGCATGCAGCACTATTCTTTTCCCCCTTCTGGAGTCGTGCTCCCAGCAGTGGAGCAGCCGCCCTTCCCAGCCATGGCGTCACTCTCAATGGCATCACCATCGACCATGGCTGAGGCCTTTGTCGCGGCATCACCAACCCAGCCCATGGTCACTGAGACCTTTGTTGTAGCATCACCAACTCAACCCATGCAAACTGTGCATTGCCCAAATTGTCTTTAATGTTTCTCCTGTAGCTTGCACTCTTCATCTGTTGCTCCTCCAAGTGGTTTTTAAATTTTTTTTTTGAAGGAAAGATAAAATTTGTATTCAGATAGGAAGAATTACATCAAAAAGATCCCTTAAGGATCAGATAACCTTGAAGTACAAAGGATCCCTTATGGATCGAATGTAATACTTGAAGCTTTAGTACTCATATATTTTCTCAACCTCTTCTTCCAACTAACTAGTACTATAGGATCAGAATCAACATCTTCCTAGCTAGTAGAATACTACAGGAGACAAATACAAATTTTCCTCAAGCTACAAATATATCATGAATGCTCTGTAGTCCACCTCTTGCAAGAGTATAGATGAAGAGAAAAAGACATGAAGAAATATCATAAACAATCTGCCACATTGCTCAGAAAAGCTACCACGGCTCCAAAAACTAATCCATTCTACAGATTAATCAACATTGTATGCACCAGGAAAGATGCTGCATTGTCAGGAGAAGTGCAGTCGGCATAAAATGGCTAGATACAAAGCCCTGCCACCAAAAGTTTGGCAATCTCAAGCATGAACTTGAATAAGCAGCATGCCATCCAAGCATATCAGTACTTGAAGACATGTGGTTCTTGGCCAATCAAGCATCAGTACTTGAAAAACTACTTAAGCATAGCAGTACCTGAGCAGAACCAAGTGCTTTAATAAAATCAAGCCATCTTGCAACTGCCATACTACCTGTAGAAGCCTCATCCCGCATAAAAATTCCCTAGCTCGGCAATCTGACCCAGACCATATCTTATCAACAAATCTGAAGAATCGGGTTAATCTGTTCTTCTTCTTTTTCAAGAGTCAACTCTAAACCTTTCTGCTAGTAGGAAAGAGCAAGAGGAAGGGAAAGGCTTCTAGCATTACAGACCTGGAGTAAGAATTACAGCTGCCAATTAACTAGAAATTTGAAGCATCTTCTCTCAGAGCCCTGCATCTTATTTAATCTACCTTATAGGCAATCTGCGCCATTTCGGTGTGGATCCATAAAGAAAAAAGAGGAAGCAAAGGCCAGCCCAGCCCCACAAGAATTATGCCTTATAAGAAAGGACAAAGAAGAAAAGAATGGGCTGCTGGATGCCAGTTTATCTGAGAAGGCTGAAGAGGCCGCCATGAAGAAGCTCAAAAAACCAGAAAAAGGAAGCGGATGGAGGCAGAATCTGAATAACCAAATACCCAAAACCCTTTGCTAGCCATCAGATCATGAATCAGAAGAAATTTACAACCACTGCAGTGCCAAAAGCAAGGAATAGAGGTGGTCCCTTTCCCTGCCGCCGCCCTAGTCGTGAAGGCGCCAAGAAGACATCCCCTCCAAGTGTTTCTACTGTGTCCTCTTCATCTGTTGCTCCTCCAAGTATTTCTATTATCCCTCCATCGTCCAATGTGCGTGATGTGGAGTCTGAGAGCTTGATTGATAACTGGTTTCCTGAGGGTCCTATGCTGCTACTTGCAGCAAAGGACAATGAAGGCAGTCTAAATGATCTGTTTGAGAGAGCTAGTAAACTGATATTTGACATGAGGGAGATCATCATGAACGCAAAAGTGTTGATGGATCGTGTGAAAGCACGAATTGAGGAGCTGCAGAAGAAAACAGAGTCATGGGATTCTCTGTATTCACTTTCTGCCTCTATATCACTCCTCCTTCATGTGCAAACATACATTCACATCATTAACAAAATGTGCCCGGAGAGTTATCTCCCATAATACACAGAAATCAGACTTGTGTACTGTAGAGATGCTCCAAAAATCTATGCTCCAAAAATCTGGTCTACAAAACTGTAACTTATAAACATGCTCTGTATCATCCAGAGCATGACCAGTATCCACGTTTTGATCGTCAGATGCATCAATGGCATCACCATCGACCATGGCTGAGGCCTTTGTCGTGGCATCACCAACCCAGCCCATGATCACTGAGACCTTTGTTGCAGCATCACCAACCCAGCCCATGCAAACTGTGCATTGCCCAAATTGTCTTCAATGTTTCTCCTGTAACTTGCACTCTTCATCTGTTGCTCCTCCAAGTGTTTCTACTATGTCCTCTTCATCTGCTTCTCCTCCAAGTGTATCTATTATCCCTCCCTCCATCGTCCAATGTGCGTGATGTGGAGTCTGAGAGCTTGATTGATAGCTGATTTCCTGAGGGTTCTATGCTGCTACTTGCAGCACAGGACAATGAAGGCAGTCTAAATGATCTGTTTGAGAGAGCTACTAAACGGACATTTGAGATGAGGGAGATCATCATGAACGCAAAAGTGTTGATGGATCGTGTGAAAGCACGAATTGAGGAGCTGCAGAAGAAAACAGAGTCATGGGATTCTCTGTATTCACTTTCTGCCTCTATACCACTCCTCCTTCATGTGCAAACACACATTCACATCATTACCAAAATGTGCCCGGAGAGTTATCTCCCATAATACACAGAAATCAGACTTGTGTACTGTAGAGATGCTCCAAAAATCTATGCTCCAAAATTCTGGCCTACAAAACTGTAACTTAGAAACATGCTCTACTGGCAGATTATATGTATCATCCAGAGCATGACCAGTATCCACGTTTTGATCTTCAGATGCATCAATGTAAATGGACTTCAAAATCAGCATTTCAAATCCACGTGGCTGGCATGCAGCACTATTCTTTTCCCCCTTCTGGAGTCATGCTCCTAGCAATGGAGCAGCCGCCCTTCCCAGCCATGGCGTCACTCTGAATGGCATCACCATCGACCATGGCTGAGGCCTTTGTCGCGGCATCACCAACCCAGCCCATGGTCACTGAGACCTTTGTGTAGCATCACCAACCCAACCCATGCAAACTGTGCATTGCCCTCATTGTCTTCAATGTTTCTCCTATAACTTGCACTCTTCATCTGTTGCTCCTCCAAGTGTTTCTACTGTGTCCTCTTCATCTGTTACTCCTCCAAGTGTATCTATTATCCCTCCCTCCATCGTCCAATGTGCGTGATGTGGAGTCTGAGAGCTTGATTGATAGCTGATTTCCTGAGGGTCCTATGTTTGCTACTTCGGTAAAAGGACAATGAAAGCGATCTAAATGATCCGTTTGAGAGAGCTACTAAACGGACATTTGAGATGAGGGAGATCATCATGAACACAAAAGTGTTGATGGATCGTGTGAAAGCACAATTGAGGAGTTGGCAGAAGAAAAGCAGAGTCATGGGATTCTCTATATTCACTTTCGCCTCTATACCACTCCTCCTTCATGTGCAAACACACATTCACATCATTACCAAAATGTGGAGAGTTATCTCCCATAATACACAAAAATCATACTTGTGTCTTGTAGAGATGCTCCAAAATCTATGCTCCAAAAATTTGGTCTACAAAACACTGTAACTTAGAAACATGCTCTACTGGCAGATTATATGTATCATCCAGAGCATGACCAGTATCCACGTTTTGATCTTTAGATGCATCAATGTAAATGGACTTCAAAATCAGCATTTCAAATCCACGTGGCTGGCATGCAGCACTATTCGTTTCCCCCTTCTGGAGTCATGCTTCTAGCAATGGAGCAGCCGCCCTTCCCAGCCATGGCGTCACTCTGAATGGCATCACCATCGACCATGGCTGAGGCCTTTGTCGCGGCATCACCAACCCAGCCCATGGTCACTGAGACCTTTCTTGTAGCATTGCAACCCAGCCCATGCAAACTGTGCATTGCCCAAAGTGTCTTCAATGTTTCTCCTGTAGCTTGCACTCTTCATCTGTTGCTCCTCCAAGTGTATCTATTATCCCTCTCTCCATCGTCCAATGTGCGTGATGTGGAGTCTGAGAGCTTGATTGATAACTGGTTTCCTGAGGGTCCTATGCTGCTACTTGCAGCAAAGGACAATGAAGGCAGTCTAAATGATCTGTTTGAGAGAGCTACTAAATTGACATTTGAGATGAGTGAGATCATCATGGACGCAAAAGTATTGATGGATTGTGTGAAAGCACAAATTGAGGAGCTGCAGAAGAAAACAGAGTCATGGATTCTCTGTATTCACTTTCTGCCTCTGTACCACTCCTCCTCCATATGCAAACACACATTCACATCATTACCAAAATGTGCCTGGAGAGTTATCTCCCATAATACACAGAAATCAGACTTGTGTACTGTAGAGATGCTCCAAAAATCTATGCTCCAAAATTCTGGCCTACAAAACTGTAACTTAGAAACATGCTCTACTGGCAGATTATATGTATCATCCAGAGCATGACCAGTATCCACGTTTTGATCTTTAGATGCATCAATGTAAATGGACTTCAAAATCAGCATTTCAAATCCACGTGGCTGGCATGCAGCACTATTCTTTTCCCCCTTCTGGAGTCATGCTCCTAGCAATGGAGCAGCCGCCCTTCCCAGCCATGGCGTCACTCTCAATGGCATCACCATCGACCATGGCTGAGGCCTTTGTCGCGGCATCACCAACCCAGCCCATGGTCACTGAGACCTTTGTTGCAGCATCACCAACCCAGCCCATGCAAACTGTGCATTTCCCTCATTGTCTTCAATGTTTCTCCTGTAGCTTGCACTCTTCATCCGTTGTGTCCTCTTCATCTGTTGCTCCTCCAAGTGTATCTACTATCCCTCCCTCCATCGTCCAATGTGCGTGATGTGGAGTCTGAGAGCTTAATTGATAACTGGTTTTCTGAGGGTCCTATGCTGCTACTTGCAGCAAAGGACAATGAAGGCAGTCTAAATGATCTGTTTGAGAGAGCTACTAAACTGACATTTGAGATGAAGGAGATCATCATGAACTTAAAAGTGTTGATTCATCGGTGAAAGCGCGAATTGAGGAGTAGCATCAGAAGAAAACAACGACCATGGGATTCTCTCAGATTCACTTTTACGCCTCTATACCACTCCACCTTCATGTGCAAACACACATTTACATCATTAATAAAATGTGGCCGGAGAGTTATCTCCCATAATACACAGAAATCAGACTTGTGTACTGTCTATGCTCCAAAAATCTGGTCTACAAAACTGTAACTTATAAATATGCTCTAATGGCAGATTATATGTATCATCCAAAGCATGACCAGTATCCACGTTTTGATCTTCATATACATCAATGGCATCACCATCGACCATGGCTGAGGCCTTTGTCGCGGCATCACCAACCCAGCCCATGGTCACTGAGACCTTTCTTGCAGCATTGCAACCCAGCCCATGCAAACTGTGCATTGCCCAAATTGTCTTCAATGTTTCTCCTGTAGCTTGCACTCTTCATCTGTTGCTCCTCCAAGTGTATCTATTATCCCTCTCTCCATCGTCCAATGTGCGTGATGTGGAGTCTGAGAGCTTGATTGATAACTGGTTTCCTGAGGGTCCTATGCTGCTACTTGCAGCAAAGGACAATGAAGGCAGTCTAAATGATCTGTTTGAGAGAGCTACTAAATTGACATTTGAGATGAGTGAGATCATCATGGACGCAAAAGTATTGATGGATTGTGTGAAAGCACAAATTGAGGAGCTGCAGAAGAAAACAGAGTCATGGATTCTATGTATTCACTTTCTGCCTCTGTACCACTCCTCCTCCATATGCAAACACACATTCACATCATTACCAAAATGTGCCTGGAGAGTTATCTCCCATAATACACAGAAATCAGACTTGTGTACTGTAGAGATGTTCCAAAAATCTATGCTTCAAAAATCTGATCTACAAAATTGTAACTTAGAAACATGCTCTACTGGCAGATTATACGTATCATCCAGAGCATGACCAGTATCCACGTTTTGATCTTCAGATGCATCAATGTAAATGGACTTCAAAATCAACATTTCAAATCCACGTGGGCGGCATGCAAAGACTATTCTTTTCCCCTTCTCGAGTCGTGCTCCCAAAGAATGGAGCAGCCGCCTTCCGACCATGGCGTCACTCTCAATGGCATCACCATCAACCATGGTCGAGGCCTTTATCGCGGCATCACCAACCCAGCCCATGGTCACTGAGACCTTTGTTGCAGCATCACCAACCCAGCCCATGCAAACTGTGCATTGCCCTCATTGTCTTTAATGTTTCTCTTGTATCTTGCACTCTTCATCTGTTGCTTCTCCAAGTATTTCTACTGTGTCCTCTTTATCTGTTGCTCCTCCAAGTGTATCTATGATCCCTCCATCGTCCAATGTGCGTGATGTGGAGTCTGAGAGCTTGATTGATAACTGGTTTCCTGAGGGTCCTATGCTGCTACTTGCAGCAAAGGACAATGAAGGCAGTCTAAATGATCTGTTTGAGAGAGCTACTAAACTGACATTTGAGATGAGGGAGATCATCATGAACACAAAAGTGTTGATGGATCATGTGAAAGCACGAATTGAGGAGTTGTAGAAGAAAACAGAGTCATGGGATTCTCTGTATTCACTTTCTGCCTCTATACCACTCCTCCTCCATGTGCAAACACACATTCACATCATTACCAAAATGTGCCCGGAGAGTTATCTCCCATAATACACAAAAATCAGACTTGTGTACTGTAGAGATGCTCCAAAAATCTATGCTCCAAAAATCTGGCCTACAAAACTGTAACTTAGAAACATGCTCTACTGGCAGATTATATGTATCATCCAGAGCATGACCAGTATCCACGTTTTGATCTTTAGATGCATCAATGTAAATGGACTTCAAAATCAGCATTTCAAATCCACGTGGCTGGCATGCAGCACTATTCTTTTCCCCCTTCTGGAGTCGTGCTCCTAGCAATGGAGCAGCCGCCCTTCCCAGCCATGGCGTCACTCTCAATGGCATCACCATCGACCATGGTTGAGGCCTTTGTCGCGGCATCACCAACCCAGCCCATGGTCACTGAGACCTTTGTTGTGGCATCACCAACCCAACCCATGCAAACTGTGCATTGCCCTCATTGTCTTCAATGTTTCTCCTGTAACTTGCACTCTTCATCTGTTGCTCCTCCAAGTGTTTCTATTGTGTCCTCTTCATCTGTAACTCCTCCAAGTGTATCTATTATCCCTCCCTCCATCGTCCAATATGCGTGATGTGGAGTCTGAGAGCTTGATTGATAGCTGATTTCCTGAGGGTCCTATGCTGCTACTTCCAGTAAAGGACAATGAAGGCAGTCTAAATGATCTGTTTGAGAGAGCTACTAAACGGACATTTGAGATGAGGGAGATCATCATGAACGCAAAAGTGTTGACGGATCGTGTGAAAGCACGAATTGAGGAGCTGCAGAAGAAAATAGAGTCATGGGATTCTCTATATTCACTTTCTGCCTCTATACCACTCCTTCTTCATGTGCAAACACACATTCACATCATTACCCCGCAGAGTTATCTCCCATAATACATGTAAATCATACTTGTGTCTTTGTAGAGATGCTCCAAAATCTATGCTCCAAAAATTTGGTCTACAAAACACTGTAACTTAGAAACATGCTCTACTGGCAGATTATATGTATCATCCAGAGCATGACCAGTATCCACGTTTTGATCTTCAGATGCATCAATATAAATGGACTTCAAAATCAGCATTTCAAATCCATGTGGGCGGCATGCAAAGACTATTCTTTTCCCGTGCGGAGTCGTGCTCCCAAAGAATGGAGCAGCCGCCCTTCCCGACCATGGTGTCACTATCAATGGCATCACCATCGACCATGGTGAGGCCTTTGTCGCAATGCATCACCAACCCGACCCATGGTCTTTGAGACCTTTGTTGTAGCATCACCAACTCAACCCATGCAAACTTTGCATTGCCCAAATTGTCTTCAATGTTTCTCCCGTAGCTTGCACTCTTCATCACATTTGCTCCAAGTGGTTTTTTTTTTTTTTTTTTTTTTTGAAGGAAAGATAAAATTTGTATTCAGATAGGAAGAATTACATCAAAAAGATCCCTTAAGGATCGAGATAACCTTGAAGTACAAAGGATCCCTTATGGATCGAATGTAATACTTGAAGCTTTAGTACTCATATCAACCTCTTCTTCCAACTAACTAGTACTATAGGATCGGAATCAACATCTTCCTAGCTAGTAGAATACTACTGGGAGACAAATACAAATTTTCCTCAAGCTACAAATATATCCCTGAATGCTCTGTAGTCCACCTCTTGCAAGAGTATAGATGAAGAGAAAAGACATGAAGAAATATCATAAACAATCGCCACATTGCTCGGAAAAGCTACCACGGCCTTAAACTAATCCATTCTGATTAATCAACATTGTATGCACGGAAAGATCTTGCCGCATTGTCGAGAAGTGTAGGCGGCATAAAATGGCTAGATACAAAGCCCCGCCACCAAAGTTTGGCAATCTCAAGCATGAACTTGAATAAGCAAAGATGCCATCCAAGCATATCAAGCATTTTGAAGACATGTAGTTCTTGGCATAATAGTACCAGTGGCAATCAAGCATCAAGACTTGAAAAATCGCTCAAGCATAGCAAAGATTCGAAAGCGAGAACCAAGTGCTTTAATAAAATCAAGCCATCTTGCAACCGCCATACTCGTAGAAGCCTCATCCCCCATAAAAATTCTCTAGCTCGGCAATCTGACCCAGACCATATCTTATCAATGAATCTGAAGAATCGGGTTAATCTGTTCTTCTTCTTTTTCAAGAGTCAACTCTAAACCTTTCTGCTAGTAGGAAAGAGCAAGATGAAGGGAAAGGCTTCTAGCATTACAGACCTGGAGTAAGAATTACAAATGCCATTAACTAGAAATTTGAAGCATCTTCTCTCGAGCCCCCAAGATCTTATTTACTCTACCTTATAGGCAATCTGCGCCATTTCGGTGTGGATCCATAAAGAAAAAAGAGGAAGCAAAGGCCAGCCCAGCCCCAAAAGAATTATGCCTTATAAGAAAGGACAAAGAAGAAAAGAATGGGCTGCTGGATGCCAGTTTATCTGAGAAGGCTGAAGAGGCCGCCATGAAGAAGCTCAAAAAAACCAGAAAAAGGAAGCGGATGGAGGCAGAATCTGAATAACCAAATACCCAAAACTCTTTGCTAGCCATCAGATCATGAATCAGAAGAAATTTACAACCACTGCAGTGCCGAAAGCAAGGAATAGAGGCGGCCCCTTTCCCTGCCGCCGCCCTAGTCGTGAAGGTGCCAAGAAGACATCCCCTCCAAGTGTTTCTACTGTGTCCTCTTCATCTGTTGCTCCTCCAAGTATTTCTATTATCCCTCCATCGTCCAATGTGCGTGATGTGGAGTCTGAGAGCTTGATTGATAACTGGTTTCCTGAGGGTCCTATGCTGCTACTTGCAGCAAAGGACAATGAAGGCAGTCTAAATGATCTATTTGAGAGAGCTAGTAAACTGATATTTGACATGAGGGAGATCATCATGAACGCAAAAGTGTTGATGGATCGTGTGAAAGCACGAATTGAGGAGCTGCAGAAGAAAACAGAGTCATGGGATTCTCTGTATTCACTTTCTGCCTCTATATCACTTCTCCTTCATGTGCAAACACACATTCACATCATTAACAAAATGTGCCCGGAGAGTTATCTCCCATAATACACAGAAATCAGACTTGTGTACTGTAGAGATGCTCCAAAAATCTATGCTCCAAAAATCTGGTCTACAAAACTGTAACTTATAAACATGCTCTACTGGCAGATTATATGTATCATCCAGAGCATGACCAATATCCACGTTTTGATCTTCAGATGCATCAATGACATCACCATCGACCATGGCTGAGGCCTTTGTCGCGGCATCACCAACCCAGCCCATGCAAACCGTGCATTGCCCAAATTGTCTTCAATGTTTCTCATGTAGCTTGCACTCTTCATCTGTTGCTCCTCCAAGTGTTTCTACTGTGTCCTCTTCATCTGTTGCTCCTCCGTGTATCTATTATCCCTCCCTCCATCGTTCAATGTGCGTGATGTGGAGTCTGAGATCTTGATTGATAACTGGTTTCCTGAGGGTCCTATACTACTACTTCCAGCAAAGGACAATGAAGGCAGTCTAAATGATCTGTTTGAGAGAGCTACTAAACTGACATTTGAGATGAGGGAGATCATCATGGATGCAAAAGTCTTGATGGATCGTGTGAAAGCACAAATTGAGGAGCTGCAGAAGATAACAGAGTAATGGGATTCTCTGTATTCAGTTTCTGCCTCTATACCACTCCTCCTTCATGTGCAAACACACATTCATATCATTACCATCTCCCATAATACACAGAAATCAGACTTGTGTACTGTAGAGATGCTCCAAAAATCTATGCTCCAAAATTCTGGCCTACAAAACTGTAACTTAGAAACATGCTCTACTGGCAGATTATATGTATCATCCAGAGCATGACCAATATCCACGTTTTGATCTTCAGATGCATCAATGACATCACCATCGACCATGGCTGAGGCCTTTGTCGCGGCATCACCAACCCAGCCCATGCAAACCGTGCATTGCCCAAATTGTCTTCAATGTTTCTCATGTAGCTTGCACTCTTCATCTGTTGCTCCTCCAAGTGTTTCTACTGTGTCCTCTTCATCTGTTGCTCCTCCATGTATCTATTATCCCTCCCTCCATCGTTCAATGTGCGTGATGTGGAGTCTGAGATCTTGATTGATAACTGGTTTCCTGAGGGTCCTACACTGCTACTTCCAGCAAAGGACAATGAAGGCAGTCTAAATGATCTGTTTGAGAGAGCTACTAAACTGACATTTGAGATGAGGGAGATCATCATGGATGCAAAAGTCTTGATGGATCGTGTGAAAGCACAAATTGAGGAGCTGCAGAAGATAACAGAGTAATGGGATTCTCTGTATTCAGTTTCTGCCTCTATACCACTCCTCCTTCATGTGCAAACACACATTCATATCATTACCATCTCCCATAATACACAGAAATCAGACTTGTGTACTGTAGAGATGCTCCAAAAATCTATGCTCCAAAATTCTGGCCTACAAAACTGTAACTTAGAAACATGCTCTACTGGCAGATTATATGTATCATCCAGAGCATGACCAGTATCCACGTTTTGATCTTCAGATGCATCAATGTAAATGGACTTCAAAATCAGCATTTCAAATCCACGTGGCTGGCATGCAGCACTATTCTTTTCCCCCTTCTGGAGTCGTGCTCCCAGCAATGGAGCAGCCGCCCTTCCCAGCCATGGCGTCACTCTCAATGGCATCATCATCGACCATGGCTGAGGCCTTTGTCGCGGCATCACCAACCCAGCCCATGGTCACTGAGACCTTTGTTGCAGCATCACCAACCCAGCCCATGCAACTGTGCATTGCCCTCATTGTCTTCAATGTTTCTCCTGTAGCTTGCACTCTTCATCCATTGCTCGTCCAAGTGTTTCTATTGTGTCCTCTTCATCTGTTGCTCCTCCAAGTGTATCTACTATCCCTCCCTCCATCGTCCAATGTGCGTGATGTGGAGTCTGAGAGCTTAATTGATAACTGGTTTTCTGAGGGTCCTATGCTGCTACTTGCAGCAAAGGACAATGAAGGCAGTCTAAATGATCTGTTTGAGAGAGCTACTAAACTGACATTTGAGATGAAGGAGATCATCATGAACGCAAAAGTGTTGATTCATCGTGTGAAAGCACGAATTGAGGAGCTGCAGAAGAAAACAACGTCATGGGATTCTCTGTATTCACTTTCTGCCTCTATACCACTCCACCTTCATGTGCAAACACACATTTACATCATTAATAAAATGTGGCCGGAGAGTTATCTCCCATAATACACAGAAATCAGACTTGTGTACTGTCTATGCTCCAAAAATCTGGTCTACAAAACTGTAACTTATAAATATGCTCTAATGGCAGATTATATGTATCATCCAAAGCATGACCAGTATCCACGTTTTGATCTTCATATGCATCAATGGCATCACCATCGACCATGGTGAGGCCTTTTGTCGCAAGCATCACCAACCCAGCCCATGGTCACTGAGACCTTTCTTGCAGCATTGCAACCCAGCCCATGCAAACTGTGCATTGCCCAAATTGTCTTCAATGTTTCTCCTGTAGCTTGCACTCTTCATCTGTTGCTCCTCCAAGTGTATCTATTATCCCTCTCTCCATCGTCCAATGTGCGTGATGTGGAGTCTGAGAGCTTGATTGATAACTGGTTTCCTGAGGGTCCTATCTTCGCTACTTGCAAAAAAAGGACAATGAAGGCGATCTAAATGATCCGTTTGAGAGAGCTACTAAATTGACATTTGAGATGAGTGAGATCATCATGGGCCTTAAAAGTATTGATGGATTGTGTGAAAGCACAAATTGAGGAGTCAGCAAAGAAAGCAGAGTCATGGATTCTCTGTATTCACTTTTACGCCTCTGTACCACTCCTCCTCCATATGCAAACACACATTCACATCATTACCAAAATGTGCCTGGAGAGTTATCTCCCATAATACACAGAAATCAGACTTGTGTACTGTAGAGATGTTCCAAAAATCTATGCTTCAAAAATCTGATCTACAAAATTGTAACTTAGAAACATGCTCTACTGGCAGATTATACGTATCATCCAGAGCATGACCAGTATCCACGTTTTGATCTTCAGATGCATCAATGTAAATGGACTTCAAAATCAACATTTTAAATCCACATGGGCGGCATGCAAAGACTATTCTTTTCCCCCTTCTGGAGTCGTGCTCCCAGCAATGGAGCAGCCGCCCTTCCCAGCCATGGCGTCACTCTCAATGGCATCACCATCAACCATGGCTGAGGCCTTTATCGCGGCATCACCAACCCAGCCCATGGTCACTGAGACCTTTGTTGCAGCATCACCAACCCAGCCCATGCAAACTGTGCATTGCCCTCATTGTCTTTAATGTTTCTCCTGTATCTTGCACTCTTCATCTGTTGCTTCTCCAAGTATTTCTACTGTGTCCTCTTTATCTGTTGCTCCTCCAAGTGTATCTATGATCCCTCCATCGTCCAATGTGCGTGATGTGGAGTCTGAGAGCTTGATTGATAACTGGTTTCCTGAGGGTCCTATGCTGCTACTTGCAGCAAAGGACAATGAAGGCAGTCTAAATGATCTGTTTGAGAGAGCTACTAAACTGACATTTGAGATGAGGGAGATCATCATGAACACAAAAGTGTTGATGGATCATGTGAAAGCACGAATTGAGGAGTTGTAGAAGAAAACAGAGTCATGGGATTCTCTGTATTCACTTTCTGCCTCTATACCACTCCTCCTCCATGTGCAAACACACATTCACATCATTACCAAAATGTGCCCGGAGAGTTATCTCCCATAATACACAAAAATCAGACTTGTGTACTGTAGAGATGCTCCAAAAATCTATGCTCCAAAAATCTGGCCTACAAAACTGTAACTTAGAAACATGCTCTACTTGCAGATTATATGTATCATCCAGAGCATGACCAGTATCCACGTTTTGATCTTTAGATGCATCAATGTAAATGGACTTCAAAATCAGCATTTCAAATCCACGTGGCTGGCATGCAGCACTATTCTTTTCCCCCTTCTGGAGTCGTGCTCCTAGCAATGGAGCAGCCGCCCTTCCCAGCCATGGCGTCACTCTCAATGGCATCACCATCGACCATGGTTGAGGCCTTTGTCGCGGCATCACCAACCCAGCCCATGGTCACTGAGACCTTTGTTGTGGCATCACCAACCCAACCCATGCAAACTGTGCATTGCCCTCATTGTCTTCAATGTTTCTCCTGTAACTTGCACTCTTCATCTGTTGCTCCTCCAAGTGTTTCTATTGTGTCCTCTTCATCTGTAACTCCTCCAAGTGTATCTATTATCCCTCCCTCCATCGTCCAATATGCGTGATGTGGAGTCTGAGAGCTTGATTGATAGCTGATTTCCTGAGGGTCCTATCTTTTGCTACTTCGGTAAAAGGACAATGAAGGCAGTCTAAATGATCTGTTTGAGAGAGCTACTAAACGACATTTGAGATGAGGGAGATCATCATGAACGCAAAAGTGTTGACGGATCGTGTGAAAGCACGAATTGAGGAGCTGCAGAAGAAAACAGAGTCATGGGATTCTCTATATTCACTTTCTGCCTCTATACCACTCCTTCTTCATGTGCAAACACACATTCACATCATTACCCCGCAGAGTTATCTCCCATAATACACAGAAATCATACTTGTGTACTGTAGAGATGCTCCAAAATCTATGCTCCAAAAATTTGGTCTACAAAACACTGTAACTTAGAAACATGCTCTACTGGCAGATTATATGTATCATCCAGAGCATGACCAGTATCCACGTTTTGATCTTCAGATGCATCAATATAAATGGACTTCAAAATCAGCATTTCAAATCCATGTGGCTGGCATGCAGCACTATTCTTTTCCCCGTCTGGAGTCGTGCTCCCAGCAATGGAGAAGCCGCCCTTCCCAGCCATGGCGTCACTATCAATGGCATCACCATCGACCATGGCTGAGGCCTTTGTCGCGGCATCACCAACCCAGCCCATGGTCACTGAGACCTTTGTTGTAGCATCACCAACTCAACCCATGCAAACTGTGCATTGCCCAAATTGTCTTCAATGTTTCTCCTGTAGCTTGCACTCTTCATCTGTTGCCTCCAGCGGCCATGACGGATCTTCTTGCACATACCATTTTTTGACGATTCTACCAAGCTTGCGTTGGCATTTGGAGTTGTCCAAATCTAGCTATGGCTACACAAATATCTGGTTGTTCCACGACTACAAGCTCTGTCTCATGGGCTCTTATGGATGCATCCTGGAAGGACGTCAACGTCACATGCTTTTATTTTGCACTCAAAGGGCTTCAATCCAGGTAACCGGAGTTTCATCTACCAACTCTTTATATTTTGATGTTTCTGAAAGCAAGAAGCACTCAGAAGACTGCAAATCAGCAAATGGAAATATTTCAGTGACATTTTGACCATCAGGAAAGATCTCTCCTTTCTTGTACATAGACTTGTGTTTAAAAAGATCAAGGGATATAATTTTCCCAAACTTATCTGTTGTAAATACAACATTAGGCATCAAATGTTATATAAGCATGAAAATCTTGATATTTTACCATAAAAATGGGGGTGGTTTCTCATTCCATCAATATGTATCGGCTGCAATAGGCCAGTATGACTTATATTTGCTATCATTTTCCATGGCATTAGTGCTGATGGTATGCTACAGCATGTTCTAAATGAAAATATTTTATGAATGATAATTCGGAAGTGGTTTTTCTTTCTATCTTAAATCTGGTTTTTACTGTTGGCATTATCATTGTCCCACTCTTTAGAATGAACCGTATTTTGGGCACCAAGTTTCTTTCTAGACTTCCTAAGCGTGTGTATTTACAAATACGTGATTTGATGTTTTGGAATTGTATTTTTTGGAATGGTATTGTTTGTTCATGAACAAGTGATAGGATCTATAAGGTTGTCCCAATATACAAGTGGAGCTGATAAGTCTGCCTGACCAAGGATATCCTTGGTAAGGTTAGATGTCTGAACCTTGTCTTCGTACAGGGCTAGGGCTAGGGTATGTGCAAGAAGATCCGTCATGGCCGCAAGGTTGCCATTCTGCATTGATGATGGAAAACAGAGAATGGGGCTCTTTATCCTTCGATTCTTCAGATGAAGAGAGATTGAATGAGCAAATATTAGAAAGGGAGTTTGAGTTCTGCCTAAGTAACTCAAGTTTCGCAAGTTTATCTGTAAGTTGTGAGGAGCTCAACAGCATGGCGCCCAAGAGAGGGCAAAAGGAAGATCATGGCAGAAACAAACAAAATTATGGTGGGGGCAAAGCTACCAAAGTTGGGTTTTACAACAAAAAGCCTGCTGAAGCTTACGTTCCTGAGACACAGGACGATGAGGATATTGGCTCAGACCAAGAGGAAGTTCAGGTAAAATGTTTTGTTTATATAATAGAAGTTGGACAGGTGGATTCCTTAAGGAATCAGACCATGCGGGCTGTGGCTGGTCGTCCATAAGATAATAGTTTCTCTAAAAATACACATGCTTAAGCTGTGCTGACAGGTTTGATAACATAAATCTATAACTCTGTTCTTTTACAATTCAATTGATCTATTTATTCCTTTACTTAGCTGTTTTTATATAAGCAGGGACAAAAGGTCACAAAGGGGAACAGGCTATAAGCCGAGAATACCCAATGTACCTTTTGGCCCTTGCTCCTTTACCGTCTTGACGCTAATGGAGTACTGATTGGCTGCAGGTACGGGTATTCTCTTACCTTTGTGGCTTTTTTGTTGTATCTGCTCTGTATGATGGCTGCTGGGTATTGGAGTTCAAGTACAAGAAGACATGGAAATGGAAAACAACCTATGTAACTATGTTTTGTGAATGCATAAAGTTAATGGTCTGTGCTTTTCCTGTTTTTTGAAGACTACACAAGGTAACAAGCACTTTATAAGTTGAATATTTTGATTATGAGATTCTGCAGCAGAATGGTATTTAGCTTATGAACACAGTCCTTAGTGACTTAAAATCACAGTTGTATTCCTCTTAGCAAAGGAAATGGCTGTTACAGGTCCTTTGTTGCTTTTATTTCGAAAATGATACATGGAATTTAATGTCTTAAGACCTAAAATACCATGTAATATGGCAGTTTACTCCAAAAATGAAAACACTACAGTTTATTGAAATCTGATTGTGTTCTTGTTTATCTACACTATGTTGGAGAAAAACCTCTGATTGTTGTTTTTATTTCGAAAATGATACATGTAATCTTATGTCTTAAGACCTGAAATACCAAGTTATATGGCAGTTTACTCCAAAAATGAAAACACTGCAGTTTAATGAAATCTTGAAATCTGGTTGTGTTCTTGTTTATCTACACTATGTGACAGCAGTATTACTTGTTCTTTTTTAGCAAATTTGACATGTTTTGTTAATAATGCGCTGGACTATTGTTTATTTGTCTCAAACATGCATCCTTGTTTTAAAGCCCAGCCAATTATAGTTCAAGTAAATTATGTTGGATAGGATGTAGTCGATTATATTTGTATAACAATAGTGAAGAACATGAAAGATAAACAATATGTAAAGGATATAAGAGTTCTTAAGTCTCGATCCTTAGACAAAATGTACCAGGTCTGTCATGTCAAGGCAGGTCCTGGAATGATAAGACAATTAAGGGATTGACCGAGGTTGATGTTGATACTAGTATGGCTTTTGTCTAGGCTAGTTTTTTTTTTTTTTTTTTTTTTTTTTGAAGGAAAGATAAAATTTGTATTCAGATAGGAAGAATTACATCAAAAAGATCCCTTAAGGATCAGATAACCTTGAAGTACAAAGGATCCCTTATGGATCGAATGTAATACTTGAAGCTTTAGTACTCATATCAACCTCTTCTTCCAACTAACTAGTACTATAGGATCAGAATCAACATCTTCCTAGCTAGTAGAATACTACAGGAGACAAATACAAATTTTCCTCAAGCTACAAATATATCCTGAATGCTCTGTAGTCCACCTCTTGCAAGAGTATAGATGAAGAGAAAAAGACATGAAGAAATATCATAAACAATCTGCCACATTGCTCAGAAAAGCTACCACGGCTCCAGAAACTAATCCATTCTACAGATTAATCAACATTGTATGCACCAGGAAAGATGCTGCATTGTCAGGAGAAGTGCAGTCGGCATAAAATGGCTAGATACAAAGCCCTGCCACCAAAGTTTGGCAATCTCAAGCATGAACTTGAATAAGCAGCATGCCATCCAAGCATATCAGTACTTGAAGACATGTAGTTCTTGGCATAATAGTACCAGTGGCAATCAAGCATCAGTACTTGAAAAATCGCTCAAGCATAGCGATTACACATTCGAAAGGAACCAAGTGCTTTAATAAAATCAAGCCATCTTGCAACTGCCATACTACCTGTAGAAGCCTCATCCCCCATAAAAATTCTCTAGCTCGGCAATCTGACCCAGACCATATCTTATCAATGAATCTGAAGAATCGGGTTAATCTGTTCTTCTTCCTTTTCAAGAGTCAACTCTAAACCTTTCTGCTAGTAGGAAAGAGCAAGATGAAGGGAAAGGCTTCTAGCATTACAGACCTGGAGTAAGAATTACAGCTGCCAATTAACTAGAAATTTGAAGCATCTTCTCTCAGAGCCCTGCATCTTATTTACTCTACCTTATAGGCAATCTGCGCCATTTCGGTGTGGATCCATAAAGAAAAAAGAGGAAGCAAAGGCCAGCCCAGCCCCAAAAGAATTATGCCTTATAAGAAAGGACAAAAAGAAAAAAAAGAATGGGCTCTTTGGATGCGGTTTATCGAGAAGGCTGAAGAGGCCGCCATGAAGAAGCTCAAAAAACGAGGAAAAAGGAAGCGGATGGATGGAGGCGAATCGAATAACCAAATACCCAAAACTCTTTGCTAGCCATCAGATCATGAATCAGAAGAAATTTACAACCACTGCAGTGCCGAAAGCAAGGAATAGAGGCGGCCCCTTTCCCTGCCGCCGCCCTAGTCGTGAAGGTGCCAAGAAGACATCCCCTCCAAGTGTTTCTACTGTGTCCTCTTCATCTGTTGCTCCTCCAAGTATTTCTATTATCCCTCCATCGTCCAATGTGCGTGATGTGGAGTCTGAGAGCTTGATTGATAACTGGTTTCGAGGGTCCTATCTTTGCTACTTGCGGCAAAAGGACAATGAAGGCGATCTAAATGATCTGTTTGAGAGAGCTAGTAAACTGATATTTGACATGAGGGAGATCATCATGAACGCAAAAGTGTTGATGGATCGTGTGAAAGCACGAATTGAGGAGCTGCAGAAGAAAACAGAGTCATGGGATTCTCTGTATTCACTTTCTGCCTCTATATCACTTCTCCTTCATGTGCAAACACACATTCACATCATTAACAAAATGTGCCCGGAGAGTTATCTCCCATAATACCGTAAATCAGACTTGTGTCTTGTAGAGATGCTCCAAAATCTATGCTCCAAAAATCGGTCTACAAAACCGTAACTTATAAACATGCTCTCTTGGGCAGATTATATGTATCATCGAGGAGCATGACCAATATCCCGCGTTTTTGATCTTGGATGCATCAATGACATCACCATCGACCATGGCTGAGGCCTTTGTCGCGGCATCACCAACCCAGCCCATGCAAACTGTGCATTGCCCAAATTGTCTTCAATGTTTCTCATGTAGCTTGCACTCTTCATCTGTTGCTCCTCCAAGTGTTTCTACTGTGTCCTCTTCATCTGTTGCTCCTCCGTGTATCTATTATCCCTCCCTCCATCGTTCAATGTGCGTGATGTGGAGTCTGAGATCTTGATTGATAACTGGTTTCCTGAGTACTTCCAGCAAAGGACAATGAAGGCAGTCTAAATGATCTGTTTGAGAGAGCTACTAAACTGACATTTGAGATGAGGGAGATCATCATGGATGCAAAAGTCTTGATGGATCGTGTGAAAGCACAAATTGAGGGCTGCGAGAAGAAACAGAGTAATGGGATTCTCTGTATTCAGTTTCTGCCTCTATACCACTCCTCCTTCATGTGCAAACACACATTCACATCATTACCATCTCCCATAATACACAGAAATCAGACTTGTGTACTGTAGAGATGCTCCAAAAATCTATGCTCCAAAATTCTGGCCTACAAAACTGTAACTTAGAAACATGCTCTACTGGCAGATTATATGTATCATCCAGAGCATGACCAGTATCCACGTTTTGATCTTTAGATGCATCAATGTAAATGGACTTCAAAATCAGCATTTCAAATCCACGTGGCTGGCATGCAGCACTATTCTTTTCCTCCTTCTGGAGTCGTGCTCCCAGCAATGGAGCAGCCGCCCTTCCCAGCCATGGCGTCACTATCAATGGCATCACCATCGACCATGGCTGAGGCCTTTGTCGCGGCATCACCAACCCAGCCCATGGTCACTGAGACCTTTGTTGCAGCATCACCCCAGCCCATGTTTTTTTTTTTTTTTTTTTTTGCATTGCCCAAATTGTCTTCAATGTTTCTCCTGTAGCTTGCACTCTTCATCATTTGCTCCTCCAAGTGTTTTCTTTTTTTGTGTCCTCTTCTCTTCATCATTTGCTCCTCCAAGTGTATCTATTATCCCTCCGTCCATCGTCCAGTAATGCGTGATGTGGAGTCCGAGAGCTTGATTGATAAGCGGTTTTTTCGAGGGTCCTATCTTTCGCTACTTGCAAAAAAAGGACAATGAAGGCTCCTTAGCTTGCACTCTTCATCCGTTGTGTCTAAATGATCCTGTTTGAGAGAGCTACTAACCTGTGACATTTGAGATGAGGGAGATCATTGTGAAGCGCAAAAAGTGTTGATAGATCGTGTGAAAGCACGAATTGAGGCTCATCAGAAGAAAATCGTGGTGAAAGTCATGGGATTCTCTGTATTCACTTTCTGCCTCTATACCACTCCACCTTCATGTGCAAACACACATTTACATCATTAACAAAATGTGCCCGGAGAGTTATCTCCCATAATACACAGAAATCAGACTTGTGTACTGTAGAGATGCTCCAAAAATCTATGCTCCAAAAATCTGATCTACAAAACTGTAACTTATAAATATGCTCTAATGGCAGATTATATGTATCATCCAGAGCATGACCAGTATCCACGTTTTGATCTTCATATGCATCAATGGCATCACCATCGACCATGGCTCAGGCCTTTGTCGCGGCATCACCAACCCAGCCCATGGTCACTGAGACCTTTCTTGCACCCATGCAAACTGTGCATTGCCCAAATTGTCTTCAATGTTTCTCCTGTAGCTTGCACTCTTCATCTGTTGCTCCTCCAAGTGTATCTATTATCCCTCTCTCCATCGTCCAATGTGCGTGATGTGGAGTCTCAGAGCTTGATTGATAACTGGTTTCCTGAAGGTCCTATGCTGCTACTTGCAGCAAAGGACAATGAAGGCAGTCTAAATGATCTGTTTGAGAGAGCTACTAAATTGACATTTGAGATGAGTGAGATCATCATGGATGCAAAAGTATTGATGGATTGTGTGAAACCACAAATTGAGGACCTGCAGAAGAAAACAGAGTCATGGATTCTCTGTATTCACTTTCTGCCTCTGTACCACTCCTCCTCCATGTGCAAACACACATTCACATCATTACCAAAATGTGCCTGGAGAGTTATCTCCCATAATACACAGAAATCAGACTTGTGTATTGTAGAGATGTTCCAAAAATCTATGCTTCAAAAATCTGATCTACAAAACTGTAACTTAGAAACATGCTCTACTAGCAGATTATACGTATCATCCAGAACATGACCAGTATCCACGTTTTGCTCTTCAGATGCATCAATGTAAATGGACTTCAAAATCAACATTTCAAATCCACGTGGCTGGCATGCAGCACTATTCTTTTCCCCCTTCTGGAGTCGTGCTCCCAGCAATGGAGCAGCCGCCCTTCCCAGCCATGGCGTCACTCTCAATGGCATCACCATCGACCATGGCTGAGGCCTTTGTCGCGGCATCACCAACCCAGCCCATGGTCACTGAGACCTTTGTGTAGCATCACCAACCCAACCCATGCAAACTGTGCATTGCCCTCATTGTCTTCAATGTTTCTCCTATAACTTGCACTCTTCATCTGTTGCTCCTCCAAGTGTTTCTACTGTGTCCTCTTCATCTGTTACTCCTCTAAGTGTATCTATTATCCCTCCCTCCATCGTCCAATGTGCGTGATGTGGAGTCTGAGAGCTTGATTGATAGCTGATTTCCTGAGGGTCCTATGCTGCTACTTCCAGTAAAGGACAATGAAGGCAGTCTAAATGATCTGTTTGAGAGAGCTACTAAACGGACATTTGAGATGAGGGAGATCATCATGAACGCAAAAGTGTTGATGGATCGTGTGAAAGCACGAATTGAGGAGCTGCAAAAGAAAACAGAGTCATGGGATTCTCTATATTCACTTTCTGCCTCTATACCACTCCTCCTTCATGTGCAAACACACATTCACATCATTACCCCGGAGAGTTATCTCCCATAATACACAGAAATCATACTTGTGTACTGTAGAGATGCTCCAAAATCTATGCTCCAAAAATTTGGTCTACAAAACACTGTAACTTAGAAACATGCTCTACTGGCAGATTATATGTATCATCCAGAGCATGACCAGTATCCACGTTTTGATCTTCAGATGCATCAATATAAATGGACTTCAAAATCAGCATTTCAAATCCATGTGGCTGGCATGCAGCACTATTCTTTTCCCCGTCTGGAGTCGTGCTCCCAGCAATGGAGCAGCCACCCTTCCCAGCCATGGCGTCACTATCAATGGCATCACCATCGACCATGGCTGAGGCCTTTGTCGCGGCATCACCAACCCAGCCCATGGTCACTGAGACCTTTGTGTAGCATCACCAACCCAACCCATGCAAACTGTGCATTGCCCTCATTGTCTTCAATGTTTCTCCTATAACTTGCACTCTTCATCTGTTGCTCCTCCAAGTGTTTCTACTGTGTCCTCTTCATCTGTTACTCCTCCAAGTGTATCTATTATCCCTCCCTCCATCGTCCAATGTGCGTGATGTGGAGTCTGAGAGCTTGATTGATAGCTGATTTCCTGAGGGTCCTATGCTGCTACTTCCAGTAAAGGACAATGAAGGCAGTCTAAATGATCTGTTTGAGAGAGCTACTAAACGGACATTTGAGATGAGGGAGATCATCATGAACGCAAAAGTGTTGATGGATCGTGTGAAAGCACGAATTGAGGAGCTGCAAAAGAAAACAGAGTCATGGGATTCTCTATATTCACTTTCTGCCTCTATACCACTCCTCCTTCATGTGCAAACACACATTCACATCATTACCCCGGAGAGTTATCTCCCATAATACACAGAAATCATACTTGTGTACTGTAGAGATGCTCCAAAATCTATGCTCCAAAAATTTGGTCTACAAAACACTGTAACTTAGAAACATGCTCTACTGGCAGATTATATGTATCATCCAGAGCATGACCAGTATCCACGTTTTGATCTTCAGATGCATCAATATAAATGGACTTCAAAATCAGCATTTCAAATCCATGTGGCTGGCATGCAGCACTATTCTTTTCCCCGTCTGGAGTCGTGCTCCCAGCAATGGAGCAGCCACCCTTCCCAGCCATGGCGTCACTATCAATGGCATCACCATCGACCATGGCTGAGGCCTTTGTCGCGGCATCACCAACCCAGCCCATGGTCACTGAGACCTTTGTTGCAGCATCACCAACCCAGCCCATGCAACTGTGCATTGCCCTCATTGTCTTCAATGTTTCTCCTGTAGCTTGCACTCTTCATCCATTGCTCGTCCAAGTGTTTCTATTGTGTCCTCTTCATCTGTTGCTCCTCCAAGTGTATCTACTATCCCTCCCTCCATCGTCCAATGTGCGTGATGTGGAGTCTGAGAGCTTAATTGATAACTGGTTTTCTGAGGGTCCTATGCTGCTACTTGCAGCAAAGGACAATGAAGGCAGTCTAAATGATCTGTTTGAGAGAGCTACTAAACTGACATTTGAGATGAAGGAGATCATCATGAACACAAAAGTGTTGATTCATCGTGTGAAAGCACGAATTGAGGAGCTGCAGAAGAAAACAGCGTCATGGGATTCTCTGTATTCACTTTCTGCCTCTATACCACTCCACCTTCATGTGCAAACACACATTTACATCATTAATAAAATGTGGCCGGAGAGTTATCTCCCATAATACACAGAAATCAGACTTGTGTACTGTCTATGCTCCAAAAATCTGGTCTACAAAACTGTAACTTATAAATATGCTCTAATGGCAGATTATATGTATCATCCAAAGCATGACCAGTATCCACGTTTTGATCTTCATATGCATCAATGGCATCACCATCGACCATGGCTGAGGCCTTTGTCGCGGCATCACCAACCCAGCCCATGGTCACTGAGACCTTTGTTGCAGCATCACCAACCCAGCCCATGCAACTGTGCATTGCCCTCATTGTCTTCAATGTTTCTCCTGTAGCTTGCACTCTTCATCCATTGCTCGTCCAAGTGTTTCTATTGTGTCCTCTTCATCTGTTGCTCCTCCAAGTGTATCTACTATCCCTTCCTCCATCGTCCAATGTGCGTGATGTGGAGTCTGAGAGCTTAATTGATAACTGGTTTCCTGAGGGTCCTATGCTGCTACTTGCAGCAAAGGACAATGAAGGCAGTCTAAATGATCTGTTTGAGAGAGCTACTAAATTGACATTTGAGATGAGTGAGATCATCATGGACGCAAAAGTATTGATGGATTGTGTGAAAGCACAAATTGAGGAGCTGCAGAAGAAAACAGAGTCATGGATTCTCTGTATTCACTTTCTGCCTCTGTACCACTCCTCCTCCATATGCAAACATACATTCACATCATTACCAAAATGTGCCTGGAGAGTTATCTCCCATAATACACAGAAATCAGACTTGTGTACTGTAGAGATGTTCCAAAAATCTATGCTTCAAAAATCTGATCTACAAAATTGTAACTTAGAAACATGCTCTACTGGCAGATTATACGTATCATCCAGAGCATGACCAGTATCCACGTTTTGATCTTCAGATGCATCAATGTAAATGGACTTCAAAATCAACATTTCAAATCCACGTGGCTGGCATGCAGCACTATTCTTTTCCCCCTTCTGGAGTCGTGCTCCCAGCAATGGAGCAGCCGCCCTTCCCAGCCATGGCGTCACTCTCAATGGCATCACCATCAACCATGGCTGAGGCCTTTATCGCGGCATCACCAACCCAGCCCATGGTCACTGAGACTTTTGTTGCAGCATCACCAACCCAGCCCATGCAAACTGTGCATTGCCCTCATTGTCTTTAATGTTTCTCTTGTATCTTGCACTCTTCATCTGTTGCTTCTCCAAGTATTTCTACTGTGTCCTCTTTATCTGTTGCTCCTCCAAGTGTATCTATGATCCCTCCATCGTCCAATGTGCGTGATGTGGAGTCTGAGAGCTTGATTGATAACTGGTTTCCTGAGGGTCCTATGCTGCTACTTGCAGCAAAGGACAATGAAGGCAGTCTAAATGATCTGTTTGAGAGAGCTACTAAACTGACATTTGAGATGAGGGAGATCATCATGAACACAAAAGTGTTGATGGATCATGTGAAAGCACGAATTGAGGAGTTGTAGAAGAAAACAGAGTCATGGGATTCTCTGTATTCACTTTCTGCCTCTATACCACTCCTCCTCCATGTGCAAACACACATTCACATCATTACCAAAATGTGCCTGGGAGAGTTATCTCCCATAATACACAAAAATCAGACTTGTGTCTTTGTAGAGATGCTCCAAAATCTATGCTCCAAAAATCGGCCTACAAAAGCAGAACTTAGAAACATGCTCTCTTGGCGGATTATATGTATCATCGAGCATGACCGGTATCCACGTTTTGATCTTTAGATGCATCAATGTAAATGGACTTCAAAATCAGCATTTCAAATCCCGTGGCTGGCATGCAGCACTATTCTTTTCCCCCTTCTGGAGTCGTGCTCCTAGCAATGGAGCAACCGCCCTTCCCAGCCATGGCGTCACTCTCAATGGCATCACCATCGACCATGGTTGAGGCCTTTGTCGCGGCATCACCAACCCAGCCCATGGTCCTTTGAGACCTTTGTTGTGGCATCACCAACCCAACCCATGCAAACTGTGCATTGCCCTCATTGTCTTCAATGTTTCTCCTGTAACTTGCACTCTTCATCATTTGCTCCTCCAAGTGTTTCTATTGTGTCCTCTTCATTCGTAACTCCTCCAAGTGTATCTATTATCCCTCCCTCCATCGTCCAATATGCGTGATGTGGAGAGTCGAGAGCTTGATTGATAGCTGATTTCACGAGGGTCCTATCTTTGCTACTTCGGTAAAGGACAATGAAGGCGATCTAAATGATCTGTTTGAGAGAGCTACTAAGCGGACATTTGAGATGAGGGAGATCATCATGAATAAAAAGTGTTGGCCGGATCGTGTGAAAGCACGAATTGAGGAGGCTGAAGAGAAAACAGAGTCATGGGATTCTCTATATTCTTTACGCCTCTATACCACTCCTTCTTCATGTGCAAACACACATTCACATCATTACCCCCTTGAGTTATCTCCCATAATACCGTAAATCATACTTGTGTCTTTGTAGAGATGCTCCAAAATCTATGCTCAAAAAAATTTGGTCTACAAAACAACGTAACTTAGAAACATGCTCTATTGGCAGATTATATGTATCATCCAGAGCATGACCAGTATCCACGTTTTGATCTTCAGATGCATCAATATAAATGGACTTCAAAATCAGCATTTCAAATCCATGTGGCTGGCATGCAGCACTATTCTTTTCCCCGTCTGGAGTCGTGCTCCCAGCAATGGAGCAGCCGCCCTTCCCAGCCATGGCGTCACTATCAATGGCATCACCATCGACCATGGCTGAGGCCTTTGTCGCGGCATCACCAACCCGACCCATGGTCCTTTGAGACCTTTGTTGTAGCATCACCAACTCAACCCATGCAAACTGTGCATTGCCCAAATTGTCTTCAATGTTTCTCCTGTAGCTTGCACTCTTCATCTGTTGCCTCCAAGTGGTTTTTTTTTTTTTTTTTTTTTTTTTGAAGGAAAGATAAAATTTGTATTCAGATAGGAAGAATTACATCAAAAAGATCCCTCAAGGATCAGATAACCTTGAAGTACAAAGGATCCCTTATGGATCGAATGTAATACTTGAAGCTTTAGTACTCATATCAACCTCTTCTTCCAACTAACTAGTACTATAGGATCAGAATCAACATCTTCCTAGCTAGTAGAATACTACAGGAGACAAATACAAATTTTCCTCAAGCTACAAATATATCCTGAATGCTCTGTAGTCCACCTCTTGCAAGAGTATAGATGAAGAGAAAAAGACATGAAGAAATATCATAAACAATCTGCCACATTGCTCAGAAAAGCTACCACGGCTCCAGAAACTAATCCATTCTACAGATTAATCAACATTGTATGCACCAGGAAAGATGCTGCATTGTCAGGAGAAGTGCAGTCGGCATAAAATGGCTAGATACAAAGCCCTGCCACCAAAGTTTGGCAATCTCAAGCATGAACTTGAATAAGCAGCATGCCATCCAAGCATATCAGTACTTGAAGACATGTAGTTCTTGGCATAATAGTACCAGTGGCAATCAAGCATCAGTACTTGAAAAATCGCTCAAGCATAGCAGTACCTGAGCAGAACCAAGTGCTTTAATAAAATCAAGCCATCTTGCAACTGCCATACTACCTGTAGAAGCCTCATCCCCCATAAAAATTCTCTAGCTCGGCAATCTGACCCAGACCATATCTTATCAATGAATCTGAAGAATCGGGTTAATCTGTTCTTCTTCTTTTTCAAGAGTCAACTCTAAACCTTTCTGCTAGTAGGAAAGAGCAAGATGAAGGGAAAGGCTTCTAGCATTACAGACCTGGAGTAAGAATTACAGCTGCCAATTAACTAGAAATTTGAAGCATCTTCTCTCAGAGCCCTGCATCTTATTTACTCTACCTTATAGGCAATCTGCGCCATTTCGGTGTGGATCCATAAAGAAAAAAGAGGAAGCAAAGGCCAGCCCAGCCCCAAAAGAATTATGCCTTATAAGAAAGGACAAAGAAGAAAAGAATGGGCTGCTGGATGCCAGTTTATCTGAGAAGGCTGAAGAGGCCGCCATGAAGAAGCTCAAAAAAACCAGAAAAAGGAAGCGGATGGAGGCAGAATCTGAATAACCAAATACCCAAAACTCTTTGCTAGCCATCAGATCATGAATCAGAAGAAATTTACAACCACTGCAGTGCCGAAAGCAAGGAATAGAGGCGGCCCCTTTCCCTGCCGCCGCCCTAGTCGTGAAGGTGCCAAGAAGACATCCCCTCCAAGTGTTTCTACTGTGTCCTCTTCATCTGTTGCTCCTCCAAGTATTTCTATTATCCCTCCATCGTCCAATGTGCGTGATGTGGAGTCTGAGAGCTTGATTGATAACTGGTTTCCTGAGGGTCCTATGCTGCTACTTGCAGCAAAGGACAATGAAGGCGGTCTAAATGATCTGTTTGAGAGAGCTAGTAAACTGATATTTGACATGAGGGAGATCATCATGAACGCAAAAGTGTTGATGGATCGTGTGAAAGCACGAATTGAGGAGCTGCAGAAGAAAACAGAGTCATGGGATTCTCTGTATTCACTTTCTGCCTCTATATCACTTCTCCTTCATGTGCAAACACACATTCACATCATTAACAAAATGTGCCCGGAGAGTTATCTCCCATAATACCGTAAATCGGACTTGTGTCTTTGTAGAGATGCTCCAAAAATCTATGCTCCAAAAATCTGGTCTACAAAACTGTAACTTATAAACATGCTCTACTGGCAGATTATATGTATCATCCAGAGCATGACCAATATCCACGTTTTGATCTTCAGATGCATCAATGACATCACCATCGACCATGGCTGAGGCCTTTGTCGCGGCATCACCAACCCAGCCCATGCAAACCGTGCATTGCCCAAATTGTCTTCAATGTTTCTCATGTAGCTTGCACTCTTCATCTGTTGCTCCTCCAAGTGTTTCTACTGTGTCCTCTTCATCATTTGCTCCTCAGGTGTATCTATTATCCCTCCCTCCATCGTTCAATAATGCGTGATGTGGAGTCTGAGATCTTGATTGATAAGCTGGTTTCACGAGGGTCCTATCTTTGCTACTTCAAAAAAAAGGACAATGAAGGCAGTCTAAATAATCTGTTTGAGAGAGCTACTAAACTGACATTTGAGATGAGGGAGATCATCATGGATGCAAAAGTCTTGATGGATCGTGTGAAAGCACAAATTGAGGAGCTGCAGAAGATAACTTGAGTAATGGGATTCTCGTATTGGTTTTACGCCTCTATACCACTCCTCCTTCATGTGCAAACACACATTCACATCATTACCATCTCCCATAATACTCCCATAAAATCGGACTTGTATCTTGTAGAGATGCTCCAAAATCTATGCTCCAAAATTTGGCCTACAAAGCGTAACTTAGAAACATGCTCTCTTGGCGGATTATATGTATCATCGAGCATGACCGGTATCCACGTTTTGATCTTTAGATGCATCAATGTAAATGGACTTCAAAATCAGCATTTCAAATCCACGTGGCTGGCATGCAGCTCTATTCTTTTCCTCCTTCTGGAGTCGTGCTCCCAGCAATGGAGCAGCCGCCCTTCCCAGCCATGGCGTCACTATCAATGGCATCACCATCGACCATGGTTGAGGCCTTTGTCGTGGCATCACCAACCCAGCCCATGGTCCTTTGAGACCTTTGTTGCAAAGCATCACCAACCCAGCCCATGCAACCGTGCATTGCCCAAATTGTCTTCAATGTTTCTCCTGTAGCTTGCACTCTTCATCCATTTGCTCCTCCAAGTGTTTCTCTTTGTGTCCTCTTCATCACATTTGCTCCTCCAAGTGTATCTATTATCCCTCCCTCCATCGTCCAATAATGCGTGATGTGGAGTCCGAGAGCTTGATTGATAGCTGGTTTTCGAGGGTCCTATCTTTGCTACTTGCAAAGAAAGGACAATGAAGGCGATCTAAATGATCTGTTTGAGAGAGCTACTAAAGCTGACATTTGAGATGAGGGAGATCATCATGTGAGCATAAAAGTGTTGATAGATCGTGTGAAAGAAAGCAATTGAGGAGCTGCAGGAAGAAAAACGAGTCATGGGATTCTCTCATATTCACTTTACGCCTCTATACCACTCCCCCTTCATGTGCAAACACACATTCACATCATTACCAAAATGTGCCGGGAGAGTTATCTCCCATAATACCACGAAATCAGACTTGTGTCTTGTAGAGATGCTCCAAAAATCTATGCTCCAAAAATTGGCCTACAAAGCGTAACTTAGAAACATGCTCTCTTGGCGCATTATATGTATCATCGAGCATGACCGGTATCCACGTTTTGATCTTGGATGCATCAATGTAAATGGACTTCAAAATCAGCATTTCAAATCCACGTGGCTGGCATGCGACTATTCTTTTTCCCCTTCTGGAGTCGTGCTCCCAGCAATGGAGCAGCCGCCCTTCCCAGCCATGGCGTCACTATCAATGGCATCACCATCGACCATGGCTGAGGCCTTTGTCGCGGCATCACCAACCCAGCCCATGGTCACTGAGACCTTTGTTGCAGCATCACCAACCCAGCCCATGCAAACTGTGCATTGCCCAAATTGTCTTCAATGTTTCTCATGTAGCTTGCACTCTTCATCTGTTGCTCCTCCAAGTGTTTCTACTGTGTCCTCTTCATCTGTTGCTCCTCCAAGTGTATCTATTATCCCTCCCTCCATCGTCCAATGTGCGTGATGTGGAGTCTGAGAGCTTGATTGATAACTGGTTTCCTGAGGGTCCTATGCTGCTACTTGCAGCAAAGGACAATGAAGGCAGTCTAAATGATCTGTTTGAGAGAGCTACTAAACTGACATTTGAGATGAGGAAGATCATCATGAACGCAAAAGTGTTGATTCATCGTGTGAAAGCACGAATTGAGGAGCTGCAGAAGAAAACAGAGTCATGGGATTCTCTGTATTCACTTTCTGCCTCTATACCACTCCACCTTCATGTGCAAACACACATTTACATCATTAACAAAATGTGGCCGGAGAGTTATCTCCCATAATACACAGAAATCAGACTTGTGTACTGTAGAGATGCTCCAAAAATCTATGCTCCAAAAATCTGGTCTACAAAACTGTAACTTATAAATATGCTCTACTGGCAGATTATATGTATCATCCAGAGCATGATCAGTATCCACGTTTTGATCTTCAGATGCATCAATGGCATCACCATCGACCATGGCTGAGGCCTTTGTCGCGGCATCACCAACACCCAGCCCATGGTCACTGAGACCTTTCTTGCAGCATTGCAACCCAGCCCATGCAAACTGTGCATTGCCCAAATTGTCTTCAATGTTTCTCCTGTAGCTTGCACTCTTCATCTGTTGCTTCTCCAAGTGTATCTATTATCCCTCTCTCCATCGTCCAATGTGCGTGATGTGGAGTCTGAGAGCTTGATTGATAACTGGTTTCCCGAGGGTCCTATGCTGCTACTTGCAGCAAAGGACAATGAAGGTAGTCTAAATGATCTGTTTGAGAGAGCTACTAAATCGACATTTGAGATGAGGGAGATCATCATGGATGCAAAAGTATTGATGGATTGTGTGAAAGCACAAATTGAGGAGCTGCAGAAGAAAACAGAGTCATGGGATTCTCTGTATTCACTTTCTGCGTCTGTCCACTCCTCCTCCATGTGCAAACACACATTCACATCATTACCAAAATGTGCCTGGAGAGTTATCTCCCATAATACACAGAAATCAGACTTGTGTACTGTAGAGATGCTCCAAAAATCTATGCTTCAAAAATTTGGTCTACAAAACTGTAACTTAGAAACATGCTGTACTGGCAGTTTATACGTATCATCCAGAGCATGACCAGTATCCACGTTTTGATCTTCAGATGCATCAATGTAAATGGACTTCAAAATCAACATTTCAAATCCATGTGGCTGGCATGCAGCACTATTCTTTTCCCCCTTCTGGAGTCGTGCTCCCAGCAATGGAGCAGCCGCCCTTCCCAGCCATGGCGTCACTCTCAATGCCATCACCATCAACCATGGCTGAGGCCTTTATCGCGGCATCACCAACCCAGCCCATGGTCATTGAGACCTTTGTTGCAGCATCACCAACCCAGCCCATGCAAACTGTGCATTGCCCTCATTGTCTTTAATGTTTCTCCTGTATCTTGCACTCTTCATCTGTTGCTCCTCCAAGTATTTCTACTGTGTCCTCTTTATCTGTTGCTCCTCCAAGTGTATCTATTATCCCTCCATCGTCCAATGTGCGTGATGTGGAGTCTGAGAGCTTGATTGATAACTGGGTTCCTGAGGGTCCTATGCTGCTACTTGCAGCAAAGGACAATGAAGACAGTCTAAATGATCTGTTTGAGAGAGCTACTAAACTGACATTTGAGATGAGGGAGATCACCATGAACACAAAAGTGTTGATGGATCGTGTGAAAGCATGAATTGAGGAGCTGCAGAAGAAAACAGAGTCATGGGATTCTCTGTATTCACATTCTGCCTCTATACCACTCCTCCTTCATGTGCAAACACACATTCACATCATTACCAAAATGTGCCCGGAGAGTTATCTCCCATAATACACAGAAATCAGACTTGTGTACTGTAGAGATGCTCCAAAAATCTATGCTCCAAAAATCTGGTCTACAAAACTGTAACTTAGAAACATGCTCTGCTGGCAAATTATATGTATCATCCAGAGCATGACCAGTATCCACGTTTTGATCTTCAGATGCATCAATGTAAATGGACTTCAAAATCAGCATTTCAAATCCACGTGGCTGGCATGCAGCACTATTCTTTTCCCCCTTCTGGAGTCGTGCTCCCAGCAATGGAGCAGGCGCCCTTCCCAGCCATGGCGTCACTATCAATGGCATCACCATCGACCATGGCTGAGGCCTTTGTCGCGACATCACCAACCCAGCCCACGGTCACTGAGACCTTGGTTGCAGCATCACCAACCCATCCCATGCAAACTGTGCATTGCCCTCATTGTCTTCAATGTTTCTTCTGTCGCTTGCATTGCTCCTCCAAGTGTTTCTACTGTGTTCTCTTCATCTGTTGCTCCTCCAAGTGTATCTATTATCCCTCCCTCCATCGTTCAATGTGCGCCAAGAAGACATCCCCTCCGTGTCCTCTTCATCTGTTGCTCCTCCAAGTATTTCTATTATCCCTCCATCGTCCAATGTGCGTGATGTGGAGTCTGAGAGCTTGATTGATAACTGGTTTCCTGAGGGTCCTATGCTGCTACTTGCAGCAAAGGACAATGAAGGCAGTCTAAACGATCTGCTTGAGAGAGCTACTAACATTAGGGATTTTTTGAGATCATAAAAAGGCCTTCTAAGAACTGCTGACTAAGCTGTATGAACTACCAATCAGAAAACAGAACTGGTAATCCAGTCAGCAAAACAGTTATAACTAACTCACTGGATCACATTTTCTAGCATAACTATTGATAGAAAAGTCCAAATGAGCTCTTGTTTGGTGCAATAGATAGATCTCATTGAGATCTTTCCAATTTTGGATGGTTTTGCATATCTTTTAGCCCCGTAGGATAGTAAAAAATGGTAAAAACCATATTTTTTGGAGTTTTGACAATCATAAGTGGTTAAAATATGTGCAAAGCACCTAAGGTTGAAAAGATCTCAACGAGATCTATCTATTGCACTAAACGAGAGCTCATTTGGACGTTTCTATCAATAGCTAGAAAATGTGATCCAGTGAGTTAGTTATAACAGTTTTGCTGACTGGACCCGTCAGGCTCTGATTTCTGATTGGTAGTTCATTTATCTTCATTTGGCTTAGTTGGCATGTTTTGAAGGCCCCTTTTTAATCTCAAAAAAACCCTAATGACTGACATTTGAGATGAGGGAGATCATCGTGAACGCAAAAGTATTGATGGATCGTGTGAAAGCACGAATTGAGGAGCTGTAGAAGAAAACAGAGTCATGGGATTCTCTGTATTCACTTTCTGCCTCTATACCACTCCTCCTTCATGTGCAAACACACATTCACATCATTACCAAAATGTGCCGAAAGAGTTATCTCCCATAATACACAGAAATCATACTTGTGTACTGTAGAGATGCTCCAAAAATCTGGTTTACAAAACTGTAACTTAGAAACATGCTCTACTGGCAGATTATATGTATCATCCAGAGCATGACCAGTATCCATGTTTTGATCTACAGATGCATCAATGTAAATGGACTTCAACATCAACATTTTAAATCCACGTGGCTGGCATGCAGCACTATTCTTTTCCCCCTTCTGGAGTCGTGCTTCTAGCAATGGAGCAGCTGCCCTTCCCAGCCATGGCGTCACTATCAATGGCATCACCATCGACCATGGCTGAGGCCTTTGTCGCGGCATCACCAACCCAGCCCATGGTCACTGAGACCTTTGTTGCAGCATCACCAACCCATCCCATGCAAACTGTGCATTGCCTTCATTGTCTTCAATGTTTCTCCTGTCGCTTGCATTGCTCCTCCAAGTGTTTCTACTGTGTTCCCTTCATCTGTTGCCCCTCCAAGTATATCTATTATCCCCCCATCGTCCAATGTGCGTGATGTGGAGTCTGAGAGCTTGATTGATAACTGGTTTCCTGAGGGTCCTATCTTTGCTACTTGCAAAGAAAGGACAATGAAGGCAGTCTAAATGATCTGTTTGAGAGAGCTACTAAACTGACATTTGAGATGAGGGAGATCATCCTGAACGCAAAAGTGTTGATGGATCGTGTGAAAGCACGAATTGAGGAGCTGTAGAAGAAAACAGAGTCATGGGATTCTCTGTATTCACTTTCTGCCTCTATACCACTCCTCCTTCATGTGCAAACACACATTCACATCATTACCAAAATGTGTCGAAAGAGTTATCTCCCATAATACACAGAAATCAGACTTGTGTACTGTAGAGATGCTCCAAAAATCTGGTCTACAAAACTGTAACTTAGAAACATGCTCTACTAGCAGATTATAAGTATCATCCAGAGCATGATCAGTATCCACGTTTTGATCTTCAGATGCATCAATGTAAATGGACTTCAAAATCAGCATTTCAAATCCACGTGGCTGAAAAAGACTATTCTTTTCCCCCTTCTGGAGTCGTGCTCCCAGCAATGGAGCAGCCGCCCTTCCCAGCCATGGCGTCACTATCAATGGCATCACCATCGACCATGGCTGAGGCCTTTGTCACGGCATCACCAACCCAGCCCATGGTCACTGAGACCTTTGTTGCAGCGTCACCAACCCAGCCCATGCAAACTGTGCATTGCCCTCATTGTCTTCAATGTTTCTCCTGTAGCTTGCATTGCTTCTCCAAGTGTTTCTACTGTGTCCTCTTCATCTGTTGCTCCTCCAAGTGTATGTATTATACCTCCATCGTCCAATGTGCGTGATGTGGAGTCTGAGAGCTTGATTGATAACTGGTTTCCTGAGGGTCCTATGCTGCTACTTGCAGCAAAGGACAATGAAGGCAGTCTAAATGATCTGTTTGAGAGAGCTACTAAACTGACATTTGAGATGAGGGAGATCATCCTGAACACAAAAGTGTTGATGGATCGTGTGAAAGCACGAATTGAGGAGCTGCAGAAGAAAACAGAGTCATGGGATTCTCTATATTCACTTTCTGCCTCTATACCACTCCTCCTTCATGTGCAAACACACATTCACATCATTACCAAAATGTGCCTGGAGAGTTATCTCCCATAATACATAGAAATCAGACTTGTGTACTGTAGAGATGCTCCAAAAATCTATGCTCCAAAAATAACTTAGAAACATGCTCTACTGGCAGATTATATGTATCATCCAGAGCATGACCAGTATCCTCAGATGCATCAATGTAAATGGAGTTCAAAATCAGCATTTCAAATCCACATGGCTGGCATGCAACACTATTTTTTTCCCCCTTCTGGAGTCGTGCTCCCAGCAATGGAGCAGCCGCCCTTCCCAGCCATGGCGTCACTATCAATGGCATCACCATCGACCATGGCTGAGGCCTTTGTCGTGCATCACCAACCCAGCCCATGGTCACTGAGACCTTTGTTGCAGCATCACCAACCCAGCCCTTGCAAACTGTGCATTGCCCAAATTGTCTTCAATGTTTCATCTTTAGCTTGCACTCTTCATCTGTTGCTCCTCCAAGTGTTTCTACTGTGTCCTCTTCATCTGTTGCTCCTCCAAGTGTATCTATTATCCCTCCCTCCATCGTCCAATATCCGTGATGTGGAGTCTGAGAGCTTGATTAATAACTGGTTTCCTGAGGGTCCTATGCTGCTACTTGCAGGAAAGGACAATGAAGGCAGTCTAAATGATCTGTTTGAGAGAGCTACTAAATTGACATTTGAGATGAGGGAGATCATCATGAATGCAAAAGTGTTGATGGATCGTGTGAAAGCACGAATTGAGGAGCTGCAGAAGAAAACAGAGTCATGGGATTCTCTGTATTCATTTTCTGTCTCTATACCACTCCTCCTTCATGTGCAAACACACATTCACATCATTACCAAAATGTGCCCGGAGAGTTATCTCCCATAATACACAGAAATCAGACTTGTGTACTGTAGAGATGCTCCAAAAATCTATGCTCCAAAAATCTGGTCTACAAAACTGTAACTTAGAAACATGCTCTGCTGGCAGATTATATGTATCATCTAGAGCATGATCAGTATCCACGTTTTGATCTTCAGATGCATCAATGTAAATGGAGTTCAAAATCAGCATTTCAAATCCACGTGGCTGGCATGCAACACTATTCTTTTCCCCCTTCTGGAGTCGTGCTCCCAGCAATGGAGCAGCCGACCTTCCCATCCATGGCGTCACTGTCAATGGCATCACCATCGACCATGGCTGAGGCCTTTGTCGAGGCATCACCAACCCAGCCCATGGTCACTGAGACCTTTGTTGCAGCATCACCAACCCAGCCCATGCAAACTGTGCATTGCCCTCATTGTCTTCAATGTTTCACCTATAGCTTGCATTGCTTCTCCAAGTGTTTCTACTGTGTCCTCTTCATTTGTTGCTCCTCCAAGTGTATCTATTATCCCTCCATCGTCCAATGTGCGTGATGTGGAGTCTGAGAGCTTGATTGATAACTGGTTTTCTGAGGGTCCTATGCTGCTACTTGCAGCAAAGGACAATGAAGGCAGTCTAAATGATCTGTTTGAGAGAGCTACTAAACTGACATTTGAGATGAGGGAGATCATCCTGAACGCAAAAGTGTTGATGGATCGTGTGAAAGCACGAATTGAGGAGCTGTAGAAGAAACAGAGTCCTGGGATTCTTTGTATTCACTTTCTGCCTCTATACCACTCCTCCTTCATGTGCAAACACACATTCACATCATTACCAAAATGTGCCGAAAGAGTTATCTCCCATAATACACAGAAATCAGACTTGTGTACTGTAGAAATGCTCCAAAAATCTGGTTTACAAAACTGTAACTTAGAAACATGCTCTACTGGCAGATTATATGTATCATCCAGAGCATGACCAGTATCCATGTTTTGATCTTCAGATGCATCAATGTAAATGGACTTCAACATCAGCATTTTAAATCCACGTGGCTGGCATGCAGCACTATTCTTTTCCCCCTTCTGGAGTCGTGCTCCTAGCAATGGAGAAGCTGCCCTTCCCAGCTATGGCGTCACTATCAATGGCATCACCATCGACCATGGCTGAGGCCTTTGTCGCGGCATCACCAACCCAGCCCATGGTCACTGAGACCTTTGTTGCAGCATCACCAACCCAGCCCTTGCAAACTGTGCATTTCCCAAATTGTCTTCAATGTTTCTTCTTTAGCTTGCACTCTTCATCTGTTGCTCCTCCAAGTGTTTCTACTGTGTCCTCTTCATCTGTTGCTCCTCCAAGTGTATCTATTATATCTCCATCGTCCAATGTGCGTGATGTGGAGTTTGAGAGCTTGATTGATAACTGGTTTCCTGAGGGTCCTATGCTGCTAATGAAGGCAGTCTAAATGATCTGTTTGAGAGAGCTACTAAACTGACATTTGAGATGAGGGAGATCATCCTGAACGCAAAAGTGTTGATGGATCGTGTGAAAGCACGAATTGAGGAGCTGTAGAAGAAACAGAGTCCTGGGATTCTTTGTATTCACTTTCTGCCTCTATACCACTCCTCCTTCATGTGCAAACACACATTCACATCATTACCAAAATGTGCCTGGAGAGTTATCTCCCATAATACATAGAAATCAGACTTGTGTACTGTAGAGATGCTCCAAAAATCTATGCTCCAAAAATAACTTAGAAACATGCTCTACTGGCAGATTATATGTATCATCCAGAGCATGACCAGTATCCTCAGATGCATCAATGTAAATGGAGTTCAAAATCAGCATTTCAAATCCACGTGGCTGGCATGCAACACTATTCTTTTCCCCCTTCTGGAGTCGTGCTCCCAGCAATGGAGCAGCCGCCCTTCCCAGCCATGGCGTCACTATCAATGGCATCACCATCGACCATGGCTGAGGCCTTTGTCGCGGCATCACCAACCCAGCCCATGGTCACTAAGACCTTTGTTGCAGCGTCACCAACCCAGCCCATGCAAACTGTGCATTGCCCTCATTGTCTTCAATGTTTCTCCTGTAGCTTGCATTGCTTCTCCAAGTGTTTCTACTGTGTCCTCTTCATCTGTTGCTCCTCCAAGTGTATCTATTATATCTCCATCGTCCAATGTGCGTGATGTGGAGTTTGAGAGCTTGATTGATAACTGGTTTCCTGAGGGTCCTATGCTGCTAATGAAGGCAGTCTAAATGATCTGTTTGAGAGAGCTACTAAACTGACATTTGAGATGAGGGAGATCATCCTGAACGTAAAAGTGTTGATGGATCGTGTGAAAGCACGAATTGAGGAGCTGCAGAAGAAAACAGAGTCATGGGATTCTCTATATTCACTTTCTGCCTCTATACCACTCCTCCTTCATGTGCAAACACACATTCACATCATTACCAAAATGTGCCTGGAGAGTTATCTCCCATAATACATAGAAATCAGACTTGTGTACTGTAGAGATGCTCCAAAAATCTATGCTCCAAAAATAACTTAGAAACATGCTCTACTGGCAGATTATATGTATCATCCAGAGCATGACCAGTATCCACGTTTTGATCTTCAGATGCATCAATGTAAATGGACTTCAAAATCAGCATTTCAAATCCACGTGGCTGGCCCTTGCCAGCCATGGCGTCACTCTCAATGGCATCATCATCGACCATGGCTGAGGCCTTTGTCCTGGCATCACCAACCCAGCCCATGGTCACTGAGACCTTTGTTGCAGCATCACCAACCCAGCCCATGCAAACTGTGCATTGCCCTCATTGTCTTCAATGTTTCTCCTGTAGCTTGCATTGCTCCTCCAAGTGTTTCTATTGTGTGCTCTTCATCTGTTGCTCCTCCAAGTGTATCTATTATCCCTCCATCATCCAATGTGCGTGATGTGGAGTCTGAGAGCTTGATTGATAACTGGTTTTCTGAGGGTCCTATGCTGCTACTTGCAGCAAAGGACAATGAAGGCAGTCTAAATGATCTGTTTGAGAGAGCTACTAAACTGACATTTGAGATGAGGGAGATCATCCTGAACGCAAAAGTGTTGATGGATCATGTGAAAGCACGAATTGAGGAGCTGCAGAAGAAAACAGAGTCATGGGATTCTCTGTATTCACTTTCTGCCTCTATACCACTCCTCCTTCATGTGCAAACACACATTCACATCATTACCAAAATGTGCCTGGAGAGTTATCTCCCATAATACACAGAAATCAGACTTGTGTACAATAGAGATGCTCCAAAAATCTTGTCTACAAAACTGTAACTTAGAAACATGCTCTACTGGCAAATTATATGTATCATCCAGAGCATTACCAGTATCCACGTTTTGATCTTTAGATGCATCAATATAAATGGACTTCAAATTCAGCATTTCAAATCCACGTGGCTGGCATGCAGCACTATTCTTTTCCCCGTTCTAGAGTCGTGCTTCCAGCAATGGAGCAACTGCCCTTCCCAGCCATGGCGTCACTCTCAATGGCATCACCATCGACCATGGCTGAGGCCTTTGTCGCGGCATCACCAACCCAGCCCATGGTCACTGAGATCTTTGTTGCAGCATCACCAACCCAGCCCATGCAAACTGTGCATTGCCCTCATTGTCTTCAATGTTTCTCCTGTAGCTTGCACTCTTCATCTGTTGCTCCTCCAAGTGTTTCTACTGTGTCCTCTTCATTTGTTGCTCCTCCAAGTGTATCTATTATCCCTCCATCGTCCAATGTGCGTGTTGTGGAGTCTGAGAGCTTGATTGATAACTGGTTTCTTGAGGGTCCTATGTTGCTACTTGCAGCAAAGGACAATGAAGGCAGTCTAAATGATCTGTTTCAGAGAGCTACTAAACTGACATTTGAGATGAGGGAGATCACATGAACGCAAAAGTGTTGATGGATCGTGTGAAAGCACGAATTGAGGAGCTGCAGAAGAAAACAGAGTCATGGGATTCTCTGTATTCACTTTCTGCCTCTATACCACTCCTTCATGTGCAAACACACATTCACATCATTATCAAAATGTGCCCGGAAAGTTATCTCCCATAATACACAGAAATCAGACTTGTGTACTGTAGAGATGCTCAAAAAATCTATGCTCCAAAAATATGGTCTACAAAACTGTAACTTAGAAACAGGCTCTACTGGCAGATTATATGTATCATCCAGAGCATGACCACTATCCACGTTTTTTGATCTTCAGATGCATCAATGTAAATGGACTTCAAAATCAGCATTTCAAATCCACGTGGCTGGCATGCAGCACTATTCTTTTCCCCCTTCTGGAGTCGTGCTCCCAGCAATGGAGCAGCCGCCCTTCCCAGCCATGGCGTCACTATCAATGGCATCACCATCGACCATGGCTGAGGCCTTTGTCGCGGCATCACCAACCCAGCCCATGGTCATTGAGACCTTTGTTGCAGCATCACTAACCCAGCCCATGCAAACTGTGCATTGCCCTCATTGTCTTCAAACATGCGGCTATATCGAGTTGCGGATGCATCCTACAAAAGACTTGTCCATTTTAAATTATACACTTTCACATCATGCGGATGACGAGTATGCGCCGGCATATTTTTTTGGTTGAGATATAAAACTGCCCAAAACAATGCATCAATGCAAAACAATTAAGCATGAAGATCCAACTGCCCAACAGCCCAGCTTGAAGATAGATATGCAGCAACAGCTCTACAGTGGTCCCATAGCCTATAGAACTCTTTAAAGAACTTAACCAAATCATCCCACTGTCGATTATTGAAAAGCACCTATAAAATTATAATGTTGAATAGTATACCTTTTTATATTCCGCAATTTCTCTGCTTCAGCGACTCCAACTCCTTTGCTGATTGAAACCTTGTGCCAAAATTGCTTCACGGCTCCTCTGTTTCGATGACTCCTCTGAGGACAAAAGGCATCGTTCTCTTAGGTAAGGGTGAGATCAAACGTAAGGAAAAGAAGTATGGAAACCATGCAGCAGATGGATGATACGCTGGATCCAACACATATGCCATATAATAATTCAGCAGTGATATTCCTCTATGAATCAAAATTTGAAGGAAAAAAGAACTGCTCCATAGCTAGAGTTTCAAGAGTCACGAAGATTGAAAGGTCAAACTATCACCTGGATAGGTCTGCGATGCATCTGCAAAAGCATATAACATCAGGCAAAACAAAATCGTCTCGCAAAAGCATTAAATTAGGTCTATAGAATCAAAACCTCGTAGAAGAACATATTTTCTTTACACTAATATGCCTCACATCATGCACTTTAGAATGTTTTAAATTGGAGCTGATCAATGCATCCGCTGAGATCAAACAATTAAAAATTTCTTTGCTTCATCGCATATCAGGAGACGTCTCCCCCGCCCCCACCCTACCATCATGCTCTGGAACAGGTAAAGATGGCACACTACAAACAGCACATAAAACCCACCCTGGTTCGAGGCCCACAGCTCTACCTGCTGTTCTCAGTTGCCCATGAAGAAGCGCAGGATCATCGCGTCCATTCGAACAGGGGCCCACAATCTTTGGGCTTGAGACGGGTCGGTGGGTTGGAGAGCCGCGCCAAGACAGGCTTTGTAAGTGTTGCCTGCTGGCGGTTGTTGAGGATGAAAGCCATGCCTTCCAGAGCGACATGGTCTCTTGGTGCGACCTGGTCTGCCCCTGCACGAGCTACTCAGTACGCCATCAGTTCGATCCTTTGGCTCCTACCTCCAAGAGGTTTTGGATCTGCAGACTCACCTCTGCCCCCCGAGCGCCTACCTGAGGTGCCGGGAATTCATGTGTATATGTATATTTGTACAGCTGCCAGCAGGCTTGTTGCTGCGACGGTTTTTCCCTCCTAATGGGGGATTTTTTAATCCGGGTAGCAACGGGCTTGCTGCACCCGTGTAATTTGGGTCCCACAGGCCGATTGGTCTACGCGGACGATAAAAGAACCTTCCTTCCTTCTTTCCTTCCTTTGAAATTTTAAAGTCATATGATCTTTTTTTTTAATTGAAGGCTTAAGTATGTATTAAGAGTGTATGATAAAGTACATAGTTCAAAAAAAGCTATATGATGCTTTTTTGAAAAAGGAAGACCTTTAGGAAAGGGTAGGTCGAAAACCCTGATAAAGTTAAACTAACCAAAAGACATAAGCATAATTATAAGTATCTGGTAGTTTCAGACAGAATTCTGGAGAGGCAGTGGTCAATGTTCGCCCGAGTACCTCCTTTTCTTTGGCTCTCTTTTGGAATGGTCTTTCCTTCCCATGCCCTTGTTGGCAACAATGAACAAGCAGTAAGGGCATTTACGCATATGGGCCTTCCCCGGATTGAATCTGTCCTTTTTATCCTTGGCTGCACACAGAATGTATCTTCTTTCATCCAAGTAAGCAGTGCAGGCACAGTTGCATTGACAATTATCCCCGTGCTCGTTTGGTATTTCCACCCCGAACTGTGTTAGCCATTGCGCATTCGCATGGAGATTCATCCTTCTCCACCTCAATCTTTTGAACATGATCAGAGTGTTTCCTGCACACAAAGACAAAATTAACATTAGATAAAGGGATTAGGACTTAGTTCTGATTCCCGAAGATTTCCAAAACCCAATTTATATCATATTGGGCTTGCTTAATGATGGCATTGGGCCAGATAATTTCTTCCTTAAAGATCAGGGTATTCCTTCCTTTCCACATTCTCCAAAGAAGAATGTATCTCCTCCATTCCACTGGGTTCTCAGGGAAGAAAATTTCATCAATTTGCATATTGGCCAATCCAGGAATGTTATGATCATTTAGCCTCCTTTAAGATTTTTTTTTTTTTTTTTTTTTTTTTTTTGCGTATATCTAGCAAATGGTGTAGCAAACCCAGGGGCAACTAGGGGCATATATCTACACCATTAGCTAGACATGAAAAAATGGTTTGCATAATAGAACCCTTGTGCAAAGGAAGGCTTTCAAGTTCAACAAAGTACTTTACAAGGGTACTACTTACAAAGAAGAAAATTATGTGTCAATAGAGGACTTCAAGTGCAACATAACGTCAATAGTTGTCCATGAATGTGAAGGACAACTCAAGAGCTATTACACTGCAATGTGCTTCTCCCTGCATGGCAAGGAGACACTCACACAAGCATGGATTCTTTCTTTGGATGAGATCTCTTTGAAGATAGGGTTTATCAGCTATTTTTTTCGGTAATTCCCCCTTTATCTAAAAATACTCCAGTCCATTCACAAATTCCCTTTTGAACCCGTCCCCATTCTTAAAAATACCCCAATTCATTTGCAAATTTCCCTTTTGAATCAGTCCCCTTTTCTTGAAAATACCCCAACACATTTGCAAATTCCCTTTTGACCAAATCCCTCTTTCATGAAAATACCCCGATGTGCATTGGCAATTCCTAATTCCCCCATTAGGATATACCCCTTTTGTTCAAGAATCCCCTGTTTCTACTAATATTCCCTCGTACAATATAGCCCTTTTTTTTAAGAATTCCCTATTGCAAAGTAAATAACCCGTTGTTCTTAAGTCCCTCCGTTCCTCAATGGGGGAATTTCCCAAGGGATATGAGCATCTTTTTCGTTGTGAAGAGCCCACCTGGTTCTGGATGTTATGTTGTGGTTGAGCACTAGACAACGGACACAATGGTGATATGGAAGTGAAGCCTTGCTGACGGAAGATTCCCTTAGTGTGCTAGGTTTATATCCGGTCATCGCAGGTCACCAAGTATGGGTCTGGCATCTCCTGGGTCGCAGGCAACGTCCTATAGGAATGTTCTGGGCTTAGTGTTAGCCTTTTGGGGGGTTTAAGTCGGGTACGCTGTGTGTCGCCAATGGCTTTGTCGAGCCCCGCTCGCAACCCGAGGAAAAGGTAGCGCTGTGAAAGAGACTCACCAAGAAAACTAGAACAAAAGATCAAACTTTATTGCACTTGCTTTGGTTGGAAAAGCCCCAACCGTGGCTCACATATTTATAGTCCAAACTACCCCTTCGCCACATCATCGCCACGTCATCGCACCCCTTGGATTTCGTATGCCACCTAGGCGGATCGCCAACATGGCGCCTACTGCATCATTCACCCTGCCACGTCATCATTTCTTGCCACTGGTCACGCCACGTCATTCCTTGTGCCACGTCACCACGCAAAAAAGATGCGATTTTGTGGTTCTTCACTCGTTTGGCAAAAGGTTTTGGAAAGGAATTGAACCCCGCACCTATCCATTAGGAGGCATAGGTCTTGCCCAACTCGGCTACCCATCATGTTTTGAGATAATTAAACTTCTTTTTTCTTTAACAGCTTTATTTTGTTTTTTTTCTTAATTTTTATTCTCTCTCCTTCTCGCTTCGATTGCGCAAGCAGAACATCGGCCATATCTCTTTTCGCTTGGAACTCCGGCCTCTCCAAATCCCCTGCACTACTTGTTGCTGCCGATTCTTTAATCATGAAGGCCTTCGGATCATTCTATCCGGCCTATTTTCTTTAATATCAAACCCTGGTGGTCTTCTGGAGTATTCTTTGCATGGCCATATTTTATTTGGCTCCAATTCCGGCCCGATCTTTGTGTGAGCCGTGGATTTATTGGGCTTAACTTCCCTTACGTATTCTTTGATAAGCCCCTTGATCTCTATAAGAATCCATTCGATAATCGAAGACCGGGTTACGTGAGGCCAAGGCTCCCTCGATTTGCTCCAAATCTTTTTCCTGGTCTATTCTTAGAACAGTTAACCCCCTTTTCCCTGATCAACTTCGACCAATCGGCCCTTAGGTCGCGCCCGTCCATGCTCTGTTCTTCCCCTTTCAAGAAAACTTCGGAAGGAGTAATTTGAATCACCTTAAAATTTTCGCATGAAATTTTCAGGTGACTGGCGGGTCACGCGGCGGCGGAGCAGCAGTGGCGCCGCCGAATCGTTGAAAAAATTTCATGCGAAATTTTTACGATGATTCAAATTCTCCAACTAAATTTTATCCGACTTCAAATTTTTGCCCGTCTTGAGAAGATTTTCATATCTCGTAGCATGTTTTTTCCTTGAGTTTTGCTTTCCGAAGTGGATCATTGGATTTTTGTCTCACTAACTCTGCTGTTTGCCAGATTAAGGACGAAAAAACACAAAAACAAGCACGGATCCAGATTCTCGCTGCAAAAAAAGCACAAAGCAAGATTCACCAGACTTTGAAGGAAAAAAAAAAGCAAAAAAAATAGGATGTCTTACATTTCTACACACAAACTTGCTCTGTCTATGTCGGTTGAATGCTCGAACTTGGATATGGCTAGACCCCCGTCAAGAAACAGAGCGTGTTCGATGGCAAACCAAAGAGCTTCCGATGGTCGGGCGTTAAGCGAGTTTGGAGGTCGGCGCCCAAGAACGCCGACACAAGGTCACCAAAGTTTTTCACTTCTTAAAAACTTGTTGAATAAGGGCGTAATTTGAAGGTGGTTAAAATTTCGTCCAAGAATTTTTTGTTCGTCCAACAATTTTATGTTACAATGTCTTATTTTTCAATGGTCTTTAACCATTTTATATCTTTTGTTTGAAACTTCCATTCTTTTCTTCCAATGTTTTGCACCTTTCTTGTATTCACATGCTCTTGCTCGCCATATTTCCCATGATTTCCATGGTCAATTTTTTCCCATGGTTCCTTTGTTGCCTCGCCATGATTCTTTCTTTGCCATTCTTTTCTCCTTAGGGTCTTCTTGCTTTTCAATAGTTTTTACTCTCCAGTATCTTCTTCAACCTTCATTGCTTATAGCCGCCAGTGTCACCATTGCGATTTCTTTTCTAGTTTTTTCCCCTAGGGCCATGACACTTTTCTCTTTTCTTTTATGGTAATTCCGTTTCCATAATTCTTCTCAAGGGTTTTTCTCCCTTTTTCTCGACATCTTTTCTTCTTCCCATCTTCGTAACTTGACCCCTTCTTTAATTGAGGCCTTTATTTTGTCACGTTTTCTTCATATTTCCACCATAGGTATTCTTTCCTTCTATGGGGTTCTTCTCTTGACAACCCGGTTGCCATGTTTCTTCTTGACAATTCTACCATGTTCTTTCTTCCCATGTTTCCTCATGGGTATTCTTTCATGTAGCATATCTCTTGCACTACTTTTGCTCTATTTCCATATTTGCCTAGCTTTTCCTTCAAGCTAGCATAATTCCCCGAGCTATAATCTTATTAATCTGCTTTTTGCATATTTTCGCCTTGATTTGGCCGACGACATTATTGGGGAGGAAAATGTTCCTCGTCCCGAGGAACTCAAGGTTTTTGAAACTTACCCAGGATCCCATGTCTTCGAGCTAGAGGTTGGCCTTGTTTCCAAATTCCTCATTTTCACTTTTGGGCATGCATCCCATTCAGCATCTGAGTCATCTTTTATTGCATTCAGTATGTTTTCTAGTTTACCTTCCAAATTATTGTTGGCTATAATTGCGTCTTCTCGCTCCTCCTCTTTGATATCATGTGGCATTTCAAGTTGCAAGATATTCTGGTATCGTGAGTTCTTCACCACTTGTTCGTTGATGTTCTTTAGTACTTCCAAATCTTTTTGCTTCAAAGCATTCACTTTATCCTTGTGAGCTTTAAAAGCCTCTAGAGATAATGCTCTAGATTCAATTCCTTTCTTGTGTCTTGCTTGCTCTTTGTTCTCTCTCACTAAATTGTCATCCTTTGCCTTTCTTTGCAAAGCCCCCTTCTCGCTTTGCTTGCCATCTTTTATTTCACTAACCTTCTCATCTCGGTCCTCCATCTTGTTTAATTTCTTGTTGCACACAATACTAACAACTCCTTCCTTTTCTTTTGATTTCAATTGCTTCTTTTCCATGTCTAACCATTCTTCCTCTTGTTTTTCGCAATTCTTATGCATCAATTTCGTATGGTAGTCCTCATCGTATTTTTCCATCTCCGTTTGTTCGCTCTTGTGCGTTGATCTGCTCTCTTCATCAACTACTTTGCATATGTCCTTCTCTTCTTGGCAATCTCTTACGGCTATATCAATTTTATTGCTCGCATCAACGTGATTTGGCTTGTCGACCAGCTTCTCGTCAACTGGGTGTTGCTCCGTTAATGCTGTCTTAATCACATATTCTATGGGCTCCAAATGTTGAAAATCGGCGGCTTTTTGTTCTTCCCTCTTTTCAGGCCCGGAATCTCCAATCGAACTCTCCTCAAGCAATTTTGAGGCTGCATGCGTAGCTTTATGGTAACGGCAGGTCAACAAGTCAGCCTCTTCATCCAATACTTCTAATTCTTGCCTTGTAAGAAAAATGAGTTGCTGACACTCCACGCAAAATCGTATTGTCTCCTCATTGTCCAAATTTGTGAATATTTGGGTATTGCAGGTCCCACAATGTGATTGGTACACAAATTCTACTGGGCAATATTTTGCAATATGGCCGTACTGGTGACATCTTCAACATTGCACAGATTTTTTTGACTGCATAATGCACATCGTTTGTTGCATCTTGAGCACTTTTGCAGATAACTCTCTGAGTACGTCTTCTTTGAACTTATTTATGACCATCTCTGGTGTTGGAACTTCCATGGATATTGTCGATCTCTGAGGACAATGCATTAATGCTGCAGTTCCATGGGTTGCTACTGCTGCTGTGACTTGATGAAGATGGACTCGATCTATAATCAAGCCTCTTTGCTGAAGAGCAAAGTAATCAATTTGTCCACTCATAATTCCCTTCTCTTGAAACTTGTCAATGGCTCTAATCTCTCTTTTGCACTTTGTTCATGGTGCAATTTAATTTAATGAATTCTCTTTTCCTTGTCGGCGCTGCCTGGTATCAATTCTTTCGTGCTCTTCCTTGGATTCCGTTCCTTGCACGTACATACATTGACGGAGGGAGTTGGCCCGGTTTTCTTTTTACCGTGGCTTGGCTCCTCTTTCCTATCTAATGTCGTCGGCTTTCTTGGACAAATCTCCTTTACGAGCACCACGATTGATTTCCAGGCCAGTGCACCACTTTTATGTCGAGCCCCGCTCGCAACCCGAGGAAAAGGTAGCGCTGTGAAAGAGACTCACCAAGAAAACTAGAACAAAAGATCAAACTTTATTGCACTTGCTTTGGTTGGAAAAGCCCCAACCGTGGCTCACATATTTATAGTCCAAACTACCCCTTTGCCACATCATCGCCACGTCATCGCACCCCTTGGATTTCGTATGCCACCTAGGCAGATCGCCAACATGGTGCCTACTGCATCATTCACCCTGCCACGTCATCATTTCTTGCCACTGGTCACGCCACGTCATTCCTTGTGCCACGTCACCACGCAAAAAAGATGCGATTTTGTGGTTCTTCACTCGTTTGGCAAAAGGTTTTGGAAAGGAATTGAACCCTGCACCTATCCATTAGGAGGCATAGGTCTTGCCCAACTCGGCTACCCATCATGTTTTGAAGAAATTAAACTTCTTTTTTCTTTAACAGCTTTATTTTGTTTTTTTTTCTTAATTTTTATTCTCTCTCCTTCTCTATTTCGCATTCTGCAATAGAAGATCGGCCATATCTCTTTCGCTTGGAACTCCGGCCTCTCCAAATCCCTCTGCACTACTTGTTGCTGCCGATTCTTTAATCATGAAGGCCTTCAGATCATTCTATCCGGCCTATTTTCTTTAATATCAAACCCTGGTGGTCTTCTGGAGTATTCTTTGCATGGCCATATTTTATTTGGCTCCAATTCCGGCCTGATGCTGTGTGAACCGGCGGATTTATTGGGCTTAACTTCCCTTCTGTATTCTTTCAGTAAGCCCCGCAGTCTCTATAAGAATCCATTCGATAATCTGAAGACCGTGGTTCTGTGAGGCCAAGGCTCCTCCCGATTTGCTCCAAATCTTTTTCCTGGTCTATTCTTAGAACAGTTAACCCCCTTTTCCCTGATCAACTTCGACCAATCGGCCCTTAGGTCGCGCCCGTCCATGCTCTGTTCTTCCCCTTTCAAGAAAACTTCGTCCAAGAATTTTTTGTTCGTCCAACAATTTTATGTTACAATGTCTTATTTTTCAATGGTCTTTAACCATTTTATATCTTTTGTTTGAAACTTCCATTCTTTTCTTCCAATGTTTTGCACCTTTCTTGTATTCACATGCTCTTGCTCGCCATATTTCCCATGATTTCCATGGTCAATTTTTTCCCATGGTTCCTTTGTTGCCTCGCCATGATTCTTTCTTTGCCATTCTTTTCTCCTTAGGGTCTTCTTGCTTTTCAATAGTTTTTACTCTCCAGTATCTTCTTCAACCTTCATTGCTTATAGCCGCCAGTGTCACCATTGCGATTTCTTTTCTAGTTTTTTCCCCTAGGGCCATGACACTTTTCTCTTTTCTTTTATGGTAATTCCGTTTCCATAATTCTTCTCAAGGGTTTTTCTCCCTTTTTCTCGACATCTTTTCTTCTTCCCATCTTCGTGACTTGACCCCTTCTTTAATTGAGGCCTTTATTTTGTCACGTTTTCTTCATATTTCCACCATAGGTATTCTTTCCTTCTATGGGGTTCTTCTCTTGACAACCCGGTTGCCATGTTTCTTCTTGACAATTCTACCATGTTCTTTCTTCCCATGTTTCCTCATGGGTATTCTTTCATGTAGCACATCTCTTGCACTACTTTTGCTCTATTTCCATATTTGCCTAGCTTTTCCTTCAAGCTAGCATAATTCCCCGAGCTATAATCTTATTAATCTGCTTTTTGCAGATTTTCGCCTTGATTTGGCCGACGACAGGCTTCACCATCCTCTAGCCACCCATGGAACTATTGTGCTCCGGGAACGGACTTGTCCTGTTCTTGCCTCATGGGATTGGGGAGATGCAACCTAGAGTTGTCTCATAGCGTGGCTCCATGAGGTTATGTATCCGGAAGGCTACAATCATGCCATAGCATGTTTCAGCCTATCTGCAAAGTGTGCACGAGGGAGGGGGAGGGGAGGGGGGGACGGAGTGGACTACCCTAGCCAGCCAGCCAACACCATCGTCATGATACCAGCTGTTGTTATCTGGAGACCCTGACTATCAGTTGCCCCCTTAAAGTCAGAGCCCAGGGTAGAGCCCTCATTTATGATGCATTTTATATGATATACTAATATTATGTTGTTGTTCGTTTTGATGATGGATGGGCCATCCTTCGTGGTGGCATATTATTTATGTGTATTATTGCTAATGCTAACATGTATGTACGCTATAAGATATCTCATAGAAGGCGTAGGACGAATGACACCTCCGTGCCCTTCACCCAGACACTTGGCCATCACAGGTGGCCCGAATCAGACGGAGGGCCTTCCCTTGGTGATTGAGTTGCCATGGGAGGGGAATTTCCCGTATTTATATGATGAGATCATCGTATAGGTTGGGGAAGTGTCACACCTGATGATACATTGGGTCTCTCAACCATGCATGCAAGACGTTTGAAGATTTACTAGAGGATAAATGGGGGTATCTACATAATATTGGTAGACCAACTTGCACATGGGGTTCTTCAGTTATGGAGTCCCAAGAATTTAAAGTGGTAAATAACTTGGCCAAAGCATATGATGGGCCTCCAAGGCTTCCCTCAGGCTTTAGTACAGCTCGATAATTGCCCATATCATCTGCATGACATCAAGAAGCTTCAAAATAAAGACAGGAAGAATCTGAGCCATCATCTCTCGAATGACAGGAAAACATTGTAAGAATATTTATTATCTTTCCCGTAGTTCTAAATTTTTTGTCAATATATGAGATGATATGTTTTTAAATCTTTCCATAATGTATATGAAGCTATTATTAACTTCATGGCATGCAAGAGATGTCACTGTCTCAGATAGCAATGAAGTTATGTGTCCATCTTTTTCGCAATCAACTTTTTTTTCTCCCCTTTTGTTATGTTGAAGGACGACAGATATATTCATTATTGAATCATGAAAGCAAGTACATGAGACTGAGTTACATGTTTAAAACCTAAAGGAAAAATAGCCCCTCTGTACAAAGCTACCTGGGAGCCTCAGAGTTACTATGATTAATGTAAGCTTCATATTCCAAATCATCAATATGAACTGCTGGAGCTCGTTTTTGTTGAGCTACCTTCTTAAAAGAAACATGTTTTCAACCATCGTCCTGACTAATAGGGAAAATCTTTTCTTAGGGTCTTTTTGCTTGGGCATCTTGGTCTTTTTTTCACTATCATTAATATATTATTCCTTTTTTCACTAGTAATTAATTGCTAGTTTGTGACATTTGTTAGAAAGTTAGAAGGTTTACTACTACGTACTACTACATGCTATTTGTTTTGCCATCCATACCATGATGCACATTTAGATTGTTACAACAACTGTATTACCTTATTTTAAGACTAAGCAATGATCTGGTCTCCATATTTTGAGGCTACGTCAGTCATTGCTATTTTGGACCCGTTATAATGAATATTTTCAATGGGTATCTTTTGTCTTGCCATTTTCAATCTCAAAGAAATGAAGCCCAACTTCAAAGCTTTCTTATTTAAATGTATGCTTCCATAGTTGCTATTGTATACTGGTTTGAAAAGAGTGTGACATGCTTGCACAAGTCTGCTCTTGAAGGTTAGCTTTCACACATATGACCACAAGCTGGAGTTTTTCAATAATATTGAGTACAACTTTTAACTTTCAAACCCAAGTTTTGAAATAAACATTGTTGTAGATTCTTCTTATGTGATCTCATTCCTATTTTAAGAAAGAGTGTAAAATATGTGCAGCCTTCTCCCATCATTTTTCGCTGGATCATTTCCCTATTGTGTAACCTTTCCCTTCATTCTGCACTAGCTCCATTCTTCTCAGGACAAAGCAATAAAACTAAAGCATAGTAGGACATGGAGTTAACAAAGTGTTGTCACACAATAGAGCCCTCATAAATGAGATTGAGAATATAGTGAAAAAAACAAAAAGTATATGGCTATATGTTGCCATTGAAAGCCCATGCTTGGGTCCAGAGACAATGTAAACACATAAATTTTAGAGGCAGTGCTCAAAGGAATTGGATAATATGCAAATATAAAAGAGTGCATGTATTGGTTCCTCTTGTCATATAATTGAAATATGCTTTCACGACATTGATAAAAGCAACAACTTTCTTGATGAACACATTCTACAACTAATGTAGTATGCAGCAAAAGGTTTTGTGAGTTTGAAATATATTCTCTCACATACACTTGGCCAGATTTCTACAGCAAATTCTATTTTATAAAATAACAATTGAGTATTTGTTTTACCAGATTTAAAGTTTCAAAGTAAAAATGTTATATTTTGTCTTAAAGATTTCAAATTCTTACAAGTTAAACAGATTAATCCTTAATGCATGAGAAGTAATCTGCAAATATATGACTGACAAAGCACACAATTGTAAGGGCACAATAGAATAATATACAAGTGATAAACAAGGTATCAATCATCTTACTATTAAGCATCCCTAGACATGGAACGTCAAGAACAATATATAGGCCAACTGAGTGAGCTTATCGTTGTTGTACAAGTAAAAAGGCACTGTAAAATTCAATGCATGGCAAACTGTGGAATAATTCAGTTGTTAACTTGTCATTATCTCCTAGCTCTATGACCCGCCAGGGACGCGTACGCCCATACCCCCACAGGATGGCCCCCCATTGGTTCTCGTGGACGAGGATGTTGAGGAGGGCCTGCAGCGGCTAGCTAATGGGAAGGCGGTGACCTCGATGGTATCGGTGCCGAAGTTACTCAAGTGGGCGGGCCGCTTGTGCGGTCCTCACTACCATTTCAACGAGCATTGCGGGGAGGGTTTCCCCCGACAATGGACCACAAGCAGGGTTGTTCCCATTCACAAGGCGGGCGACCCACCTTTGTCAGGCCAATTACCAGGACGATCATGGTCGATTAAGTATTTGCCAAACTGTTATCGGCATTCTCGAGAAAGCAGCAGTGCTTGACCCATTGGGAGGCAGCCGGATGTGCGAAGCCCTCACCGCAGGCGGGCTTTTCGACCCCGCCACTCAACGATTGACCATATCTTTACAATTGCGGGCGATTGATTGAAGGCAATAGGAATCATCTATTTGGACTTGTATTGCTTGCTTTGTGGACTTCGCAAAGGCTTTTGATACGGTCCCAGGGAAAAAAACGTAGGCTAGACTGCGTCAACTGGGCTCCGGCTGCTGTCTGCGAGAATGCCATATCTGAGTTGTATGAGAGTTGTTTTGGCGGGATGCGGCCGGCGGGCCAAGCATTCACCAAGTAGTATCGGGGTCCGGCTGGGGTTGCCCCCTCTCGCCAACACTTTTGGCCTCTACATTGATCGATTAGAGCCCCGGGCTTATCGAAAGCATGGGGGATGGCATACGGCTTTTGCACCGTGTCATCCGCCGGCTCATCTATGCGGGGCGATGTTAATGGCCCACACCGGAAGCTATGCGGTCTCACACGGATGCCCTAGACACATTTTGTCGCTACTCTGGACATGCGGCGTCAATCCGCCAAGACCGGGGTGGTTCTCATATCCTCTTCACGTCACCCAATGCCTCCCGTGACTCACATATCGGGGGGTACCGTGGACGCCACGCCCACCTACAAGTACCTAGGGGTGGAGTTCCCCTCCTCGCTTCTGGCGGGAGGCGTCTATCCGCTATGGGGTGTGTGGCCGAAGGCGCTTTTATGCCATCGTAACAACATCACCCGGCGAGCTATATGATTGGGGCCATCGGTCCACATCCGTTAGGGCACCGGTCGAAGCCTGCCCTTCAGACGGGTCGAGGTTTGGGGCCCGATTCGCCTCTTTGGCGACCGGAATGACTTGGGCAGGTGTGCGAAGGCATTTTGGCACGGGCACTTGGGGTGAAACCTTCACCCCCTATCGATTCGCTGCTGAAAGCTGGATTCTTGCCGCCTGGCACCCTTGATAGACACATCGTCTATTTTCGAGAAAGTGGTTACTATGGGTGATGCTCGGCTCCCGGGCTTACACTTTGTGGCCATGAGTCCCAGCAAATGCTTAGGGCCTGTTGGAGGGGTAAAGAGATCGGTGGTTCGCCAGATGGAACGTGCGAGGAACGGGTCGTCTGTCTATTTGGTAGCGTGGCCGTCGTGGCGACTGCGGGGAGTACCTAGATGCTTGTTTCCCTTGCAAGCTCTGGGACCCCATTGCTCTAGAGCAGGTCAAAATGGCCCATTACAAGGAGCACATCAACCCCGTGTTAGCGGGGCCACAGCTCTACTACTGCGTTCCCGCTGCCCCTAAAAAAGCGGAGACTCATTGCCTCCATTCATACGAGGTGCCCACCATCTTCGCATCCGAGGCAGGCGGGTGGATTGGGGAGCCCCGCCGGGACAGGCTCTGTCGGTCTTTGTCAAGCGGGTGCCATTGAGGATGAGTCTCACACTTTCGAGTTGCCCGGTGTTGGTCGGTCAGGGCGGATCACGCTCCCTTAATGCGGCGGACGTGCCCTTGCATTGCATTTGCCGATGAACACACCGTCGATGCGTGCCCGGGGTCATACATCCGGGAGGTGCTTGGACTGCGAGGTCACATTTGCCCCCCCGGCTGTCCGTGACTAGGCACTACGGGGTGGTGCATGGCAGTATATATTGGGATGTTTACGCATTTTATATGATTAGTACGGTTTGTCGGCGGTGATGATTTCGCCACGGTTTTCCCTCGAAAACCCTTGGTGAGGGGTTTTTAATCCAGGCGGTAATCCGCTTCTTTGCGTTTTTTTGTATTGGGTCCCATAGACCGATTGGTCTCCGTGGACGATAAAAGTACCTTCCTTCCTTCCTTCCTTCCTATGAAATACATTGTTTCTTTGTTTGTCGAAATCTCAAATGCATGAGGTCTGTTCAAAACATCTTCTGCTCCTTCCATAGTTGACATGTGCTCGCGAGGACAATTCTTGTCGTCATTGAATGTTGAATATCATGTAACAAAGCAAAGCCTCGTGTGTTTGAAATATTAAATCCTCCAACTGACAATGGCAAAATGCGAATATTAGCAAGTTAATCCACATAAAGAAGCAACACGTAAAATACCTGGCCTTAGCACTCAACATAACTGCATATATTAGATCTTTTGTGGATCATCTTAACGTGCTGCATGCATAAGAACATGCTCTAGAGCCTTAAACAATACAATTCAACATGAAACAAACAACAAAGCAACCCACTTAACTACTAATCTTGCTTAAAAAATGGCATCCAAGTAAGGAGCCAACTGAGATCCTACGGCCTTCACATGTCGCATTAAAAGATATTTTGCAGCAATAATGCCAATGCACTTACTAATTTGAAGGTTCTCCCACTTCTTCAACCTCTACTTCAACAGAATCCTCATAGTAGGATGGCAACCCCAGAGTTAAATGGAATGTATGGAAACACAGCCAGTCGGCACCGACTCACTAAGTGGCCTGCCTGCAAATGAATCATCTTAGGGAATCTCAAGTCGAGATATTCTAAGCAGTATGCGCTGACGGACAGGCAGAGGCATTTGTTGATGCATAGCAGGAGCATTCTAGCCAGTCGGCGCCGACCCATTAAGTGGCCTGCTTGCAAATGAATTATCATAGTAAATTCTAACCAGCAAACATTCTAAGCAGCATTTGCAGAGGCATTTGCTCATGGAGAGGCATTCTGAGCCAGTCAGGCACTGATCCAATAAGTGGCATGCCTAGGTAGAGGCATTCTAAGCAGACGACTTTGCAGATTCTAAGCAGAGACATTCTACGCAGCATTTGCTGATGATAGGCAGAGGCATTTGCTGATGAATAGACATTTACATTCTAAGCCAGTTGGCGCCGACCATTTCAGATGCATAAGATGCATATTTTGTTTTAAAACAAAACTCACCCTCAAGAATGCAATCGCCCCACAGGCTAGTCGGCGCCGACTCAGTTACATTTTAAGATGTAACTCTACCTTTTAAGAAGCAACTCACCTTTTACGATGCAATTGCACAGGCCAGTCGCAGTCGGCGCCGACTGGCCATCCAGACCTTGTCTCCAGCATAGCATCTGTTCGACCAAATTCAACTAGGTTCTGTTCGACTACTTAGCTTTACTTCGACAAAAATCTTTCGTTTTAACAAAACCAAAATATTCCGTAATATTCTAGAAACCAAAATATTCCGTAATGTCCTAGGGTAGGGAATTTCCTTGGATTTCAAACCTAGATTACATATAGTAATGTTGTCTAGTCTTGAAATATATATTGTCTTTTCTTGTTTGTCTAGTCTACTATAACAAATCATACACAAATAATTTCATTAGCAATGGAGATCCAATGCATCCAATGGAGCCATACGCAATAGTGTAATATATTGGTTTCGTTGGGACATGAAAGTTTTTTTTTATCTGCTTTTCAAAAGTATTTTTTATTTTATTTTTGAAATATGGTCTAATGATGAATTCTCATGTTAATTAATAGACCAATATGATGACTTCTAGTCGTTAATATAAAAAGCACATTCTACTGTTGAGAGGCTTTTAAATATTAGATGGTAAATTTTAACAGGTATGTTATTTGGATGTTCACCGTTGGGTTCCCGTGGACGTAAAAATTCATCTTATCTTATCTTATCTTATCTTATCTTATCTTATCTTATCGCGTCTTATGTTTTAAAAGACTTGGAGAAGTTTACTTTTGCCTATGGAGAGTCTCGTCATTATGAGGGTTAGGGAAGGGATCAACAAATGACAATGCCTTTTCTAAATGGGATATGGAAGCTTGAGTGTCTTTCCTTGAATTCTCTTTGGACAATCTATGTGTTGTTCAAAATGGATATGGTCCAAAATTTCTCAGTAACATATTGGAGGAATCTAGGAATGAAGAAGGCAACCATTGTCACAAGATTGAAGAATGTTTCGGAAACAATGTCATGATGTATGGTCTGGCTTATTATTCGACTTCCAAAGTGATAAAGATGGACTCGAATTCATCTTCTTGCTCAACAACAAAACATTGCCTTCTCAACAACAAAACATGCCTTCTTGCATTTCAACACAGACTTATAATTCTTGACGGCATTACGATGTGTATCTGGTCAATGATCATTTGCAAGTATTTTTTAAGCTGCTTGCATTCTACATCAAACCATGCATTTCTAGGAAAGGATTTTCTACTAGCCTGGGCAGCACTAGAAATGCGTGTACCAAAGCAGGAGACAACAGAAATAAGCAAAGCATCAGCAAATGCAGCATTATGTTCTTGAAGAGTTGGATAATACAAAATACCTTCAATTGCAGGAGCTAATGTCTGTGCATATTCAAAAGATCTAGAATAGGTCAAACGAATGCGAGAAGCAGGAGCATGTACAACAATGGGTTGAAGCGGTGTAAGCTGCCATTTTAATGACATATAAAGTGGGTAGTGGTCAAAATTTATCTCCACATCTCTATGCCTTGTGCCAATTCAGAAATCTAAAATGAACTCCAAGGTTTGCACTTGGGAAATGACATAATCAACAGCACTAGTACCACCTCCCTGCCTATCCTATCTGCATGTAACATCTTTAGAGTGTGGCTATTGCTCTAAGCCATTGCAAATTACCATCCCCGTTCGCACAATTGAACGTGGCAAAATTGTATCATTAACAGACATCCATAAAGGGTCTTGGGCATCCTCAAGTATAAGCTGAGCAGCTTGCATTGCAGTAATACGAGCATTGAAGTTACCAAGAAGAATAGCATACCCTAACTGTTTGATTTGAGCAATGTCAATATAAAGATCACCATAAGGATCATTGCGGTCTACATCGTATTCATCATAAAAAGGTGATGATGTAGGTGGAAAGTAACAGGTAACAACAAAAGGCACTTGCTAATTAACCTAATTAATTCTTGTGACGCTCCCAGAATCCATACGATGCTCCCATCGTATAGATACGGGACTTCCCCTCCCATGGCGACCCAGTCACCATGGCAAGGCCCTCCGTCATACTCGGACTGCTTTGGATGGCCAAGTATCCGGGCGAGGATCACGGAGGTGTCATTCGCCCTACGTCCTCAATGGGGAATCCTATACAGCGGAAGCATACACATACACGTTAGCATACAATCATAATGCAGAATAATATACCACCATGAAGGGTGGCCCATCCTCATCATCATGGTAACGTAATCCATTCATAACAACATGAAATGACATATCAACAAGGCACTACCCCGGGCTCAGACCCCAAGGGATCAACTGACGGCCATGGTCTCAAGATATCAACAGACGGAAGTATAACATGGCGTTGGCTGGCATAAGACAATGGCTAGGGTTGTCCACTCCATCCGCCCCTCCTGTGCACACTTTGCAGCTGAATCATGCTATGACGTGCTTGTAGCCCTCCGGAGATGCAATCCCAAGGAATCACCCTTCGGGACTACTCTGGGTTACATCTTGTTAGTCCTGTACGTACTGGTACAGGACTATTCATGCACACCACGGACCAGGTCAAGAACAAGGAGCCACAGTCAGGTCCAGGTCAGTCGTCAAAAGCCCAGCAGAAGACCAAGCAGCAGACCACGCAGAAGGCCATGCCCGCGCCAAAGAAGAGGCCGAGAACAGACAAGTGACGGGCCGTCAGTGTCAGCGTCAGCATGATTTCAGGCATTTCAAGAGGCACCGCCACCATTCCTGCAAATCAGGCCTCCTTCCAGGAGTCGGCACCGAGATCTGACAAAGTGTCTATATTGGGCCAGAGGCCATTGTACTATATATATGAGCAGAGCTAGCACTCGAGTTTTAGATGAGTTTTTGGTCTTGTCTCCATTCAATTTCTCTCTATTGCGAGAGCTCATGTATCATCATTGATATCAAAGAGTTTTGTTCTCATCATTGTGTTCTCATTGTCATCTTTTGTTCTCTCTTTTTCCTTTTCCTTTGTTTCTTTTGCAAATCCCGCGTGACACAGCTACCCGATTCTCCTGTTTGATCCAAGGGTCCTCACAGAGGGCTGTCTTGCAGGAGTTCCCGAACCCAAGCCCCAAATACTGTCGCCGCTGTCGGGTCTGATTTTTTTTTTTCCTTCTTTCCATCATGTCGGCTCATGGTTTCACTCCTGAAGAACTTCTTTGCCAAACGGCAGCTCGTTTGGAGCGCCATCAACGACGCGAGGCTGTTCAGGATATGTATGACACTGCCTATGACATTGAGGGTGGTCGTGTCCGCTCCAGAGCTCAGTCGGCACCTCCTACTCCTCGTGCTCATTCTCGACCAGGGTCTCCCCCTGTGTGTCGGCATTGCTCTCAACCTCAGTCGCCCCATCACACGCCTGTTCAGCCCACGCCTCACTATTTCCAGACTCCTGATAGCACCTATATTCATATATCTTCAGGCCATACCCATCTGCCGTCACAACCTTCTTCACCTCCTGCAGGGATGGGCTACCCTCAAGTGTCCTTTGGCCCTCCCCACATTCACAACTTTCAGACTTCTCCATCTTTTTAGCACGCTCTTCCTGTTTACCAACTTACTGATCTCAAGCCTAATGAGGAGGGCTCTCATGGTCCTTCCCCACCAGATGCTACTTTCTCTGGACCTCCGGGTTTTTCTGTTCCACCACCACAGTACTCTCAGCACATGGCTGCCCCACCTGTCTATGCGCCAGTTCCGCCTTCATCACCGACTCACAATTTGAAGCTGACTTATCCAACTTTTGGCAACACTAAAGGCAAACCTCTGGATCAGAGTGCTCAAGCTCATATGGAAGAATTTGAGGCCTTGGCCATTCTGAATGGTCACACTCAACCTCAACTCAAATTCCATATCTTCTCTACCACACTAAGAGGCGCCCCTCATCAATGGCTCATGGCCAACAAAAGCTACTGGAAGCAAAATTGGCAAGAAATGAAAACCGCCTTCCTTTATCACTATGGCAGCACGGATGATGATCAACTCCTGCTCAAGCAACTCAATGATCTTCAACAGCAACCCACGGAGTCTGCGCATGATTTCGCCGACTGTCTTCACATTCTCATCAGTAAACTCCAGGAGTACCCCACTCAAAGCCAGATTCTGGTCTGGTTTCTGCAGGGCCTTCCTCCTGCCATTCGTCTCATGACGGAGTACCTGCGTCCCAAGTCTTTGGAGCAGGCGATTGAATTGGTCAATCACTCGGTCAATGTTTCCTCTCGAGGTGTTGCTCTCACGGAACTACCTTTCATGCCCCCCGTCATGGTTCCTCAGAATGCCGTCCAACCTGCACAAACAAATCCATAACGCTCTCAGATCTGGTGCCATATCTGTAAATATCAAGGCCATTTGGCCAATGAATGCAACTCTTCAAATGGCCCTCCTCATTGTAAAAGGTGCAATATGTGCAATCATGCCACGGAGGAATGCACTCGTTCTCATCCTACACCTTTCAGGAATAAAATGGTTTTTCAAGTACAGACCACGCCTCAGCAACAACAACCATATCAACCTCAGCAATGTCAAGCTCAGCACACTCAACAGTATCAACAACTGCAACAACCTCATCCGTCACGTGGACAAGGCTCTCGTCCTCCCTTTGATCCTTCCAAGACTCAATGCTATCATTGTCATGAATGGGGTCACACCACCACGGCGTGCCCTCAACTTCCTCAAGTCCAAGTCCAACTTCCAGGTACCACTCAACCTGCTTCAGTACGCTCACGGCTTATCAGCTGTGGGTTGCCAATGGTAAACAAGGACCTCGTCCTGTTTTGAGAAAGCCCCCACGGCCACCTCAACAACAGCAACCTCAGCAAGCCGCCTCTACCTCAAATCCTCTGGATCAACAAGCTCAAGAGGAAATCTATCAGGCACTCAACCCTCCAGTACAGCAGTCCAATTGGGTTGGTCTGGTCTCCCACCAGACCAGGGCTTCACGCCCCTTGACCAACGACACGCAACCAGCTTTTGCTGTGGAGACGGTACCTCATGAAGAAGATAAGAAAGTTCATTTCGCGCCTGATCTCGATAAACTCATGCCTCACGTCATGCCCAAAGTGAGACAGAGTATTCTCAACCTCATGCAGGCTGCGGAAGGTCGCACACTGGCCAATGTTCATGCCACAACTCGAGCTCAGCAGCGGCAGGAGGCACCATCATCATCTACAAGCACATGCTCTCAGCCGTATCCTAATATTGCTGCAGAGGTGGAACTTCTCAAAGAGGTTTCAGCTTCTTTACCTCAGTCTCCAGCTCTTATGGATGCTGTTGATCCATTTTCTCATGTTTCTTTGGAACTTCAAGAAGAACTTGCCAAGATCAAGATTCCTTTGAGCCGGGCCACCATTTTGAAACTTTGTCCAGCTCTCAAAGATCAGTTGCCTCTTCTCACTGTTTGGTTGGAGCTGTCGCGACATCAACACCCACGGTGCATGCCACGGTGGGCAATCAGCACATCAATCATGTTCAAATTGATGGAGGTAGTGTAGTCAATCTTATTACTGATAAGCTCAGGAAGCAATTGGGGATCAAACAACTGTACCGTGCACCCTATGACATCAAGTTGGCCAATGGCCATATCACGCGACCTCAAGGCGTCACTCCTCTCCTCCACATCAGCATTGGTGATCTCAAATTCCCCTTGGAATTTGGGGTTTGGAAAGTTGGGGAAGATCCAGGTGATTATGAAATGCTGGTAGGCACACCTTTTCTCCGCCAGGCTAAAAGTATTCATTACTGGGCCACGGACCAACTTGTCATCACTGATGGACATCTCAATGCCATTATGGATTTGGAAACTGACAAATTGATCTCTGTTGAGAATGCCGAACCTTCAATCTCCGACACTGATTCTGAAGAAGCACAAAATATCTATAATGTTCAGGCTCCACCAGCGAGTCTGCCTCTCTCATCCTACCCTGAGTATGTTGATCCTTGGGGAGAGATGACTCTTGATCAGGACCAGGCTATGGCTGCCCTGCTGGACCCCTACCTGGCTCCTTGTAATCGAATTCAACGCCTTGACCATTTTTCAGACACGGACCCTCCTTCAGAGATGGTGGATGTTCATGCCGTCATGAAGCAACCCTTGCTCGATGACGCTCAACAACCTCTTTTCTTCACCACTCAAAATGCTGCTCCTCCCGTCATGCTTCAACCTCCTGCTCATCAAGTTCAGGACACGGAGGTAGTTCCCCATATTCAAACTCCAGAGGTGGACATCGTGGACATTGGTAACAATCAACCAGTCCGCCTAGCTGCACATCTTCCACCCACCTATAAAGCACGCGCTGTGACGCTCTTCAAAAAATTCAAACATATTTTTGCTTGGAGCTACAAAGACCTTCGAGGTATCAAAAAAGACTTGGGGGAACTCACCATTCCTACCAAACCTGACGCACGCCCAATCTAGCAACGATAGTACAGGCTCAACCCAAATTACCGTGACCGTGTCAAGGCCGAAATTGATAAACTCTTAGCAGCAGGCTTGATTTATGAGGTCAAACACTCTGAATGGGTGAGCCCCATCGTCATTGCTCTCAAGCACAATGGTAAGATCCGCGTTTGTGTGGACTACCGAAAACTCAATCAGGCCACGGAGCGTGATTACTTCCCGCTTCCCTTCACAGACCAGGTTCTTGAAGAGGTTGCTGGTCATGAGATGTACTCTTTCATGGATGGCTTTTCAGGGTACAATCAAATCTCTATCAAGCAAGAAGATCAACTCAAAACTACCTTCACCACCCCGTGGGGCACTTTTGCCTACAAGGTGGTACCTTTTGGTTTATCAAACTCTCCTTCCATATTTCAGCGCATTATGCTCTCTGTTTTTCATGACTATATGAAGGATAATCCTTTTCTCCAGATCTTTCAAGATGACTTTTCAGCCTATAGCTCCATGGATGATCACTTGGAGAAGTTAAAACTCATCTTTCAAAAATGTGATGAGTCTGGCATCAGTCTCAATCCTGAGAAGTGCACCTTTTGCGTCACCTCAGGTGTTCTTTTGGGTCATGTGGTTAGTAAAGACGGGATCACAACGGATCCTACTAAAATCAGTTGTGTATTGAAGGCTCACGCACCATCTAATATCAAAGAGACACGTTCTTTCCTGGGTAAGGTTAATTACTATTCCACCTTCATTCCTGGACTTGCGGCTATAGCTGATCCCATTCATAAACTCACGGGTGATGAATCCACTTGGGCTTGGAATCCTCGGGCGGAAGCTGCTTTCCAGAAGTTGAAGCTGTTACTTACTCAGGCACCGGTACTTGTTCCTCCTCAATGGGACAAGCCTTTTCACGTTCATATTGATGTCTCTGCTTTTGCCATTGGTGTTGTTCTTTCTCAGGCCTATGATGAGCAAACGGATAAGCCGATCCGCTATGCCAGCAGGAAACTCAATCTTGCTGAGCGCAACTACTCTGCCACGGAACGGGAAGCCTTGGGCTTAGTTTTCTGTGTTCAATGTTTCCGCTTGGACTTAGTTTTCTGTGTTCAACGTTTCCGCCATTATTTGTTGGGAAGCAAGATCAAGTTCTTTGTTGATCATCAAGCTCTTCTTTACTTAATCAATAAAGCCACGCCCACGGGTAGAATTGCTCGTTGGGTCCTTCTTCTGCAAGAATTCGCTCCCTTCGAAATCGTTCATAAGGCATGCAAGTCTCATGTGGTGCCTGATTACCTTTCACGCATCCACACAGATGATACCTCCACGGGTGTTTCTGATGCCTTTCCAGATGCTCAACTGTTCCTTCTCACAACCACGCCCTATTGGTTCCACAACTTTCAGCAGTATCTTCTCACTGGTGCTCTTCCAACCGAAGATCCCACGCTCTCTCCAGAAAAGCTTCGCTCACGCCGCCGTCAGTTTCTCCGTGAAGTCCGTGACTACATCATGGTTGCGGGACATCTGTACAAACGCGGCAAAGACATGGTCCTCCGTCGTTGTGTCCTTCCTCATGAGGTGCCCGATATCGTTCGACAAGCCCATGACGGGCTTGGTGGTGGTCATTTCAGTGGTGACACCACGACACGCAAAATTCTTCTGGCAGGATACTTCTGGCCCACGCTCTTCAAGGATGCCCACGCTCAGCTCGCACGTGTGACGTCTGTCAGCGTGTGGGAAGGCCCACGGCCCGTGACGCTCTTCCGTTGATGCCGGTCGCCACGCCACTTCCCTTCAGCAAATGGGGAATGGATTTTGTGGGGCCCATGGATCCTCCTGCGCGGCACGCCCGTGCCAGTTACATTCTGGTCATCACTGATTATGCTACAAAATGGGCGGAAGCCTGCGCACTTCCAGACAACACTGCAGCAAGCACGGCAAAGGTTCTCTACACGCACATCATCACGCGTTTTGGTTGTCCCATGGAACTTGTTAGTGATCGTGGTGTTCACTTTGTCAATCATACCATCAAGGAGTTGACAGATTATCTCCATATCCAGCACAGGAAGAGTACACCTTACTATCCTCAAGGGAATGGTTTGGCTGAAAGTACCAACAAAACTCTCATCACTATTCTCAAGAAAATTTGTGATGCTTCTCGCACAGATTGGCAAGACAAGTTGCCTACTGTTCTTTGGGCTTACAACACCAGTTTCAAAATTGCTACTGGCCACACTCCTTTCAAATTGGTTTATAGTCAAGAAGCTCTTATGCCCTTCGAATATATCTTTCCGACTCTTCGTTTCCAACTTGCTACAGCACATAATCCACCGGTAGCTCTTAAAGAAAGGGTTTATCAACTTGAACAGTTAGATGAACTTAGGAGAGATGCTTATATTCGTGTTCTTCATGGCCAACAGTTGCAGAAATCGTTGCATGACAAACATCTTAAAGCCAAACCATTTCAAGAAGGTGATTTGGTTCTGCTTTATGACTCTCGTTATAAGAATTTTCCGGGTAGATTAAAATTTCGGTGGTTGGGACCGTATCAAATTATTCAAGTCGTGCAACCCAGTGTTTTCAAACTGACTGAGTTAGATGGCACTCCATTACCTACACTTGTTAATGGTTTTCGCCTAAAACAATTTCATACAGAAGAGACAAGCGTTCATACAAATGTTCAACAACAAACTTCTGACTCGGCAGATAGTGACTAAGCAGCATCTTTATATTATATTAGTGGCGCAAAACAAAAGGTGGGCATTGCCCATATACATCCGCTATGGGCAGAGCTCTATTTACAAAATCCTAAGTTAAAAGAACCCCTACTCCGGGTTTGGAGTAGAGGTAATGCGGAGCACATGGTAGAGGCAGTGCTCAGGATCCCAGCGCAGATGCACTGCCACCTCGATGGGAGTAGTCTTGGGGTCAGGATGCTCTGCCATCGCGCCACACCAGCCGTCCATACGGATGCTACGGTTGCAACATTTCCAGAGGTCCATCGCGTTCATTTTGCAAGTAAGCCATTCCTGGCAATTAGTCGGCATAGTACATTCATCATCCATGCTCACGAACTGGTGTCTCAGCCTCGCACACTGCTCGTCTTATATAGCCCAACCGCTTGGAACTCTGTCGACGTGGACCAATCAAACAATTGCTAACGTGTTTGCAATGCAAGGTTATTTCTAAATCCAGAATCTTTTCTCCCGCCGCATATCTAGCCATGGTACTGTCTGACAATTCCTTTTTATGATATCCCACTTCGAGTTGCCTGCATTAATTGTTATCCCTTCTTTTTACGCCCGTCAGTCATTATTAATTGTACCTGCGCCCAACTGTCAAATCCTACCGTTCCTTCACGACTTATCTCCGCCGTTCGTCTGCCTTCCCTTCACTACTCTGGGACTTTCCTCTCAATCGTCCCCTTCCGATCTGTTGCCACCTGGCCACATCAACGGCCCCTTGTCCCTTCTCTTCATGCCCCTTCGATACCGCCATGCACCCTAAAACCTTTTCGTCTCTCTTTGTTTTCGTCTTCTGCTCTCCGCCCTCCGGCTTCATCACATCTGCTCTTCCAGTTCCTTTCCGACGCTCTTTGCCATGGCTGCTTCACCAAAATTCCCTCATCTTCAAGTTACTGCTCCACGGGATCCGGCTCTTTTTGAGTCTGTTATCTTCTCCACTCCAACCTTTCGTGATTCCCTGGCCAGTCCAAGTAAGGAAGTTACAGAACGCCACGGGCTGTATGAGTTCTCCAAGCAAGATCTCGCTGCACCGAATCCGTACCAACTTAAGCAATTTGTTGCTCACATGATCAACACCACGGACGGGTATACCACCAAGGTCGACCAGACAGATATTTTGCTCACCCCGCTTCTGCTTTCTCAGGTATTCCAGTTCCCTCTTCACATGCCTTCTTTGTCTTGGGCTGCCTTACAGGAACAGAATGTCTCTCAGTATGGCCAAACTCCTTATCAGGCCAACACTCATAGACTCTCAAACATTGCCAAGCTCTATGACCTCTTTGTCAAATTTCTGTGGCGAAAGTTCTATGGGTATTCCATCAAGAATACCCATATCAATAAGCAGTTTTTCAACATTGTCATCATAGCTATCCACTCCACCCACTCTATTGATTGGCCCCAGATTTTGTTTTTACGTCTCCTTCATGAAATTGATCGCATCAGAGCATCCCCTTCTTCGGGCCATGAAACTACCATAGATGGTCATCTGCAGGCCATCATCCGTCATTGTGTCCCTATCCCCAGTCCCGGTTCTCAAACACATCAAAACACTACTTCTCAAGCATCCACCAGACCACTTTCAAATCCTATTCCTGTTGACCAACATGCTGAAACCTCAAGCCCTCATCATGCCCACAACCAAGAAAGACCTATATCAGTTTCCTCTTCGTCCACAGAAACTGACTACCAACACTCTCAAAATGTTTCACAGGAGTCCCACTCTCAAAGACACCACTCTCACAGACAACAGGGTCCAGCACCTCCACCATCCAGACAGGCCTTGTATGAATATCAACAGGATGTCCAAGCCGTCATGATCAAGCTTCAAGACTCTCAGGAAACTTTCATGAACAGAATTCAAGGTTACATGGAGACCACGGAAGCACTTCACAGGGACTTCCAGGCCGCCACCATTAAGATTCAATCTCTTGAAGATAGTCTTCAACAAAAGCACGAGGCTCTTTTACAGGCCCGTGAATCTCTCAAAGCTGAACAGGAACAGACTAGCCTGCTCGCTGATCAACAGGCTCAGTTACAGTCCACTATTCAGGAATTATTGGCTACCAACAAGGATAAGGATAAACTCCTTGCCGAGAGGGATCAAGCCCTTGCAGATCTCCAAACCATGTACACGGACCTCTCTCAGAATTACACCAACCAGGTCAAAGAACTCGCTGAGCGCAATGTGCACATCTCTTCTCTTGAAGACCAACTTTCCACGCTGCACAATCAGCTCACGCCTCTCCAGGTTTAACTCACTGACGCTCAGAAGCAGAAGATAATTGATGACGCCGAAATTGCCACTCTTCGGCTTCACAGCTCCACTCAAGTGCCTTCATCTTCACAGGCCACGCTCTCTCACCGGAAATTCCGTGATCAGTCCCGTCTTCTTGCTGACAAAGATAATCGGATCCGAGACTTAGAGCATCAACTCCAGCAAGTTGTTCAATCCGCGGAAGAAGCCCAGAGTCAACATGAGGTATATATTGATCTTGCTCTCTGCATTCCTACGGACTTCTGTACTCCTTCCAGTTATCTGGATTATGTGGATTCACGTGAGGATTCTGATTTGGTCATCTTCCGTGTAGTTCAGCCTATGGCTTATATTTTTCATGATTTCTATCTGGCTGATACACAAGATAAATTCAGAGATGAGGCCCATCGAATTTTTCAAGGCAACCCTCATGCTCACTGGTTGTCGTATTTACAGGATCCTGCTCGGTCCAACACTCTATGTACTGAGTACATGCCTGAGCTTGCTCATCACCTACCTCTATGGCAAGCTGAGACGCTGGAACATGTGCAGAAGAATTTAACCCATGCTGGGGATCTTCCGTTTGCACAAATTTATATGCAGCACCTGGGTGGCTACAACTCTCTGTGTGCCCTTCTGGACAGCAAGACTATACCCAGGGGTTGGGTTAATCCTCCAGTCTATACCATGCTCTCAGATTCATATTGGGACCAGTGGTGCCGTGCTCTTGATGCGGACCTTGTTCGTGAATTCAGGGAGCAGGCCCAGCAGCCCACGCCCACGGGCATGGCTCAATCTCCGTATGCTTCATTAGGTGCACCCGCACACCCCAGGTATCTCACCTCGGATTGGCGTCTTCCCTTTTGGACTAAGGTCCTGGAAGGCCACTGGGTGGACTCCTCCTCAGATCTCCACGGATCTCCGCTGGGATCCGCGTTTTGTTCGACGCTCTAATTGGGAGAATGGCGCTACCTTGGACCACACCGAAAATTGGATCTACCTCCCTAATGCACGAGGTTGGGAGACACCCACACACACTGTTTCTGGCCTTGATCTCTTTTTGGAACATGCTGCCACTTTCCCAGTTCCATCTGTTCACCGCCAAGCAGGTTTTTGTGCTGCCTTAAAGTGCTTTCTGCTGAGTTCTCTAGCCAGACAACGTCCTATCTATTATTGCAACCCGAATGCAAGCGTCAGTACCTTCGGCCTCCAGACCTGCCTTCTCATGGAATGCCAGTTTGTACCTGCTGAAGCACACCGTGCCCTTGAAGAAATGGTGCACTCTGGTTTTCTCATTGACGCTCATCCAGCAATAGGTCTCCACACTCCTGAAGCTCTCCAGGCACGCCAAGATCTCATTGGGCACTATCATAATGGCCCCCGTCCTCACACCCGCCAGGATAAATTTCAGACTGCTGGGTTCCCGCCATCTGAAACAGTTCCCCCTTTTCTCCTCCCTGAGTGTCATTTGGTGGGGGGAAGTGTTAGTCCTGTACGTACTGGTACAGGACTATTCATGCACACCACGAACCAGGTCAAGAACAAGGAGCCACAGCCAGGTCCAGGTCAGTCGTCAAAAGCCCAGCAGCAGACCAAGCAGTAGACCACGTAGAAGGCCACGTCCGCGCCAAAGAAGAGGCCGAGAACAGACAAGTGACGGGCCGTCAGCGTCAGCGTCAGCGTGATTTCAGGCATTTCAAGAGGCACCGCCAGCATTCCTGCAAATCAGGCCTCCTTCCAGGAGTCGGCACCGAGATCTGACAAAGTGTCTATATTGGGCCAGAGGCCATCGTACTACATATATGAGCAGAGCTAGCACTCAAGTTTTAGATGAGTTTTTGGTCTTGTCTCCATTCAGTTTCTCTCTATTGCGAGAGCTCATGTATCATCATTGAGATCAAAGAGGTTTGTTCTCATCATTGTGTTCTCATTGTCATCTTTTGTTCTCTCTCTTTTTCCTTTTCCTTTGTTTCTTTTGCAAATCCCGCGTGACACAGCTACCGGATTCTCCTGTTTGATCCAAGAGTCCTCACAGAGGGTTGTCTTGCAGGAGTTCCCGAACCCAGACCCCAAACACATCTCCCCGGTCCGATGAGGCAGGTCAGAGAGGCGTCTCCTCCCCGGGTATGACGGATCCCTGGGTGTGCTAGAGAACACGTGCCGCATCAGCGACCCCCGCATCCGTACCCGACTTACTCCCCTAAATGTAAAGGTCAGTTCACCAACCAGTTCGAGCCCAGGGCGGCCATACCCTCCAGCCCAGAGAGTGTCAGACCCATACCCAGCCCATGCACAGTGACTGGCTATAAGTCTAGCACACTGTAGGAGTCCCATAGCCGCGCTAGGCAGGACCCCACCCTCGATTCACCTTCATACCTGTTGTATGGTGCTGAACCGTCTCATAGCATCCACAGCCAGGTAGGCTCTTGTGCACAGGCCGTATATACTGGGTTTTAGGGGTTCTATCTAGGAACATCCCTACTTCTAGATGGCCTTTAGGTCTCTACCCACCCTTTTACCCATAAAACACAGTAGGAACAGAAAGAAAGCTATCCCTATACATCCATCCATCCATAACTTTGAATAGAACATAAAATAGAGATTAACCATACATCTATCCATACAAGGGTTAATCCTATGACTATCTAGAAATCCAAGCTATCTACGTACTAACCAGTGTCCTGGCTCGAGCCATGGTCACGATAAGAGTCCATTTCTCGAAACTGGTAGGTGATGGTTGGTAAATCAAGCTTGGGCTGCTGGCTGCTGCTCCTCCTTAGTCCCAAATTCAAATTTGGGAGAGAAAATGGGGTAGAACCCCTTTTCCTAGGCCCAAAATGAAAAGTCCTCCTGGCCAATCGATTTGGGCGAGGTGACGCCCCCTTATTGGTGCTTATTAGCTAATTTAACTTAATTAGGGTAATTAAGCCATGAAACTTTATAATTATCCATAATGGATTAATTATCATAGCTAAATAAAACCATTATGGTCGACCCTCACTTGGACCCTTAGGCCCAGTATGTCTTGGTGACGTGTCCTGAGTGTATACGTATGTCGTATACTTACCTGGAACGTCACATTCTCCCCCCCTTGGATTAATGCTGTCCTCAGCATTAGAATTAGTGGAGGGAAAAATTACAGCAACATAAGTTTAGTTTATTGAAATAGGAAAGGTTTACATAAGCAAACAGTAGGACAAAAGTCCCGTCTCACACACTGTAGAACACCATTTTAAAGACAGATTGCAAACAACTGAAATTCAAAAACACCAGTTGGCCTACTACATAAGGCCGTCATTCTTCCGCAGTTTCTGACTACGCCCTACTGGCCTGCGAAAGTACATGCATTAGTGTTTAAGAATTAAGTGAAATAGTGTGGTTGAAGGGATTATGAATGCATGGGTCCTATCATGTCTAGGGCTTGCATGTCGTCTCGGCGTAAGGAATGGCAATGTTCCCATCATGGCCGTAGATGAACGCGTCCTATCAGGAATGCCTATATGCCCACTTTCCCCATCTAGGATGCATATAATCCATCCCCTAAAAGAATTCATGCCGGATTACACTCATATGACCCCTGTCACACTAACAGACCACGCTGCTTACCATATGGTTGGAGATGGTCGCATCTTGGATGGTTCGGCCTTGGCACTCCTTCATAAAGTCTGGGTAAGTCTTATCCAAATCCGCCTTAAGAACCCATGTTGCATCCTCTGTGGGTAAATGTTTCCATTTAACTAAGTATTTCAAAATTTGAGTTCGACGGGTTTGCTTATATGCACGATCAAGGAGAGCCTCGGGAACAATCTCCAACTGATCCTCAGTCATCTCCAGAAGTGTTGGTGTGTCAAGTACCTATTCTGGATTAGGATGAGGCTTCTTGAGAAGACTTACGTGGAAAACTTTATGGATCTTTAGATGAGCAGGCAAATCCAATCGGTAGGCTTGAGGCCCTATCCTTTCGGTTATCCGAAATGGTCCCGCCCAGCTAGGTGCAAGCTTCTTACAGTTGCCAATCTTAAGTTTGGCTTGCTTGACCTTAATCTTTAGCCAAACCGACTCGTCAACTTGAAACTCCCGAGGAGTACGGTGGCGATCCGCTAGACTCTTCTGTCGAGCTCTTGTAGCTAGCAAATATGCCCGAACCTCCTCAACTAGGCCCTGCATATCGACAAGCAATTGCTGGGACACCTCCACCTTAGAAACTGGATTATGCCACGTGTCTGGTGTAAGGCATTGATGGCCATAGTTAATCATGAAAGGAGACATCCTTGAGGACTCCTGCTTAGTACTATTGTAGGCAAACTCGACCAAGTAAATGTAGTCTGCCCATTGAGACTGTTTGTTCCAGACATAGTTACGTAGCATATCTTCAATGATGCGATTGGTATGCTCGGTTTGACCGTCTGTCTGTGGGTGATAAGCCGTGCTCATAGCAAGCTTAGTTTGAATAGTGCTGAAGAAATCCTTCCAGAAGGTACTAACAAACTTAGGATCCCGATCTGATATAATGGTACGGGGCATGCCATGCAAACGAAACACTTCCTTGGTGAAAAGCAAGGCGGTATCGAATGCAGTATCTGTGGTACGACATGGTAAAAAATGTGCCATTTTAGAAAGCTTGTCGACCACTACCATCAAGGCATCAAACCCTCTCAAGGTACGCGGAAGCCCCACGATAAAATCCATGGTAATAACTTCCCATTTCGCATTGGTACATCGAGGGGTTGTAATTCACCTGGAATACACAACTGTTCCGCCTTTGTTTGCTGACAAGTCTGGCAGTGCTTAATGTATCTGGCAATATGCTTCTTCATGCCTGGCCAGAAATAACTGGAGCGGATTTTGAAATAGGTTTTCATAAATCCCGTATGCCCTGCTATGGGACTATTATGTGTGTCATGGAGAATGAGTTTCCGAAACCCAGACGTCTCGGAAACACATAACTTGTAAAGGAGTTCAGCTTCCTTCTTATAATAGCGGAAGGTTTCCCTCTCCTTATCCGTTCTGGCTTCTTTACATAGACTTTGCCACACCTCTTGGAACTCCGGATCGATAGGAAGGGTCTGCTGGATCTGTTTCCCAAACTCGCTGGAGAGTGTGGAAATAGCATTACAATGCGTACGAGTGACAAATGGATGCCTGGAAAGGGCGTCAGCAACGACATTATGCTTGTCTGGCTTATAAATGACCTCAAAGTCATATTCTTCCAGGAATTCCATCCACCGTCTTTGTCTCAAATTGAGATGAGGTTGCGTAAAGATATATTGGAGGCTTTGGTGATCAGTGTCTAACTGAAATCGCCGTCCAAGCAAATAATGCCGCCAAATACGCAAGGCACGTACAACCGCAAGTAATTCCTGGTCATGCGTGGGATATCGTTGCTCGGCATCATTCATCTTTCGGGAGTCATAAGCAATTACTCGACCCTCTTGCATTAAAACACCCCCAGTAGCTATTTTACTAGCATATGTGGCAACCCATTTATCCTTCTGAGGATCTGGCATTGTAAGCACAGGAGCTGTTGTCAAAGCATCCTTCAGAGCTTGGAAGCCAGTCTGTACCTTCTCTTTCCAATGTGCCATCCAATCCCTGACCTTGTCATGTTTGGTGAGATCAGTTAGAGGTGCAGCGAGCTTGGCAAAGTCCTTGACAAACTTACGGTAATACCCGGCCAAACCTAGGAAACTGCGAACCTCAGACACATTGGTTGGAATGGGCCATTCCTTGACTGCTTCAATTTTAGCTGGGTCGGTTGCTATTCCCTCTGCAGATACAATATGACCCAGATAATCCACCTTGGTGGTGGCAAAACGACACTTAGAGAACTTGGCATATAATTGGTGTCGGCACAACTTCTGCAATGCCAAGCGAAGATGCCGTTCATGATCCTCCAAAGTCTTACTGTAAATGAGGATATCATCAAAGAATATAACAACGAAAACATCAAGGTATTCGCGGAAAACATCATTCATGAGCCGCATAAAGGTAGCCGGAGCATTGGTCAGGCCAAATGGCATCACTGTAAATTCATAATGGCTATAACGAGTCCGGAACGCAGACTTATGGATGTCATCCTCTTTAATTCTTATTTGGTGATATCCTGAGCGAAGATCAATCTTGGAGAAATACTTAGCCCCTTGCAACTGATCCATAAGATCATCGGCCCGTGGTAAAGCATAGCGATTCTTAATGGTATGCCTATTTAGCTGCCGATAGTCAATGCACATTCTCATGGTGCCATCTTTCTTCTTAACAAAGAGTATTGGGGCTCCAAAGGGTGAAACACTAGGTCTAATGAAGCCTAACTTAAGGAGATCCTGTAACTGCTTCTTAAGCTCGGTTAACTCAGGAAGACTCATTCGGTATGGGGCCTTACTGGTAGGCTTGGTGCCTGGTTCCAAAGTAATTTCACACTCTACCCCTTTGAAGGGTGGTAGCCGATGGATTTCATCCAGAAAAAGATCATGGTATTCCCGGAGAATCGTGGCGATTGCTGTGGGCAAAGCATCAAGGGCCTCATCCTGTTTAGACTTGGCTTCTACGGAAGCAAGTCGGATCATGCCGGTAATCTATGACTTCCTGAGAGCCCTATGCAATTGGCGTAAGGAAATGCATTGCATAATAGGGTTAACGGCTTATCTGCTATCGTAACTCGGGCTCCATTGGCCGCATTGAAGGTAACTTCCCATTTTTCACAATCAATATTGGCTTTGGCCGCGGCCAGGAATTCCATTCCCACAATGAGATCATATCGGCCGATATCCATTATTTCGGCTCCAAGAGCAACAGGTGCTCCTAGCAACTGAATATCCAAATTAATACGACGACCCCGGGTGTGGCGTATGGCACCACTTGCCAACGTAACTGGACGTGGCTTAGACCTCAAAGGGGTAATCTGTAAGGCTTCTGCCATTCTAGGAGATACAAAGTTATGAGTACTACCCGTATCCATAAGAACGACAAAAGGTTTACAATCTACTTGGCCAACCGTAGAAATGACAGTGGGCTGGTGGTTGGCTTGGCCTATTTCAATAGCAGCGAAAATATGAGACTCACCTGTGATATAATCAGGAGCGTCCTCCTCTACGGCATTTTCCGTGTCCTCCCAATCCATGTCCGCTAGGGCAGCCTGCACTGTCTGGTCAATGTAGGGGCATTCCTGCATACGGTGCCCCGGGCGGAAACACCGATAACAGGCCCTCTCCTTGCGTAACTTTTCACGTTGCTCTCGGGGAATAGTTTGAAAAATATTTCTGAAAGCTCCTGCAGTACCCGTGGCTTTCTCCGGCATGTTAAAGGAGACCTTCTTATCTGTCTTCTGATAGCCCGCAGAGGCAGGAGGCCCTGGGCTGGGCGAACGCCCTTTGTAAGGCGTATACCCCTTGTTCTGAGGGAACGAAGAGGTTCGTGGTGGCTGATACCTTGGGGTGTCCTCCTCTAGACTCAATGCCTTTGCTTCTGCTTCTGCAACAGTTTTAGGATCTATGGCCCGAACCATTTTCTTGAGAGTGGGGGATAGGCCCTCTATGTAGCCCTCAACTGCCCGGCGCTCATTAACCCCCGGGACATACAAGCATAAGCGCATAAACTCATCTGTATAAGCTTGGACAGTCATGTTCTTCTGTTCCAAGCGGTAAAAAGTTTGAATCTGCTGACAGCGATGAGCCTTTGGCACATAGTGTGATTTGAAGGCTTTGGCAAAGACTTTGTAACGGCACCTTCCCTTGTAAGCCCATGAGAGCGGGCATACCCCTTCCGCCAAATCCTCACCGACCCTGTAAGATTAGTAGTGGCCACTTTGCCAATATCCTTTTCAGTCATCCCGTATGACTTTCCAAATTCCTGCATTTCATCTAACCACGACTCGGCATCCACCCCATTCCTGGTTTTCCCCGAGAACTGCATGCATTAGAGGCCAAACGGGATCTCATCCTATCCTAATAGGGCACCCTCGAAATTCCACATCAGCATTTGCAATGGGCCAATGAGGTGAAAGGCTTAGTTGATTTATCCTACTCCTACATGGCAACTATAATCCTTTTTCCTCGTTGAAATTATTGCTACCTAACCATAGCATTAAATCTCACCAAAATAATAGGGCTCATTAATCTCACTAAAATACTAAAATAATAGGGCTAACGAATTTCGAGCCTCGATTAAGGGGATGACGAAATTCCTTCCCTCCATTTCTTGCCGACCAGAAGAGACTCCACTCTCTACGTACATCCGAAATCGTGAATTGACATTGATCTTCAAGGTATTTTTATTCCAACTTTCGTCCACGAGACTCTGCACCGAGTGAGATTACAGACCTCAAACCCTGTTTGCCTCGGAAGACACGCTCTGAAAATTGTGAGTCTCTTTACCTTCTGAATTCAGTTTATTTAATCTTGATGATTCTGTTACTACATGTGATTATTTACTTGTCTCGAATATATGGGGTCAAGAAAACATAGGCCCCAAGTAAGACAATTATATTTATCTTTAGCTTTACTGGAAAGATGGTTGAAACAGTTGCAGTAGTGCTAAGAAATTAAAGCATACATCAGTTTATACTTGTTATTGTTCTAAGGAAATTCGTAAGCATTCTCATAATTGTCTGATTGTGACTTTAGTTCAAAACGATTAGAACATATCATAATTAATTGTGTTGTTTTGGAGGTTTAATTATTCCAATTGCTATCCCTGACATTTGCAGTCTGGTGAACCATCTGACATTACCAAGCAGAAAGAACTATCGAGTCCAAGACACGATCCATTTTCTGCAACCAGACTTTTCAGATACTTGCTTGTGGAATGCACCTTCTAAGTCCTAAACTCTAGCAGTGTATCAATCTTATGCAGATTTGTTAAGTTTATATAGATAGAAGCATGCTCGTATGGTCCCATATGAGACGAATTTGATTTATTCACAGGCCAAAATGTGCATAATAGATATTATGGAGGCCGTATGGGAGCTGCTGTTACTGCTGCCGCATTTTTTCTAGCAACTATTCTCCTGCTACAATCCAAGATTTTCACAATCCAAGATTTTCACAATTACGCGCTGCAGTTTTTGGGCTTTTCTACTGTGGATATTTGCCCAGCTTCTGGGTCAAAGTTAGTTGTGGACTTGCAGTGCCAGCTATAAATACCAGTAAGGCAGCATGGTGTAGATGAGGACAAGCTCGTTTTTTTGAAATGTTCATGATCTCCTGCTTGATGTTATACAGAATCGGCAATTCATTGGCTGGTCCTGCTCGGAGGCCCAGCTGTTTGGACAGTGGGGCTTTTAGCAACGTTGATATCTTCTTGCGCTGTTAGTGCTGCAGACACTGGGCTTTTCTTGGAGGAAAGGTAAGCAAGATGGTGTATTCCATCTCATTTATTTATTCCTGCTCTTTTCATGTGAGTTTTGATCAAGCAGTTTATGGTTCAGGCATGGTTCAGTCTGTGCATAAATTAATTAAATACTTCTTGTTATTCTTGTAGATAATGTCATCAAAGCGTTCAGAATTCAGTCAAATTATTTTGCGAAATGGCAAAGATGTCACAGGACAATGGATTGATCTGCACATATCCATTGGTTCGTGGGTCACCATGATGCCAAAGCAATGCGGTCATCATAGAGTGAAGAAGCGCAAGCTCAATGACTTGAATTCACATTGGAAGGCCCAGGTGCTTGGATTCGTGACCAGCCAAGGTGGAAAATGTGTGGACCAGATAATAGTTGCACATGCATATGGACCTCAAGACATGATGAAAGAGGATATTTCCAATTCTTCCACGTTTCCAAAACTTGATGTAAATTGTCTATGCTCATCTGACTTCAAGGATACTGTTTCGGCACAAAGCATCACTAGCGTCTTGGAGGTATACCATTACTTGATTGGGAAGTTGTTGTTTCCTGATATTTCATTGTCTTCCCTTAAGGCTCAAGGCATATGGTTCCACAAGTACCATTATACGAAGCAAATCAGGAACGTAAAGTTAACAGTTGTCAATCCTCCAACATTATTACTTTTGTGTAGAGGAATTAATGACATGCATTCTGTCACTGCATTCCGCCTTCTACTGACAAGAGAGGTTGCCAAGTTATTGACTGAAAGAGGAGGGGTTCGCGGTGGACTGAAGGCGTTCATTCCCATAGGCATATTTGCTTACATGTTCAAGGATGTGCAGACACCAAGAGTTGCACCTCAAACTTATATTTTTAAAGGAGTTACAGAAGAATCGCTTGACCAACTATTTTACGGACAATGGAGGATTAGAACTCATGAAACTGTTGGCCAAATAACCAAGTGCCAAGTGGATTCAGGCAGCTTCATATTCAGGTAATTTCTTATTTTCTAATTGCTTCTATTTTACAAATGATAGTGTGATATTATTCTTTCAGGTATAGGCTGCCAAAGCAGACATTATACTGGAATTTTTTTGTTCAGAGGTACAAAAAACAGTGGGAAAATGGCAAGTATGTCTGGGTAGCAGTTGAGGAACACCGCAATAGAACTAGTTCTATAGAATTGGATATACATATCGACAACGGTTCTATGCGGACTTTGAATGTGGAAGAGGACTGGACACTAATTGAATGCAGAAAATTAGTTGAGTCGCTCACTGAATATTCTGAATTTCATTTCTTAGTAGACGAGAAGAAGGTTGGATATAGAAGAGAGTGCGCCGTGGCATGCAAAGATTGTATGGCTCCACATCTCGTGAGGATCAAGCACGATATCTGATGTAATGCTGAATATAATATTTAAAAAACAATCAGAGCTGATTTTGGTTTAATTTGGGTTCAACTCCCAAGGGCAAGATTGCAGGGTCTGCCATTGCTGTGAAGCTTATAATTGCAGGGTCTGCCATTGCTGCATTGCAGGTTCAGCCAAGTAAGTCCTTGAAGCTTTGAAGTTTTTTTAGCAAATTGATTGTAACATTAAACGAAATAAGCGAGAGTCATTTGTAAAATTAGTTGATAGGTTGAGAACATTTGGCTGCCAGTTTTGCAGGTGAAGTGGACAGCAACTAATCTAAGCAGAAGTTTTGCTACTTCTGCCAAAATGGAGGTTATAGGATTTATTTGGGTGCAGATGTCAGCACCATTTACTGTTCTCAAAAGTTCTACGTGAGTCCCATTGTGGAAATTAGTTTGAGACTTGGTTTACTGGACGACTCTGGTATGTTCTTGAACTCTTACAAAAGTTGGTACAAAATAGAATGACATGGAGGACAACTAAGATCTGCAGTCTTTGGCCCTAGTTGCCACTTCTTTGCCATCACATTTGCACTGTCCAGCCTGTGCTTTCTCCTGCTGGATCTGGACTTTGGGACCATTGCATTGCATTTGTTGGAGCTTATTATTGCAAATTTATTCTAGCATGGTAACTCCATTCTTTGACAGCCATATACTGGCTACTGTGTAAATGTCTCATTATATCCTGTTCATTGTCAATAGACCAATTTCTGGACCAGAGCAGAAGTGCAGTGGTGAATGATATGTTATTCATATGTTCTAGTAACTTTAGTATTCAATTTTGTGATTGGAACATACATCTCTGTTTCTAGAATTACCAGAAGTAATGTTCTTTCTTGTTTTTCTGGGTAGCCCCTCCTTGATTTGCATGTTATTCTGATCCAAAGCCAAGGATGTCCCAGATCTGTATTGTATCTAAGTGAGAGCATTTTAATAGATCTAGACTAAGTTTTTCTGGTAGTCCATGTTTAACTAGCCAAGTATTTCCCATATTTCTATATGGTCACAGTGAGCAGCCAGTTGTTGCAGACTAACTCAAACCGTTATTATGCATGTGTTTTCTTGCATTGGACCATGAAAGCACCATTCTCATTGACTGTATAACCAAACACAACTTGTCCTCACTATAAGAGTAAGTCATGGAAACAGACATGGGAGAATAATGACGGTTTTCCCATATGATGGTTTACATTCCATATAGTTGAGGAATTAGTTATTTTCAACAGTAAATGGGTGTAAATATGGTAATGCTACCCAAAAAAACGCGAAAGCACTTAGCACTTAAAGCACTTAAAGCACTTGGCTGCGCACGGCCAAAAGTCATGCCGTAAATGCTTCCTGCCTGTACTTTGTTCTCGGCTAAGTTAGATTAATAATTATCACCTCTGATACTCTCCAATCTTTGCATTTTGATGCCATGTAATGTCAATTTTTTTTTTTGCTGAGATACATTACATGGCAGTTTCGATGTTGGATTGGTTTCAATAGAGTATGGAGAAAGTTAGAGAGAAAATAACAAACAAAGAAGACTGGTTGTCTGTTCAAAAAGAAGTAATGGAATTGCAAGGATAAAACTAAGAAGTAATGGAATTGCATGAATAGTATTAAGATTGTTTTAATCTGAGAGCGGAATTGCAAGAATGTATTAAGATTGCTTTGATACAAAAGGATCTCAAAACTCGATTAACAAAGCTTGATCAATAATGTAAATGACGAAATGTGAATGCACGCAAGACTACTCACAACAATATAGAACAACAATGATCATATAAAAGACAATGTTAACCCACTATTAGTGAAAATTGACCAACTTTGAGAGGTCATTTCTCCCGCATCCAAGCTCAGATTTAATTGATTTAAACTGCAAGAGAAAGGCCATAGTGTCTACTTTTAGATGCAGGTAAAATCATCAAAAATTATTCATTAAAACTCAAGATATCAAATTCTGAGTTTTGGTATATTTTGTGACAAAAATCAGAACTCAGTAACAAAAATCAGAACTTTGAGAGACTGTTTCTCACTCCTCATAGCTCAGATTTGAGTGATTTAAATTGCAAGAGAAAGTGCTAAGTGTCTAGTTTAAAATGCATGTGAGATCACTCAAAACCGATCAGCACCACTCAAGATATTAAAGTCTGAATTTTGTATATTCTTGTGACATCAATTTGCACTCCACCGTGAATGAGTAAAAATCAGCCAAGTTTGAGAGGCTATCCTCAGAGATCGGATTTGTGTGATTTTGATTGCAAAAGAAAGAGACCGAAGTATACTTCTAGATCAAAATGAAATCGCTCCAAATAGATTGGTAGAACTCAAGATATCAATGTCGAGTGCTCGTCAATTTTCCCATTTGGGGAAAAAAAAATAACGTGAGATCTAGGATACAACATTAGAGATGCATAATACATTGAAAGAATGGAACAAAAATACTCTTAAGAAAAACAAAGAGTAATCAGATTGTCTCTTCTCACTTGATTTGAATCCTAAAAAGCTTCTTAGGTTAAATGGATGCTTTCAAGAGAGCTGCCCACAATTCAATCTCCAATGCAATAGAGATTGAATTATCAATCTAAATCAAATTGCAATAAAACATTGTTAATTCACCTATGATTTCTATGCCGATTTGAACTCTAATTTGTGTTCTTTATCTTTGCATTGAAAAAAAGAGAAACTCCATCAATCTTGTCCCGCCAATGGAGTTCCCGCCAATGGAGTTCCCACCCTTGAAGATCCTCGTCAGCGATCCTTACCATTTCGGAGATCTCCCACCGCGGGATCATCCATCTCATCGATCCTTACCTCCACGGAATGATCCATCCTATTTCTGGAGTAACAACCCCCCGAGGTCGTTGAATGAAAAAGCACTCGAGGGTAAAGCACCTAAAGCACTTAAAGCACTTGTCCGGATAGTGCTTTTTGGGTAGCATTACCATATTTACACCCAAATGGGCCTTTTGCAAATTACACTCTAGATGACCATGATTGAATGCTGTTGAATGTTTGTCCAATAAAGCCTTTTCCTCTTGCTTGCTGACAACTCTTGAGAATCAATTTCAATTGGATAACATCTTATATACTTAGATATCTCATCTCGATCTGTCCATTTCATCGATGCTACATTTTCCACAAGAAACCTGACATAGACGATAAGTGCTACTTTTGCAACTACTGGTATAACACTGTAACGTAATACATGAGATTTGAAATATGGGGATTAATAAAAGCCAGAGCATAACTTTGATTACTGAAAGAGTGTTGGCATTGGCAATGGGGAACGTATAACACGGTTGGCTCATGTTGCAAAGGTATTTTGTGATTTAAAATATTCAAACCGTTTTCTAGGATATATGGCTAAACAACAACCCTACATGATCAATCCGAGATCCCACATTTAAGCCATAACCCCATCAAGATGGATGCTTCACCAGCTACGCTACAAATATCAATGTAAACTCACATCATTTGGGTACCAATAACATCACTCAGTAATTTAAATCCAAGATAGAGCTGTGGATGTTTTTTCAACATTCAATTAGTTATTTTCAACAGCATTCAATCATGGTCATCTAGAGTGTAATTTGCAAAAGTCCCAAGCAAAAGTTAAATATTTTAACCAATTAACATGCCCCATAGACACAAGGTTACACTTAAGAACCCAAGCTTTGCGCACCTTTACAAAAAGTTGGAGCTATGCCAGACTGGATAATTCACAGTCAATTTCAAGGTTTAGTATTATGCCAGACTTAAGATACTGGCCACATATGTTATACTACCCCAATATAGTGAAGATTTTTCTGTAGAAGGGTTCACATCAAGTCCTGCCAATTTCTTAAGGGTGCTACCTAGTTCATGCAACCATGCTATAGATCTAAAGTGATCTAGAGTTTCCGATTCTTCCAGATACCCGTGATGGCGGAATCCACCGTCTTCTGGTAATCCTTTTTACTGGCCTTGGCATGGTCAGCCTCATCCTCAGAGGAATCAAAAGAGTCAGAAGACTCTGAGGCAGCGTCCGAAGAGGAACTAGGGCGTGTCCTCTTGGATCGAGTTGCTGTAGCGGCCATAGGTGCAGGTGCAGGAGCCAGTGGTGGCGCCGGGTTCAATGGGGCATGAATCACTGGTCCATACTCCTGTGGGGGATTCTGCTGCAACATATAGGCTTGGAGTTCGGTGAGCTGGCATTTCATAATCATAAGCTCGTGCTCCGGGGTAAGACGGCCCGGTTGAACGGGTGTCGCCCATGGGCGTGCACCATCTAAATAGGAAGAGAAGAAAGATAAGCAAACACATCCCATTTAGGATAACAAGAAGTAAACACCAGACAACAATAAGGACAAGAAAAGAGAATTAAAGAAAACAATTTTATTATGAAGACAAAGTCACATTTACATTAAAAAAAGTGTTGCAAAACTCGAGGCTGTACAGTACAAAACTGACAATTATACATAGGACAATTCCAAACAAAACACACGTAGCTATAAAGGGACCGTGGAGATCAGGCCTAGGGCTGCGTGAAGGGGTACAGAATGGAGTAACGAATACTCTCCCGTACTGCCCTGACTACTTTATAGTGAGCCCATGCCTGTATGATCACATACTGGTAATCCAAAGTAGGACTAATGATCAGTAAGTTGAAGAGGTCTCGAAGCGCATAGAAGATCTGCCAGAGATGATCGTTTGCATCCGCAAAAGCTTCCCGTTTCGTCATATCCCAATAGTTCCACGTACGACGGAGTGTCTGCTGCAGATTTTCGAAGGCGTGCTCACGAAGGATATTAACAATTTCAAAACCCTTAATGGGGTCATAGGGTTCGCCTTCCTTCTCTGGCTCTTCTTCTTCATAATCGTCATCATCATCCTCATACTCTCCATCCTCTTCTTCGTAGCCCTGCTCTAAAGGTGGTTCGTCTCCGTGTCGCAGCTCCTCAGGTATTTCGTCTTCGCTCTCTTCGATCTCATCGTCTATAAGACGACAAAAAATGAATGTACAACAAATGAATTATTCCTTATACTTCAGACTCTAGAAGAGAAAGACAAGTATTGTAGGAAAGAGACAATTTGATTGTATTCAAAAATGCGTGAAGAACAGCAACATAGGATTACATATGTTTGAGTAGCTCAAAGGCGATACTCTACAATACATAATATAAATGACTAGGAGCTAGGCCCCGCATCCTGGTCCCTTGGCGTAGGAAATGGTGGCGGCGGTCGATGACGTAACAAGGTCACCCCTGGATCTACTGTGGCAGCCGCAATGGAAGCAACCTCTGAAGGATAGGCGGCAGCCAATGGAGCCGACGTAAGGAGCTTCATGCTCATCCAGGGTGCGATATCTTGACCTAATGCCGTAAGGGCAAGATCCCGCCGCACCAGCACATAAGTAAGGGTGCGATAGGAGAGCTTCTTATGGCCTGCCAATGTGGATAGTGCACGGAGGTTCCACCATGATGCCTCGGTCTCGGGGGCCAGGTCTCGGGCCACAAAAAGGACCTGCCCTTGCCGGAAAGCTGACAAGAAGAAGCGGGTGAGGTGATTCCCCAACGCCTTTCCTTGCGGGGTTGCTGAAGTGGCGATCTCCTTATCTAAGTCCATGGGGACCTCCTCCTCCTTGAGTTCCTCCTGCTCTTCTTTAAGATGAATAGGGTTATGGTAAAGATCTTCCCCTTCCTCATCCGAATTGGAGGGAACTTCAACCATATTAATATTGGGAACATGAGGTCCCATAGCCGTAAAAGCATCCGGAGGAGGCTGTGTTGGTGGATCTTGTAGCATCAAATCCCTAAGCCACAGCAGAGTATCAGCCGACTCTATGGTCTCCTGATGAAATTGGAGTAGCTGCTGCACCTCTTGTGGAAGATCAATAGGGGTGAAATCTATAAAATCATCCATACAGTACTCTGCCAATTCATAGAGCACGTGGTCCTTGCGTCGGCGCTTGAATCCGGCCACTACGTGAAAAGTCCAGATAATATCATCCAAAAGGAGATACTCTTGGCCTTGATGATACACAACTGGAAGGGCGTCCAGCCCGGACAAGCGTGCTGCTTGCTCCCGACGTGGTGGCAGCTCCTCGGCCAGCTGCTTCCAACGTGTAAAGTCATCCATGCCGATGTGCTCGTCTTCCTCTTCATCAGAAGGCTCGGGAAGCTTGCCTTTCTCTGCTGGTAAAAGTTCATCCTCAACTGTGACGTCCCCTACTCATATACGGTGCACTCACCGTATACAAACAGGAGTTCATCCCCCATACCAGCTCCATGCTAATATAGGGCCCTCCACGTATCACTGCAACCTTGAAGAGTTCCAATTGGGAAGAATGAAGGGGTCCTTTACCTGTCTCCCTCGGGGCCTACCTAGCATGCGGGGCGTAAACATACATGTCGGTAGTACATACATCAACATCATATGACCATCACGAAGGATGGTCCTCCACATATCTGCATAGACAAAGATCGACACATCACATAGGGAATCCTACCCAAGGCTCGAGACTCAAAGGGATGGTGGCGGCTTGGGTCTCGAGTTCATTGCGCGGCGAATTCATGGCAATGGATTTGGGCGGCATAAGAACATGGCATAGGGTTGTCCACTCCATCCGCCCCTCCCGTGCACACTTTGCGAGTAGGTGAAAAGTGTCGGGGACTGATCAGTAGCCCACGGGATGCATAGCGAAGGGCTATTTCCCGGGTCATCATCCCAGTTCTGGATGGGGCGGTAGGGATCACTCCCTCCAGAGATCTACATGCTGACTCAAGGTGACTAGAGGGCCTTTGCCCGTGATCGATTTGAACCTTTGGAAAGTCATGAACACCACTTCCGGTGTCGAGCCCATGCCTTACCCACACTTTCGGTGGTAAGCCATTAGACCTAGTCACAATGATCCCCGGTAGGCCTTACACACCGGAGGGATCGTTCAAGAGTCGAGAACACGAACCTCCTTCTCGGCCCGGTCACGGCCCCTCCACCCCAAACCAGGTGTGGTTCTTGTACACAGGCCGAATCTATGGTGTGCTAGAGAGGCTAATCTAGGAGCATCTACTACCAAGCTTGAAGTCTCTACCCCCCTTCCCAATACAAGGAGTTCACAGAGATACATCATCCATATACATCCGCGGAAGAACTAAAGAACATAGATCTAATCTATATCATAGAGTTAGGTTCTTTAGTTAGAGTCCTGTATCTACTCATCTAGAGATCTAGATAGCTGCTAAAGGCGATTTAATAGGCTAAACCTACTGATACAATGACTGGAAAACGGTTTAGACCATTAAATCGACTACATACCTGATCCATGAGTTGCTCCTCCTGACCTGAGTTCGACCATCCTACTGAACTGCTCGAATCAAGAGAAACTAATGGTGCCATTCTCTCAGACGGAATCTGGGAGGCGGTTTTGACTCCTAGAGCAGCCAAAACAGAGCTCTAAAACCCTAGGAACGAAAATGGGCAAGTTAGGGTTCTCCTACTTAAATAGGCAAGGGTTGGGGCTTAGGGTTTCCAATTATCCCTTTAGGTATGTGGGATAATTGGAAATGGGCCCACTTGCCTTTAATGGCTAGGTGGCCAAATGTGCCTACATGGAAATGTGTGCACCTAAATGTGCCCACATGGAAATGTGTGCACCTTAATAAATGTGCATGTGCACATTAATAAGAAATGCACATACCTAGCAAGTTGCCCCCTAGGGCTACTCACCTGGCTACACGTCGGCGTACACGTCAGTTGGAGTGGCGTGTACGCGTGACGAGACAGTACAGTATACGTCCTGGGACCGTATACTGTGCTGGAACGTCACATCAACATACTGATCCATGAGGATGGCTAGAGCAAAGGCGATCTCAAGATACTGCCGTCCTTCATGCATGACTACTGGCGGTTGGTTATCCCACCTAAGTTTGCCTTTGAGTACGTCATACGCATGGGTGTCGCCCCCCAAGCATCTCCCTCACAACCTCGCGCTCAATGTAGAGCTGAGGAGGTTCACCGAAGGGGTGCAAAGAGGAAGCATCTCCTCGGTATAGAACTCCAAAAATCCCGCATAGTCGGGGTGGCTTTGCATATGGGCGATGAGGTCAATGCGCTGGAGTAGCAGGGGCTGTAAGAGATCAAACGGAACCTGAGGATCCCAGTGCTCTCCATCCTCATACCATGCGAGTAGGTTAGTGGCGGCCATCGGCGCTGAAAGGCAGGAGGGAGGACAATAAATAGGTGGTGATAGGTGAAAATGAAACCCTAACTTTTGAAGTCCTCTTATAACCTTTTATGCTGGCGTCAGCATTATAATTAATTAATTTTTTTTTAAAGAAAAAAAAGAAAAGTACGAAATTGGAGCTATCTAATCCATAATAGGACACAGTAAGAAAATTGGGTTTCCTTATTATAACCAAAATTTGTTACAATACAAGTGCCCTTGGCGAGCTATGGATGTTCTCCCCTGATTCTCTGGGCAAGAGCTAAGTCCTTGGTCATTATTGTGACTCTCTTTGCGTGAATGGCACAAAGGTTGGCAACACCAAAAAGAGCTATTAGATAGGCCTCGGCGGCCTCCTGCAGTGCCAAAATCGCAAAAGTCTGGAAGCGGAGGTCGGTCTTGAACTCTTGTGCTATTTCCCGAACCAACCTCTGAAAAGGCAGCTTCCTTATCAGGAGTTCCGTGGTCTTCTGGTATTTACGGATCTCCCGTAAAGCCACGGTGCCAGGTCGGAAATGGTGGGGTTTCTTCGCAGGCTTCGGAGGCGGCCCCTTCTTCGGGGGAACCGTCTTAGCTGCAGTCACGGGATGGGGCCGTGAGGCATCTATCCGCTCCTGCCTCTGAGTCGAGCTTGTATGCTTCCAATACTGCCGACAGTCTTTAATTTATCTTTATACTAGCTGCCGGACTTATAGGCCACAGCTTTCCTCCGTCTTTTAATGGGCGGCTTATCCGCCTGATTTGGCCCCTGCTGGTTTTCCTGCTCCCTGTTGGCCGGTTGGTCTTGGGGTTCCTTATCCTGCTGCTCCTTTTGTTGGCGCTCCTGCTGAGCCCTATCCTGTTCTTCCTAGAACTGACGGGCCCGTTCCATATCAGCTTGCATCTGGGCAAACCTTCGGTTCGCAACCCTTCGGATCAGCTCGGCATGGTAGCGGTCGGGCCGCCGGGTCATGTCAATCTGGACTGTCGTCAGATAATCCAAGCTGATGTCGGAGATCAGTCCCTAGGTAAATGTCTGTGAGGCTTCATGCCACTCATATGGGGGAATCTCAAGGGCTTGGCAATTAATAATGGCCCACCCATGGCCCAAGTACCTGTATTCCCGAGCCCGGGTTTCTGTGTCTGCCCTCTCTACTTCCCGACGGTCATCTTCTCGAGCTAATGACTGGACGCGGGCGGACTCAATGCAAATGGCTTCCTCCTCTGGGTGCTCCTCACACTCAGGGGGATAAAACTTGATTAACACCATAACCAGGTCAGGTTGCTCGACTATGGTGTATGGCAGCTGTTGAAGATTCAGCTTAATAAAAAACTGCTCGGAAAAATGGAATATAGGATAAGGTATCCTAAGGTCGCTAGCAAACCGCTGCACCAACTCATTTAAAAGAATGTCAATCAAATCAGGGTTGGCAGCCATATGCTGCGCAATCAGTGCATATATCTGAGGTATATTGAGGGTAGTAGGATCTAGGGTAGTCTTGGTGTTGGCCATAAGTGAGGCGCTGACGATTATAGAAGCAGGAAATAAGGCGCTGAGGGTGGAGGAGACCGTGGAGAAACACAAGGTGAAAGAGCAAGCTCGGGTCCGGTGGCTATGGCGGACGTGGAAACAGGCGGGCGGAGGCGTGCAAGGCAAGAAAGGACAAAAAAAAAAAAAAAACGGCCGTCCAACTTTTAAATTTTGAAATTTTCAAATTTAATTTATTTTTTTTTTAAAAAAAAAAAAAAATTTATCTGGCCGGAAATATGCGGCCGGGTAAGACGGCATTATACAGCGTTCTATCAGGATTTCGAAGTCGACCGAAATGCAAGCTGGCCCGAAGTTGACTTTTCGGGGCCCTTCCTCATCTTTTCTCTGCCAGGTAACGACTCTCCTAGGGTATTTCGACCGTGCCGGACGTGCTGGAATAAAAATCTCGGCGATCCGAGCTACGTGGAGAAAGTTATGACGAATCCAAAATTCTAATGTCTGGCTCCACTTCCTGGTCTTAGCCACTCCACTAAAGAGCAATTTTCTCCCCAATTAAGTCATTCCTCCCATAACTAGGCCTACTACAACACGAATTACTGAGTTGGGACGTTCTATCCTAGGAGAAATTGACGTCAACTAACGAGTTAGAGTCTAGTCAGTGCAGCAATTTTGGTCCACCAAAATCATGCTCTGATACTGTGACGCTCCCAGAATCCATACGATGCTCCCATCGTATAGATACGGGACTTCCCCTCCCATGGCGACCCAGTCGCCATGGCAAGGTCCTCCGTCATACTCGGACTGCTTGGGATGGCCAAGTATCCGGGCGAGGATCACGGAGGTGTCATTCGCCCCACGTCCTCAATGGGAAATCCTATACAGCAGAAGCATACACATACACGTTAGCATACAATCATAATGCAGAATAATATACCACCACGAAGGGTGGCCCATCCTCATCATCATGGTAACGTAATCCATTCATAACAACATGAAATGACATATCAACAACGCACTACCCCGGGCTCGGACTCCAAGGGATCAACTGACGGCCAGGGTCTCAAGATATAAACAGATGGAAATATAACATGGTGTTGGCTGGCATAAGACAATGGCTAGGGTTGTCCACTCCATCCGCCCCTCCTGTGCACACTTTGCAGGTAGGCTGAATCATGCTATGACGTGCTTGTAGCCCTTCGGAGACGCAATCCCAAGGAATCACCCTTTGGGACTACTCCGGGTTACATCTCCCCGGTCCGATGAGGCAGGTCAGAGAGGCGTCTTCTCCCTGGGTATGACGGATCCCTGGGTGTGCTAGAGAACACGTGCCGCATCAGCGACCCCCGCATCCATACCCGACTTACTCCCCTAAATCTAAAGGTCAGCTCACCAACCTGTTCGAGCCCAGGGCGGCCATACAGGCTCCCACCCTCCGGCCCAGAGAGTGTCAGACCCATACCCAGCCCACACACAGTGACTGGCTATAAGTCTAGCACACTGTAGGAGTCCCGTAGCCGCACTAGGCAGGACCCCACCCCCGATTCACCTTCATACCCGTTGTATGGTGCTGAACCACCTCATAGCATCCACAGCCAGGTAGGCTCTTGTGCACAGGCCACATATACTGGGTTTTAGGGGTTCTATCTAGGAACATCCCTACTTCTAGATGGCCTTTAGGTCTCTACCCACCCTTTTACCCATAAAACACAGTAGGAACAGAAAGAAAGCTATCCCTATACATCCATCCATCCATAACTTTGAATAGAACATAAAGTAGAGATTAACCATACATCTATCCATACAAGGGTTAATCCTATGACTATCTAGAAATCCAAGCTATCTACATACTAACCAGTGTCCTGGCTCGAGCCATGGTCACGATAAGAGTCCATTTCTCGGAACTGGTAGATGATGGTTGGTAAATCAAGCTTGGGCTGCTGGCTGCTCCTCCTCCTTAGTCTGAAATTCGAATTTGGGAGAGAAAATGGGGCAGAACCCCTTTTCCTAGGCCCAAAATGGAAAGTCCTCCTGGCCAATCGATTTGGGCCAGGTGGCGCCCCCTTATTGGTGCTTATTAGCTAATGGTAATTAAGCCATGAAACTTTATAATTATCTATAATGGATTAATTATCATAGCTAAATAAAACCATTATGATCGACCCTCACTTGGACCCTTAGGCCCAGTATGTCTTGGTGACGTGTCCTGGGTGTATACGTATGCCGTATACTTACCTGGAATGTCACAATTATCATATTTTTGCGTGACTGCCCCCACCTGACCATCTACAACATAGAGATCAAATGTGTTACAGGCAAAGGTTGTCCTCTCCAAGGATTTCATGTTCTAAAAGGACGTCCTCAACCCTGTTATTTCTTTAGTAGAGAGCATAGCACATCAACACTTTATGCAATATGAAGTCCAGATTGCTTGTTTTCAGCGTCAGATACTACCTCAACTATTTTTCTCAATAACTTAGATAGTGGTGTATCATCAAGTAACACTAGACATACTTCCGATCAAACTAAATCATGTAGCTGCGGCATTCTTATTGCAAGACAAACACCTCGTGGATGAATTTAGGAGCATTTCTTGCACCCTCATTAGAGTAGTAACAATGAAATCATCACCTAATGGTAGACCTGAAACAGAATGTCTGGGGCCTGTGAAGATGATGGCATCCATGTCATAAGGTCTATTACAACATTCATACATTAACTCGTTCAAAAGAATATTTTTGGTGTAGAAAGTTTCAAACTCAGGATCTTCTGCTGCACGGATCTCCTGAGAGACAAAGTCATATGCCCGCAGATTCAAGGCTAGACCAACTACTCCGATAGCACTCATCCATAAACCAGTTACGGGTACGAATAACATGAAGAAATGTAACCAACGTTTGTTGGAGAAAGCAACACCGAAAATTTGGGACCAGAAACGATTAGCGGTAACCGTGGAATATTTTTCTATCAAGAAGGTAGATAGTATCTATTTTAAGGGGGAAAAACCTTGCCTTTTTGCAAATCCCCAATCAATCCAAAAATATCTGCTTACCACCAATTTTGCCTCTATCCCTTCTGCCCATATCCATTTGTGGACGAAAACACATAGCCAGAAAGGGACCTGCTGCACTTAACACATAGCCAGACAGAAAGGGATAACATCACTTTTGCTTGTATTTCTGGATGCATCATAAGCTCGGCCATGGTCCAAATTGTGAATACATTCAAACAGCTCGAGCCTTTTCTGTCTGCAATTTGTTAATTGTTATATGTGAATATTTATGAGTCTACCATCCTTATTTTATCATTATATCTACTAGTATGTTGCTATAGGTAAGGCTATTTTTCAATTGTTTTTAAATTTTCCGAATGCATCTTTCACGCATTTAAAAGAGTAGATGCTTCGATGCTTTAGATGCTCTCAATGTGCCGCATCTGATGCATCTCTCTTTAGATGTGTTTGAACTTAGGTTAAAATTTTAGGCTAACTATAATGTAGTGAAGACAGTGCGACACTAGCAACCAAAATTCTATCAATGAATACAACACAGGCACCAACTGGTATCAGAGCATGATGTGTGTAATAAATGGAAATATCTTACCTTAGCCACCACAGCTCTACTAGCTAAAAGAGCTTTCGCGGTAGACATCATGAACCTACAGGAAAAATCCATTAAACGAGGTCAGAATAGAATAGAATAGAATATGATTTTATCGTCCACGGAGACCAACTGGCCTATGGGACCCAAGTACAAAGAGAGAGCAGCAGGCGTATTACGAGGTCAGAAGAATCGCGTCGGCGAATTTTCCTAATTTCACATCTTCACCGATCCGCTTTACCAAGGCGTGAGATAATCTTACCCTGGATTGGATACAGTCCTCCGGGATCCCCACATGGAATTCCCTCCTCTGGGATTTTGCCGTCAACTGCGCAGTTAATGGGTGACTGTGCAGTTTAAGGCCTATTTTTGGCCCCATGGTTGATTTCTTATAGCAGCGGCGCTCGCTGCGTTTCCTCCTTGGCTCCTACCTAATGCTCTTCTCCAGCCCATTCCGACCATGCCTGAAGTTATCCCATTCGATTTGTGGAGAATCGAGGGAGGAAAACGAACTGCAAAGAACTCTGATTTTGCTTATAAGGGCCCGCAGTTTTGCGCAGTAACTACGCAGTAAGGTGGGATTCCGTCCTCCGGGATCACACCTCAAGATCCCCCAATCCTAGGTAAAATGATCCTACGCCCTTTACCAAAGTTTACAACTGGTTGCAACGATTGCCGTGGCGGCTAGTCTAAAATTAAAGTTTATATAGCCAATGCCCAACAACAAGTTCTCTAATTGCTGAGGAGCAAGGAGGAGGGTTGGGGTATGTTTTATTGGTTTTCTCTGATGTTTTGTGCAGTAGCTTTGCAAGAAAACGCCTGGGGCATGGGAACACCGATATGAAAGGGGAATTAGCCCGGGAATTGGATAGGGGTCGGGGCTTCATCCCATGGCTCAGGGAAGATGCCCTCTGGACCGCGCAAGGTGGTCGCCTATTACGCGGCTCACTGGGACTCTTTTGATATCTGCTTTTCCCTCTTCCCCTTAGCAAAGCCAGCTCAGCACTCCTTGGATCGTCTTTTGCCCTTTGTTGGGGTTTACCTCGATAGGGCTCTATGCGAGAGAAAGAAAATTAGATCCTGTGCTTCACTCCGGTGATCCTCGCTAAACATGTGCCCCAAATCAATCACATCCCTCTTCTACAAAGCGTCGTCGCGCAGTTCACTCGCGTTGATCAATAGTCCGCCCAGATGATGTTCTAAGCTAGCTTCATGCAATTGGGCTTTGTAGGAAAAGCCGCAGTTGAGCTTCTTGAGATTTTATACGGGACTAGAGGCCTTTCAATTTGGTGCACCATATCACCAACTTACCATGAGACTAGAGGCCATGAATTTGGATGTCACCATATAGGAAGGAGCCCACCGTATCACCACAAGATAGAAACTAAAGGAAGTAAGAAAAGAACTTGAATTTCCAATGGCCAAGTATATAAATGTGAATTTCCAGCCTTATTATTTTGCCCTAATGTCTTATCTGTGACAAATGAGGACAAGCTTCGTGTCCTTAACTCTATCTCCAAGCAGCATATACCCAAACCCCAGTAGCGTAGGCTTTAGCACACGCCGTCTAACGGCGGAGGGGAGCGCCCAGAGCGCTCAGCAGGCATTTTGGGACGTCAATTCTTCGTCCTTCCTGTAGTTTTAGAAGTAGTTCCGTCCTTCCTTGTGACATATTGTCTTTCAACACCATCTTTTTCTTTTGAGGGTTTTAACAGTTCAAACCTCAGGGAGTTTAGCTCAAGGTTTGTTCACAATTAAATTCGTCGCGGGCTTAGCTGAGGATTTTATATGGTATTTTAAGGGACTTTTTGTTTTCTGTATGCTCGCATTTTTATGAAGAGCATTGAACATGGCTTGTTGACGAACTTCGGTGTTGCAGAAGTAAAACTAGGTTTTAGTGGCGTTGAGGGTTCAGTGAGGTTTAAGAAAATCAATACAGGAATCACGGGTTCCAGTTCTAGCTTCCTTCAGAGGCCCATGGGGCAAGGTTCGTAATTTGTGTAAGTTGAGGCAGTTGAATCATCACCTTACAATTATTGGTAATGCTTTGCAGGAGGAATGTCTTCATCCAAAAACCTATGGGTACTCGTCGGTCTTGGTTTGGCTGGGGTTTTTATCCTTAGCCGCAGGCAACGGAAGGAAGTGAAAGAAGCAAATGGAGCATTCATTCAGCTTTTAAAATTGCTTCCACCTCCACCACCTCCACCACCAATAGCTCCACATCCATTGACAGGACTCACATTTGCAGTTAAAGATATGTACGTGACCATTCTTTCTTTCCTGTCTCTCTAGAGTTAGGGCAAATGAGTTTCAATGTATTGGTAAATTTCTTCTTGTTATATAAAATATGGAAATTTAAATTGCTACCATTCTTTGCTTAATGGAATATGTGAATTAAGTTTGAGCTGCTGCTTCAAAGAAAGAAAGACCTAACCTGCTTTAAATAATGCACTTTAAGTGGCATTGAGTATCCTTTAAGTTGCAACAAAAGACATGGATGAACATCGCATATTTGCTTTGTTTTAGAGTTGATTATTTTTTAACGCCACATGTTTGTAATGTGCAGATTTGACATAAAAGACTTCGTCACAGGATTTGGAAATCCAGAATGGGCAAATACTCATGAAGCCGCTATTCAAACTGCTGCAGCTGTGGCACTTCTTGTACAAGCTGGTGCCGAGTGCATAGGAAAGACTCATATGGATGAGTTTGCATATAGGTATAAGTCTGCAGGAAGCCTGCGTGGTTGTTATTATGTACCCTCTTGTAGAGCGTGCACAAGAAGTTTGTCTTATATTTCTACTTGTTCAATAATTTTGCACTGTGATAACTGTTACTATTGTGGTCTCTAGTCTTATTGGCGAAAACAAGCATTATGGAACACCTGTAAACCCAGCTGCCCCATCTCGAATACCCGGTGGATCTTCAAGTGGTTCTGCTGTTGTTGTTGCAGCAGAATTAGTGGACTTTTCACTTGGTAAGGAAGCTGCTGTGGTGTATGAGTACTTTTTTGCAAAGTATACATCTTATCTGTATGTTGTCAATTTTCACAGGGACCGATACTGGAGGAAGTGTAAGAGTTCCTGCAGCAATCTGTGGTATATTTGGATTTCGTCCTTCACATGGAGCTGTTTCAACAGTCGGTGTGACTCCTATGGCTCAGAGTTTTGACACTGTTGGTAAGTCTCTGAACTTCGAGGTGGATGAATAGGTTTTTGGTCATGAATGTAGTAACCGGATAGTTTTCGGCAAATATTTAGCCCAGTCTATCTTGATTTTGCATGACTTTGATTTATTTCAGCTTTAAGTCATGTATAACATAGTAGCAGCGAGTTAGTTTGCAGAAATTTAAAATATCTGAGTATAGATTATAAATTTTTGAGTTTGATGGCTGGCAGGTTGGTTTGCAAGGGATCCAAAGGTTTTGCGCCAAGTTGGTTATGTTCTTTTACAGTTGCCATTTACAGATTTGAGGCAACCCAGGCGTATTATTATTGCAGACGATTGTTTTCAGTTCTCATCAGTTTCACAGGACCATACAAAGATGGTGGTGATAAGGGCGCTTGAAAAGACCCTTGGACGTATGTAACCTTGTCTCCTTTCCTACTCGTATTGGCGTCGTAATCTTACTTTCATCGAAACAACACAAAGAAACAATTTGCCCCTATAGCTGTTTGGATGAAATTTTTAATGGCACAAGAATGAGCTTGAAATCTGTATTAGTTTAGAGTAGTCACAGTAGCCGCATTCAATGGAGTTATGAATTGAGTTGGTTCAAGAGGTTCTTTCATCTTGATGCACGGGGATTTTTGCGCGATTGCTTTTTTTAAAAGGATAAAACTTTGGGAGGGGCCTTTCTGTACTGCACTCAATTGAACTTCACAACATTATATCCGCAGATAGAAATATAAATAGGAATATGATGATTATATTATGCTAATGAACTGCTTCAAGTACCTTCTATTTAATTGTAACTTGCTTGCGATGTTAATTCCTTTGTTTGAATCTTTTTTTTGCAGGGCAGATAGTATCTCACATGAATCTTGGAGATTACCTTGAATCAAATGTCCCTGGTCTGAAAGAATTTTTAGAAGATGGAGAATGCAAAGGTCCAAAGATGGGAGTTTTGGCTTTGACAGCATTAAGCCGAGCACTTAGCCTGATTCAAAGGTTTATGATCAATACCCTGTTATTTACACTTGCATATAGTGGTTCATCCTGAATGTAAAAATGTTTGACTATTTTGCAGATTTGAATTCAAGACTAATCATGAAGAATGGTTTGCTGAGGTGAACCCTGAGCTTGGGCCTGGCATAAAGGAGAGGGTGAAAGAAGCTTTGGCTGCAACACCAGAGAAAATTCCACAAGCAATGAAAATCAGAGATGATGCCCGGACAGCTATGGCTGATCTTCTCAAGGTAGCTATGAATGTTGATGATAGACAACACTGGAGCTGGTACACTAAATTAAATATGGCCTGTGAATTTGGAAAGCATCTTTAGCGGGCTATTTCTATCCAACAGCTAGCTCTCTGCTCATATTGAAGCTGCTGTCTCGTCCCATTTCTTATGGTGTTTGCAAAATACTCACTATATGTGTTCTGCATGTAGAATGATACTATACTGGTGCTTCCTACAACTTCTGGTCCACCTCCAAAACTGAATTCGAAGAAAAGGATTTTGGATGAATTTCGTGCCAAATCTTTTGCTCTTACAAGTGTGGCTGGGATGTCTGGATGCTGCCAGGTAGGTCATGGCTGCATCCTGTGAGCTCCTAATGCATTCATAGATGGACTTTAGTGTCCTTGTTTCGATGCTAATTTGTCTGTTGGACAGGTAAGTGCACCACTAGGAAAGGTTGATAACATCCCTGTTGCAGTTTCCTTGGTTGCAAGGCAAGGGGGAGACCGTTTTCTGCTTGATGCACTTTTAAAGTTTTATCCTTCCTTCCAAGAAGAAGCAGAGGGTGCTCGTGGTGCTCATGACTCTCAAGGCACTCAAAGTTTAAGACCTGATGCTGCAGAACAGGCTAAAGAGAAGGTAAAGCATTCAAGTATTCTATCTTGCTAGTATTTTGTAAGATTTCTGACCATGTTTTAATTGCTTCAGGGCAACACGGCATTTAAAAATAGGGATTATCATAAAGCTGTCAATTTCTATTCTGAAGCAATTCGATTCGACTCAACAAACTCAACATATTATAGTAATAGGGCTGCAGCTTACTTAGCACTATGCAGGTAAGAGTGGTTCAAGCTCTGATCATCTGTTGGCGGTTGTTAAATGCCTTTTGTGGCTTGCTGCAGCTTCCAGCAAGTGGAATCTGATTGTGACAGAGCTATTGAGTTGGACAAGAAGGTACACGCTGCTTTATTATTCATGGAGATTGCCAAGTTATTTTATTAGGTTTCTTAGTTGGTGTCTTTCTTTACTTCAGAATGTGAAGGCCTATCTGCGGAGAGGTACATCACGGGAACTTCTTGGATCGTATCGGGAGGCGGATGAAGGTTTTTATTTATTCATTTCAATATGTCTTAAGATTCATTCTTAATATTTCACTGCACTGAGGAACTGAATATTTATGTGATTAGATTTCAAGCAAGCACTTGTCCTTGAACCAACAAATAGGACAGCTTTGGATGGTGTGAAGAGATTGAAGAAGTTACTATTTGATTAAGGGTAGATCTCTCGTTGAAGCCCTCAAATAATTGTTGGTATGCGAGTATCAAATCCTCCATTGGAGCTTATGATGAAATATGCCTGAATTTTGACAAGTATTTATGTGGTGAGTCTATAATGTGAAAGTAGTCAACTTGGCGGATTGTAATGTTCGTAAAAGACTGCAGGGTATACCATGGATCGAGTCCATGCTTTTCATCAGTTTTGTGTATCTCAAGTCCATTTATTTTACCTGGCTAAGTGTGACTTGTTCCCCTGGTCTCTATGTATTCTACAAGTGGTAGAAGTCCTGAATTGGTGATGTCAATGTAGGGCTCATTGAAGCTGTGGTAAGCGTCTAACAGTCAATGGCATTGCCTATAACTTCGTTATTCCAATTCTTTGCCTATTAACATTGTCTATACTTGAAAAATAAAATTGATCATTTGAAAACCTTGGGAATGTGTTAATCCGAATCCAGGACATGTTATTACTGAAAATATAAACTGGATGCATTGAAAACCTTGACGATATGTTATATGTGACTTATATATATTCTCACAGATAATTAGAGTGATCCTAATCTTCTAAAATCAAAAGTCAGAATGTAACGGTTCAAATTCATTAATCAACTAAACATCATTAGATCTTAATCATTTAGCAGCTTCTAGAACATTCCATATCAAATCTCGTTGCAGGAGACAAGTCTCTTACATCTTTAGAGGGTAGTCTTGAATTGACATGTCTACTTTCAAAAGGTAATCACTATGGGTGATGCTCGTCTTCCTAGTCTGGCTTATGCTGTTGCAATGGGGCAACAACGGCTCAAGGCCTATTGGAAGAAAACACTTGCTCAGTGGCTCGCCAGATGGAATGTGCATGCGCACGTGTAAGTGTTTCACAGGTGCAAACAGAGGCAGATTGTCATAGATTGAGACAGTACCTTGATGCTTGCTTCCTCATCAAACTTGGGGTTGCCGGCGCTCTTGAACAGGTGGACAGCACATTACCAACGCCACGTGAATCATCTTCCTATGAAAAAGCGCAGGCTCATTGCCTCAATCCACACAAGTGCACTTCGTTTTGAGACAAGGAGATGGGTTGGGGAACTACGGCAGAACATGCTCTGCTCTAGTAGATGTTGTTAAATGGGGGCTGTTGAAGATGAATGCCATACCTTACAGGGATGTCCGACGTATGACCAAATCTGAGCGCGGAATGCTGAGTTAGTCAGGCCTGGCCAATCGGTATATGTGATATTGAGCACGGCTTCAGTCTGGATGTTACGATCATACCTCCAAGAGGTCATAGATCTTCGAGACCAACTCTGTCCCCGAACACTGGCATGACTTGTATCTATCTTGTTTCATATGTATACTTGTACAATTTGACTGCATTCTTATTATTACCATGATTTTTCCCTTGAAAACTTTTCCGGGGCGAGGGTTTTTTAACATGGGCAATAATAGGTTTGATGCGCTCTTTCTTTTAGGTCCCATAGGCCAAATGGTCTCCGTGGACGATAAAAGCCTATTCTATTCTATGCTAATTTTTAGATCATATATTTTTAAAACATATATTGTTTGTTTAACATTGTTGAGCCTATACCTTGCTTCTAGAAAGTTTTAGATAGTTGTAAAAATTCTAGAACGTTTTAAAGTTATAGATGTAGAGGAATCTTGATAGAATCTTAAAGAATTTAAGGGAATATTTATAGAATCAAGAGGAATTTTATAAAATCTAAGGGAATCTAAGTGAAACTTCATATAATAAATTTAAGAGAATTTAAACGAATCTAAAGGAATCTCATAAAAACTAAGGAAATTTTGATAGAATCTAAGGCAATCTTTATAGAATCTAAAAAAATCTCATCAAATAGAATAGAACCTAAGCGAGTCTCATAAAATTGAAGGGAATCTTCATAAACTCTTTGAGAATCTAAGGAATCTTCATAAAATCTTGAGGAACCTAGGGGAATCTTTATAAAGAATCTTATAGAAAATAAGGGAATCTAAAGGAACCTCATAAAATATGAGGCAATCTGCGACAACATAAAATCTAAAGGAATGTAATGGAATCTATAGGAATCTTGATAGGATCTTGAAGAATCTAAAGGAATCTTAATAGATTTTTGAGAATCTAGGGGAATCTTAACTCGCACCGTAGGAAACATGGTAAAACTGAAACATGCACCGTAGGAACGATTGAATAACTTGTATATAAATGTAATATTCCTCCAGGCATGCACACAAACTTCAAAAAAGACCAGGAAAAATATTGAAAAATCTATCTGGTGACAAAATGTGTAGGTACATGGTTTACAACAAAGATGAAAATTGTCTCTTGGAACCTTAGGGGAATTAAGGGAGTTCTCAGAGTGCTGGCAGCCATTCGCTCTATGATGGCAGATGTAGTTCTTATTCAAGAGCATAGGCTTCCTGATTTTGAAGCGAGCTCTATTGGAAAATATAAGCAGAGCATATGGATAATATACTTTTAAAATATGTTACCTGCTTTTCTTTTTATAGCAATAAAAGTCGTATTTAATTAAAGTGGGTCTCATTCCATTCTCACTTTTTTTTGGAACGCTGTTATTTTACACAAAAAGGAGCTGGGAAAATTACTCCGACTCGAAAACTGTCCAGAATTCGAATATTTGTTTAGTGTGGGTCCAAGCTTTCTCCCTGTTTTCTCGGATCGCGAGTCGAGAACAAGAACAATACAACTCAAACAAAGGAATTTCATTACAGATTGAAACCAAAGTTGTAATTGAAAAAGAATTTTTATTAATAAATTGAATAGCTACAATGTATTTTACATCGGACGCAGAGACCATCGCGGTCTTGCTGTCACTACAGTTACATCATCGTGGTAGGTGGTCCACCTTAGGGGATGAACGTGCGGGGCTTCTTCTTGCCGTCGGTAAGCCTTGGGGGCAACCTGAAGAGTGTGGAATGCCTCACGAGGAGGTGCCTTGAGAACCACCCGCTGTCCTGTCCACCCGATTTCTCCACTCTCCTCCCGCAGCTTTTCATCAATGGCCGGGTCGAATATGCTCCTTCCCCAACCTCCGTGGATGTCATGCAATGCTTGCAAGATGCTTTGAGCTTTCTGTACTCAATCACGAGCAAGCTCATCCCAAAGCCCGGGTAAGAGTGTAGCCTGAGCGGGATCTGTGCCTGAACCACCTGGAGCAAGGAGAGTCCATGATTAACAATTACGGTGCCATTAGTCAAAACGAAAAAAAGAATGGAGAATTCAAAATAGAATGGAGAACATTCATTCCATATAGCTGCATCCAATCACGTGACAAGCAGTGCCTTTCTCGACTCGCGAGTCGAGAAAGGCCCTGAAAAGTCAAAGTACAACCATTTTCATTACAGAATATGGCTGCATCCAATCACACAAGGAAGCATATAAATGGTCTCATGAATGGGACAAGCCGTGCCTTTCTCGACTCGCGAGTCGAGAAAGTCCCTGGAAAGTCAATGTACAACCATTTTCATTACAGGATATGGCTGCATCCAGTCACACAAACAACATACAAATGGTTTCATCAATGGGACAAGCATGCCTTTCTCGACTCGTGAGTCGAGAAAGGCAGCGAAAACTCAATGTACAAGTATATTCATTACAAAATATAGTACATTTCTTCACGTTTCTTTACAAAATTCACACAACTTTGTTATATGAAAGCAGAGGTCACTCTTCTTGATCACCATAATATTTGTCGTCCATAGCCCTCATGATCGCGCTGCTATCTGGATCGACCTGCTTGAGGTTCGGATAGTTCCTAATCACATCGGCCACAAGAATGGCAAACAGGGATTCCGCCAATACAGGAACGAGATTGAAAGACAACCACCTATCCGTTTCATACTCTTCTGGTCGATAACTCTTGGCAATGATTGTATTGTCCGAGTTATGATATCACTTGTAGGCGGAGTCGTCTATGATCAGCGTGTTGTGTTTGTTAAAGTCCTGGTATGCTTTATAAACCCTATTCAACCTTTTCACCATAATAGGCTTCCCCTTTGTGATGGCTGGATCGAGGTCTGACACATGCTCGACCCTTTCGTTTCCCCAAACAAACTTGAACTTCAAAACTAGAAGGCCGAGAACACCAAGGACATTGACAATATTTTTCTTTGCCATACAAGACCATATGGCCACTTCGAATCCCCGTTCCAGGCACCATTCAATAATTTCCTTTGCTTTAGGCCGAGGATACACGATTTTAGACCCCACTTTTGTCGGCTCCTGCGAGGTGTTAAGCTCAGGGACTTCATCATCGTGGTGAGCTGCAGCCAATACTCCATTGACGTCAAAAATTATAAGCTTGGTAGGCGCCTCTGGATCCCAGTTTGAGTTTGGCTCTGACCAGATTTCCTCTTGATCGGGATCCATATGCGGGATCATTATTCTTTCAGGTCCTTTCTTGGTGGTCGCAATATCTTGTTCTTGACTGCCTTTTTTGGATGCAGTATCCTCCTCATGAACTGAGCCGCCAGCAGATCCCTGTGATAGTGACAATGATCCGGATTGGTTGCGCTCGATGTCCCTGGAATGATGAAAGACGTCAGTTACGAAACGAGGTTCTCGACTCACTAGTCGAGAAAGAAAAAAGTTAAAGACTCGGAGGTTTTCTCGACTCGCGAGTCGAAAAACCCTCCGACAGCAAAGTGAACTCACCTCAATCTCAGATTCTCCACTATTTGTTCCGCAGCAATCTCGTCTAAGCCCACATCTCCGTCATCTTTATCTCCCTGGCTGTCAGCTTTGTCTCCGTCATCTTCGTCCTTACTGCTTCCAGCTGTCTTCCTCTCTTTGAAATGCTCATGAAGCAGGTCCAGGTATGACCAAATGGTTTCAACCATGTCCTTGTTCCCAACCACGGATATTGGTTTCATTCCATACAGCATAGCCTCTTGAGAGAACAGGCCATTCATGTACCACTCGCATACAATTTGATCTTCCTCAACCAAGCTGGTTAAGAAGTACTTGATAACTCTTGGCCGGATAGGAATTCTATATATTGGACCTGTCGCACCATCAGTGCTGACTTTGTCAATCAATGGCACATCCTCCATAAATTTGCCGCCCTTCCAGGGTTCCATCTGCTCTTGAAAAACCATGAACTTATCGAGATCGTGGTGCTCGCTTGACCACCACTTGTCCAGGTCTGCAGCCGATCTCGAAACCATAACCAAACTATATTGGCAAAACTTGGTGCCTTCGGCAGGCCAAGTCTACACTCATGTTCCAGTTCGTATATGGAATACAAGATCTTGTTGGTGAAGTTAATATCAGCTGCCCATTGTGACATAGCAGTTGTCTGATTGCCCGGCATGCAAAAGATAAGGAAACTGAAAGTATCCAGCTCGGTCATGTCCAGACACGTCTTGTACCACTGCTCAATGTCAACTTTTTCATAAAATAGGGTGGGGTCTTCGATCATATTCATGGCAAATAGTGCCACGGGCCCAGGCGCCAGTTCCAGACCACCAAACCCCTTGTGTCCCAAGGTTACCAAGAAGGGAGGGGAGCTATCATCGGTCTTAAATGGGACCACCCCGAATCCAAGCTTCCGCTTCAGAAGTGCCATAGCACGTTCAGGAAAGGGGGCGGTTTTGACGTTACGCTTTAACTTCGTGTTGATGTAGGGTTGACATAGCCGGTTCAACTCCTTCATGTCTTCCTCATCAAGCGCAGCCTTCTCCTTATAATAATCAAAATCATGGCATGCATTGGATGCAACATTGCAAAACTCTGTGATGCCTTCTTCCAACGCACGCCGTCTCTTTAGGACTGTGGCATAATCCTTTGCGTCCTGCATTTTAGAACTCCTAGTCTTCCTTAGCAGGATTGTTCCATCCAGGATTCTGCCCTGTAGGTCAAGCGTTTCTTTATCCTTCAGGCCCTGTATCCTTTTCATGAACTGCTTGTCGAACAACTTTGGGTCCGGCCTAGTTGGCAATTCTCCATTGCTGTCCTTAAGCCTGCCTCTTGTCCAAAGAGCCCATATCTCAGTCCATTTTTTCCAGACCGCCTCAGTGCATAGAATGAGGTCATATTGGTCAGATAGAGATTCCCTGCCCTTTCTTGGTGTTCTCTTCTTCTTCTCATCTTCGTCATCCCCCTCATCATCTTTCTGGCCTTCCAGAAGAACACATCTGCAGAGTTTCTCGAAGGTCTTCCACTTATCCGAGGGAGCCCTGTTTCCTTTAGGCCGCTGAGGACAACCCAATGCTTTCCACTGTTACCGAGCATGTATGATCTGGTCAGGATACGGGCTGCAATCAATAAATGGAATAATGTCAGAGCATGGAAGGAGTACATCCACAGGGTTTCTCGACTCGCGAGTCGAGAATACTCATAAGGAAACGAAAAAAGGAGGATGTAGGGGCTTTCTCGACTCACGAGTCGAGAATACCCACAGGAGAGGAGAAAACCGAAGAAGCCATATGGAGTCTTTCTCGATTCGCGAGTCGAGAAGGCCAAAGTGAAAGCATCGCACATTCCCAAATCTTGCCTTCACGCCTCTTTGAACGATGGAACTTAGAATATGAACTAAGCTATATTGCCCAACGAGGTGGGAAAAGAAAGATTGGGAAGGCTCGATGCTTTCACTCATCAGCCATTAATCTCTAATGGATCCTTTCATGCTTGTTTTCTGTTCTCCTCTGGGTATTCTCGACTCGCGAGTCGAGATAGCCAGAGGAATCCTCTATTTTCCTTTCTTTCTCTGGCTGTCTCGACTCGCAAGTCGAGAAAGGCCCCAGAGTCGAGAAAGGCCCCACGTCCTCTTTTTCCCTTTTTGCCTCTGGCTTTCTCGACTCGCGAGTCGAGAAAGCCCCCACAGGAGAGGAGAAAACAGAGAAGCAGAGTAAAGGCCAGAGTGAAAGCATCGCGCATTCCCAAACCTTTACTTTCATGCCTCTTTGAACGATGGAACTTAGAATATAAACTAAGCTACATTGCCCAAAAAGCCGGGGAAAGAAAGATTGGGAAGGCTCGATGCTTTCACTCATCGACCATTAATCTCTAATGTTTCCTCTATTCCTCTGGGGTTTCTCGACTCACGAGTCGAGAAAGCCAGAGGCACACAGGAAAGGAGAGGATTCGGGGTCTTTCTTGACTCGCGAGTCGAGAAAGAACTATACCTCCCTTAGTTGTGCAGCTAGGGGAACTAAGGGTGGTACTTGCATTTGCTCAGAAATCCTATTATGCTGCTAGGGACGGCCGTTGGCAGGTGGTTGTCTTTGAAACCATGGATTACAACTGGGGTATCATCAATGTATACGCTTCAAATAAGCCTGCTGAACGGGCAATTATGTGGGAAGAAATTGAAAGATGGATTAATCTTCAGGCTGGTGTCACAGAGAATTGGATCTTGGGGTGATCTAAATATGACGGATGTGTGGGACCAGAAAATTGGATTGCATAGAAATCTGTCAGAAGACGAGAATAGATCTTGGATCTCATTGCTTGACAATGTTGGATTTAATTTGATTCCACCATCCAATGCCACCTTCTCCTGGTCAAACAAGCAAAAGGGATATGGCAGAGTATATTGCTTGCTGGATAGATTCTATATGGCCAACAGGTCTGCATGCTTTATGGATAGGTGCTATATGGAGGGGGAGCTGGCTTTCTCCCATTCAGATCATGTTCCCCAAAGTTTGGTGCTGGAAAACATCCCCACTGCAAGAAAGAATGGAAATATTTTGTTCAAATTCAATACGTCATGGCTAGGGAAAGAAGCATTCTGTAAGCCCTTTAGGACTTTTGTCTCCTCTCTCCCCAACGGAGTTAACCCTCCTAGTATGAAGGCCTGGATCGAGAAGACCAGACTTATAAAGACTTGGGTTAAAAATTGGGGTAAGAACAAAGCTAAGGAGTTTAAAAGAGAAAAGGAAGAGATATATAATCTGCTGAGATTGGTGAAGCAAGACTTATTAGCAAACCCGTATAATATTGCTAATCAAAACTTAGAGGAGGAATTAGAGGGGAAAGCCAGAGCAATCGAAGAGGAAGAGGCTAGGGGGCCGATTGTTCGCTCTAAAACCAAATGGTATGCTGAATTAGATCATGAAAATTCTAAATGTTTTTTCAGAATGGCTGGGGCAAGAAGGGCAGACAACAACATCTTATCGGTGAAGGATGATAACTCAAATGTATTAGAAGATCAGCATGAAATCAGATCATTTATAAGGGCCAGTTTTGAAAAACAATTTAAACAAAACTCTGTGCTCTCTAGCAGCGGAAAAATCTCCGGGCCCAGATGGTTTTCCCCCAGAAGTCTTTGTTGAATTCTGGGATGTGCTGGGAAATGATTTTACTAGAGCAGTCTGTGGAGCATGGGCCTCCTGCTCCTTGCACCCGATGCTAACAGCTGGTTTCATCACCCTTGTTCCACAGGTCTCTAGGCCTTTAAGCCTAGGGGAGTGGAGCCCCATTGCACTCACAAATGTCATTTATAAAGTGATTATGAAGGCTATTGCTAATCGTCTGAAACCTATTCTTAACAAAGTCATTGGGAAGGAGCAATCGGCCTTCTTGCCGGGGAGATATATATTGGATAACTATCTTGCAGCTAAGGAAGGTCTACATTGATGCCAGGCTTCCAAACAAAAATGTGTACTGATCAAGATGGATTTTAGAAAGGCTTATGACTCCATAAGATGGGATGCGCTGCATGCTGTCATGAACCGTATGGGATTTGATTCACAGTTTATTCTCCTGGCTATGGGGATGAACAATGTAGCATCTGCCTCGGTGCTAGTTAATGGGCAACCATCTGGACTGTTTAATCTCAAAAAAGGCATAAGACAAGGCTGCCCCTTGGCTCCTTACCTGTACCTCATTATGGCAAATCTGTTATCCAGAATGGTCCAACTAAAAGAGTCAGAAGGGAACCTAGAAGGGCTTACCTTCCCCGAAGGTACGGAAAAGTTAATAATTATGCAGTATGCAGATGATACTTTTATGTTCCTCAGGTATGATGATAATAGCTTTCATTCATTTTGAGAAATCCTTCTGTCTTTTGAGGTTATCTCAGGAATTGGCCTCAATGCAAATAAATGTACAGTGCTACGGCCTTCAGAAAGTGACATTGATCCTCGACGAGCCAGGGATCTGGGCTTTCCAATTGTGGCAGTTGGAGGGATAGTTACACTTCTTGGTCTCCCTCTAGCTCTCTCTGATGGTCTCAAGGGCCTCTGGGCCCCTATACTAGACAAACTCAGAAGGAAAGTGGGTCTTTGGTCTATAAAGTCCCTAGCCACCTCGGGGCGTGTGACAGTGGCTAATACAGTCCTAATGGCCTCTCATATCTATTACTCGTTAGTTATGGTCTCTCAAAAGGGGATCTATAACCAGATGCAGGTTATCATCAGAAAACTCATCTTGGGAGGAATGTCAAAAGTGGCCTGGGATGAGCTTTGTCGTGATAAAAAAGACGGAGGGCTGGGCTGCAAGGATTGGCAGCCAAATTTGTTTGGCGTACATTACAAGGTGAGTCCTCTGAGTCATCTCCTACTTTAAAATTTGTATCTTACTAGTTGAAGCAAGGCAAACTCCTACACAAACCTTCTCTCCCTAGAGATGAGAGGGGTGCCCTATACTATGGCTTTAAGGTGGCCCCTGGTACGTCCTCAGGGATGAGAAAGATCCTCCATGCGTGCTCCATCTATTCACTCCCATGGGCCCTCCTAATAATGCAGGTGGATTTAGCTTATTTTGGAACATTAAGGTTTGGGAGAGAAATGGTCTTCCTTTGGCTCTCTCACACCCTCGTATTTTCATCAAATGGAAGAGTTCTGGAATAACAATGCTGCAACACCTTTGGGTTAATGGAAGGTGGATCTGCTGGAGTCCTACGTTCAAGGACAGAATTCAGGCTCCTGGAGAAGGGGACCGTAAAGTATTGAAGGAAATTTTATAGAAGGCTATCAATATATCTGGTACCATGGGGCCTTATGAGAAGTAGCTACTTGATGGGCAAACACACTATAGTGTGGCAAAGATTTATAGAGCTATGTGCCAGGACAGTCCTCTAAAAGCTGAGGAAAGGCTAGAGGTGAGTAATTTAGTAGCTAAAAATGTTTTAGCGAACTCGTGGAAGTCTATCTGTTCCAGGAAGATCCAATTCTCTAGATGGATAGCTGTGCAAGGGGGACTCAGTACAAAGGAAAATTAAGGTATCGTAGTGGATGATAAATGTCCACTTGGCTGTCTAGCCACATAATCTACTGAGCATCTCTTCCTCTACCCATGTGTAGCGGAGTTTTGGCAGTGGGTTTGTCCTATTATTGGGCTCATGATGCACCAACTGGTATGGCCAAAGTTGGTATTGGTTTCAGACAAATGCTGCATAGAAGCCTCCCTGGTAAATCTGGCACTCTGGGTGATTTGGAAACATCGGTGTGGTGTACCTCTGGGTGGTCAAGAAGTCTCTATCATGAAGCTAAAAGACTCCTTCAATCTGGAAGTTGCTCTGATGGCTTTGTCACATCATAAAAACAAAGGCAAGGAGTACAATAAGGGGCTTGATAGATTAGGGACCCTGGTGGGGTTCTATTCCTTCTTTAAATGCCATTGGGTGGATAATGACAACTCTGTTGATGAAGTGGCCACGTGCAGTGGTTCAGATTCTTTAACTGTCCAGGATTAAGAATTACTAAGGGGATCTAACATTGGAATGGAGATGCCTCTCTCTGTAGTACCCACTCCTGGGAGAAGAAAGGTGCTTTCCCTGATCCCCCGGGAACACGGACGGATGTTCCCCCGCAACATGGCCCACCACTGGTGATCACAGAGAGAAGATGTCGAAGAGAGGCTGCAGCGCCTGGCTAATGGGAAGGCGCCAGACTTGGATGGCCTGCAAGCGAAGTTGCTCAAGTGGGCGGGACATCCCGTCGTGCCCGTCCTGGCTACACTGTTCAACAGGGCGCTGCAAGAGGGTTTTCCCCGGTCATGGACCACAAGCAGGATTGTTCCGATCTACAAGGCAGGGGACCCACACTGTCCAGCCAATTACCGAACCATCATGGTCAGCTCAGTATTTGCCAAGCTGTGCGCGGGCATTCTCGAACAGCAGGTAACCAGATGGGCAGAGGCAGCGGAAGTCAGGGCACTTACCCAGGCAGGCTTCCGACCTCGACATTCGACTATTGATCACATCTTCACACTCAGGACCCTGGTCGAGGACAGTAGGAACCGTCGGGAGGACCTGTACTGCTGTTTCGTGGACTTTGCAAAGGCTTTCGACACAGTCCCCCGGAAAAAGTTGTGGGCGAGATTGCACCATTTGGGGCTCCCTACGGATCTGCAGAACGCAGTGTACAGACTGTACGAGAGCTGCACAGGCCGCATGCAACCGGAAGGACAGTCATTTGCCAGTAGCATTAGAGTTAGGCAAGGTTGTCCTCTCTCACCCAAACTCTTTGGACTTTACATTGACCAGTTGGAAGCCTGACTAGCTGCCAATGGGGGGGACGGTATACAGCTCTTGCACTAGGTCATCCGGCACCTCATCTATGCAGATGATGTGGACCTCTTGGCCCATACACCAGAGGGAATGTAGGCACACCTAGATGCCCTGGACACATTCTGCCAGGCGACGGGCATGCGGGTCAACCTGGCCAAGACTAAGATGGTCCTCATATCCTCCTCATGTCATCCGGCACCTCCGGCGCTCACTTACCAGGGGCAGATGATAGAGGTCACACCCAGCTACAAGTACTTGGGGGTGGAATTCCCGTCCTCAATGTATTGGGATGCATCCATTCGCCTTCGGGTGACCGCAGGTTGGAAGGCGCTGTACGCAATGCAAAACAATAGTCACAGGGCAGAGCTGTATGACTGGGGCCACCAGTCACATTTGTTCCGGGCACTGGTCGAGCCAGTTCTTTTGTATGGGGTCGAGGTGTGGGGCCCAGTGGTGTCTTTGGCGACTTGGAACGACTTAAAGCAGGTTCAGAAGGCATGTTTGACGCGGGCACTTGGCGTCAAGCCCTCAGTTCCATATCAGATCTTGTTGCAGGAGACAGGATTCATGCCCCTGCAGCATGCGGCCCTCGATAGGCACATTGTCTATTTCCAGAAGGTGGTCAACATGGGCGACACTCGGCTCCCACACTTGGCTTACGCTGTGGCGATGAGCCCGCAACGACTCAGGGCTTGTTGGAAGGACAAGAGAGCCCAGTGGCTGGCACGCTGGAACGTAGACGCACATAGATGCGTCTAGGTGCACACAGACGCCGGCCGGGATAGGCTGAGGGGGTACTTGGACTCTTGTTTCCTGGGGAAGCTCTGGGACCACCATGCTCTGGAACAGGTAAAGGTGGCACACTACAAACAACACATAAACCCCACCCTGGTTCGAGGCCCATAGCTCTACCTGCGTTCTCAGTTGCCCATGAAGAAGCGCAGGATTATCGCTGGGCCCATTCGAGCGGGGCCCACCATCTTCGGCTTGAGACGGGTGGGTGGGTTGGAGAGCCGCGGGCCGAGGCTTTGTCAGTGTTGCCCGCTGGGGATTGTTGAGGATGAAAGCCATGCCTTCCAGAGCTGTCCAGCCTATAGTCAGATTCGGGCTCGCTACATTCTCTTGGTGCGACCTGGTCTGCCCCTGCACGAGCTACTCAGCACGCCGTCAGTTCGATCCCTTGGCTCCTACCTCCAGGAGGTTTTGGATCTGCGGACTCACCTCTGCCCCGGGCGCCTACCTGAGGTGCCGGGAATTCATGTGTGTATATTCATGTGTATATTATATGTATATTTGTACAGCTGCCAGTAGGTTTGTTGCTGCGACGGTTTTTCCCTCCTAAGGGGGGGTTTTTTAATCTGGGTAGCAACGGGCTTGCTGCACCCGTGTAATTTGGGTCCCATAGGCCGATTGGCCTCCGCGGACGATAAAAGAACCTTCCTTCCTCCCTCCCTCCCTCCCTCCCTCCCTCCCTCCCTCCCTCCCTTCCTTACTTACTTACTTACTTATAGTACCCTAGAGGTGGAGAAGATGAGGAGATGCTCTCTATAGTACATGTGTTTTGACCCCCCTGAACAACCTTATTGTTCTACTTACCCTTAAAGGGTATTTGTTGTACATAACTTTTCAACTTTCTATATATATACACATAACTTACCCTCAAAAAAAAAAAATAAAAAAAAAATTAAATAAATAAATATATTTAGCAGTGACAGATTAATTCTGATCGGAGTTCCACAAGATCTAAGGGCAGCAGTATCTCAACTATATGAGGAGGTTCTAATTAAAGTATCATGGGATACGGATACCAAAATCAGGAGCACTATTGGAGTCCGGCAGGGATGTCCGTTATCTCCAACTTTGTTTGGAGTATTCATAGACGAACTAGATGATTGGCTGAGAGCCAAGTCACTGGCAGGAACCAAACTAGGTACATATCTCATCCAGCTGCTCCTTTATGCTGATGACGTGGTTCTACTTGCAAGCAGGAAGAACACATAACAAGAACACTTACAAAATTTGGAAAGCTTTTGTGACGAGAAAAAGATGAAGGTTAATCTGTCAAAATCCAAGATAATGATCTTTGGAACGAGAGACCGACCAGAATTTACATATAAGGGACAGGTCCTAGAAACTGTAGACTCATACAAATACCTCGGGATCGACATTGCCTCAAATTACAGCTGGAAGAACTGCATTAATAGAAGAGTTCTCGGAGGGAAGGCGGCATTGTACAGCATGCTAGCAAAATGTAACAAGGCCTCCCTTACAGATTTGAACTTGAAGAAAATTCTGTTCAAATGCTTAGTCCAAACGGTGATACTGTATGGTGCCCCAATTTGGGGACCAGACATCTCTCCACGGCTATGGACACAAATCGAAAATATCCAAAAGATGTTTCCGAAAACAGAACTTGGAATAAGGGCACAAATCCCATATGCCATAATGCTTGCAGAAACCGGTTTGCTCCCGTTGGAATTGGAAGGTCTATACCAAGCTATAAATTTCTATAACAGAATTAGAGAGCAAAGCTCAGACAGGCTGTCGCACCAAGCTATGGAGTACTCAGACTGGTCGAAAAACCTGATAGCATGGGCAAAAAAAATGGGGCTTGGACGTTTCGACATGCCCAGCAAACAAGGAAGAGCTCAGAGCCATACTCGAAAAGCTAGCAGTTCAAAAGATTTGGGCCGACCCTGGAAAAGGATGCGTTTATATCAGGCAGATGTCAATCACATGGCAACATACGAGTGTCAATTGTATCTAAAGGTAAACTCTTCACCATCTCAAAGGAAAATGATAGCCAGATACAGGACAGGATCTCACAGATTGGAGATAGAGTTGGGAAGATGGGCGAAAATTCCAGTTGAAGAACGCATATGTAAAATTTGTCAAACAGGTCAGATCGAAGATGAAAATCATGTTTTTATACATTGCTCCGCATATGAAAGCATCAGGCACAATTATGATATTCAGGCAGAAGATTTCTATTCGCTACTTTCTATAGCACCAATGACTCTAGGGTCATACATAAGAGCGGTGGATGCCCACCGCTCCTTACTGTTAAAACTGTAATCCGATTGTTCATGTGCTCCATGGCCTCTTAAGGCCCAAGTGAGCATCTTCTTATATTATAATGTTATTGTGTAAGTGTTGGACCCAGCCCTAATTTGGACGGCCCAGATTTGATGAAGCCAACGGAGGAGATGATGCCACGTCAGATTCTGAAGATAACATGGTTTTTTTTTTCTAGGGTTAGCGAGGCCTTTCTGGAGGACGGCATGGCCCTGTTGTTTTGCCGCCTTCAACAGCTTCTGACAGTCGCAAGATCCATCGACCATTGCAATATTGCTGGAGCCATCGACCACTGCAAGAAGGCTGTTATAGAAGGTAAATATCGTATGCTGAATCCGGTTCAGACCCTACATTGTTTCTAGGGAAAGGGCTGAATCCTTCATACCAGAATGAATTAGAAGCATCTTTACCCGTGTTTTGTAATGAGTTTTTTGTCTAATTTTTGGATCAGGCTTCTGCAAGGAAGTGGCCGTGGCTGCCTCTATAGGAAAATCCGGCTCTGCTCCAGCAATAATTGGTCGCTTTGTATTTGGACAATATGACCGAAGATTCAACTATTCAGACTCACTACATAGCAGGAAGTCTCAGGTAGAAATTTTTGTCTCATTTTTTTGGATCAATTCAGTATGTGGGCTACAATCAAGAACTAAGTAGACATTAGCAATGGAGAAGAGGCTTCTGTTATCCTCTCTCTTCCATCCACCTTTCTTTGCAAAATATAGTGGCACGCAATGATCTAAGGCACATATGCAAAACATTGGTGGGTTGCAGTCCAGACGGAGCTGTCTAAAGATCAGAATAACGGTCTGGAGCTCAGTATAAATCTCATTTAGCTTTGTGCTCAGAGAAAATTTCTGGCTGTGGTTTGGACAGTTCCATGAAATTGTTAGCTATTGTATGCATCAGCCTCTATTTGTCATACAAAATACTATATTGAAAACAATTCTGGAGACAAAAGGTTGCATGGATTTGTCAAGTTGGCTGCCTGCTTCAAAATTGGGTCTTCTTGAATCATGTGAAACTTATGGCATGCTATTTTTGTGTTATAATTGCATCCTTCTTTAATATGTATAAGTTGCTAATAGTGACAAAATGGCAGGCAAATGCATAATCGCATACGCTCTCTGATGTTCATCATCTATTTTCCTCATAAAGTACATGTAAGTATTTATCAGATTACCATCTATCTAAATTTAATTGCCAGATACCCGGTTGTTTCTACTTTTTGTGATAAGGCATGTTCTCTTGCAAGTTATGTAGATAAACCAGCAATCTCTGATCATAAGCAAAGACCAGAAAAATCATCATTTGCTACTTGATTGGCATATAAGAGTCAGTATCATAGTTCTGCAGCATGTCCAGGCAACCTGCAAAATATGGAAAGAATGCACTTTCCTTCTAGATTTGTATCATTTGTAACATGCAAAGAGTGAGCATGAATTTGAAAGTTTTTGTAGCAAATACATTGCTATATCTATGTGCCATCTTGGCTAAAAATACAGCAGATGATGAGTGTGGAAGGCTCAAGCTTGGCAACTAATATGTGCATCTGAATATGTTGCAGATACTCTACATTCCCCCAGCTTGGTTCTATCTCTTTGTAGTAAGATCGTTCCTTATTCTAACTTTATCTCCTTCCTTCCTTAATTTAGCTTCTGTAATAGTAGTTGAGAGCAATTTATTTCTAAGCAGAGCGCTTCCAAAAGATATAGCAAGCCCAGGTTTGGAGCAAAGAGGGGACACTAATGAAGAGATTTGGTGAAACATGATTATTTTGAAGCATGCTTTGCCATTTCGATTTTCTGCTTTGGGTGCTCAATTTTAAATTTTGTAGTTTAGTTTGAGCACATTTAAGGTCCATTTGCAATGATGACTTTGGCATAAAAAAAGGTGTCTGAAACATCCTTAAAGTGTAGTAGTAGGTGCAAATTATGCAGAAAGAATCTAAGCAATGCAGCTGTTGTACTTTGATAGTTTGCATTGTCATCCTATTGCTTGACATTTTTGAGACATTTCACTCTTCTTTCTTCATGTTGTTGCTGTTATGGCAGAGAAGTACTGAGTAAGGGGTTGAGATTGATTAAATGCGTTATTACCAGAGCATAATGTTTTTCATGTATCTTTCTCGATTCCACGCATGTAATCTTCATTGCAGAAATGAAGTTGTATTGAAATGAAGTTGTAATCCACCCTTGCATTTCCTGCTAAAACATCTACCTCCAGAACTAGCTCAAATTCTTTACTAGCTCCTCACTTGGTGCAAGGGCAAGGGTGCCCATGTATCCCCTTGCATCAAAGTAAACCTCGAAAACCCCAAGATCAGCTGCAATAAAATGCCTTGATTTATGCCAATGTTTAAATTCTGCCTTGCAAACTAACAAGCATTGAAGTTTTAAGTATTATTTCCGACATATATTTGGATAATAAACACATGTTTTTAAGGCCTCCAAGTTTGTCAAACTACATAATTGACCTTGTGGTATTCATTCCGCCCAGCCAGTGCTTGGCTACAAAAGGCTAGCTATTTCTTAGGTGCTCAAGACCTCGCAAAGAACAAAAAAGAAAGTGGATGGAATTGAATTGTATGATAGCTTAGCACAAGATGTTTTATCTGCAAAAAAAAAGGGACGGGCTTAAATTGTATGATAGCTTAGCACAACATGTATTGTTATAATACAATTTGACAAAAACATAATTTGCGAAATTTGGAAGTGTATTGGTTGGCTTATTATTTCCACTTGAATTAACAAGAGTATAGTTGACCATTATAAGGGTAGAGCATAAAACATTATTGGTTATCTGTAGGGCAATTGAAATATTCTGTTTAAGACATTACTAGATATTGACACAAAATAATTGAAATCAAATACATTTAGAGTTGTAATGCTTTAACACATCATCCCTAAAATAAATATCTAAAAAGTAGAAAGTGCACACAAAGTTTTTAACTTTAGCCATTTCAGAGTTGCACCGGTGCCTTAATACATCACCCCTAAACCAATAATCTAAGTAAAATGCATAGAAAAGTTTGTTTACAGGTTCTGAAACACATGATGAAATTTTAAGGTGTAGAATTCTATGCCAAAGCTACCCCATTACCATAACTACAAGCCCCAGAGAGTTACGAAGCGCCATGTTGCAGAACAATTCAAGAAGCAAGCATATATCACTATTAGAAATTTGTTTTCTTTTGTTTTCATCAATATGCTATTATGCATTCAGATGAAATGTGGAAAAAATCCAAGACGACGTGTTTCTGAAGTGAATCCACAAGATTATCATTTACAGGTTACCAACTTCTGCCCAGCAACGCTGGGCACTATTACTTTAGATATATTATTATTATTATTATTATATTGAAAAAGTTGGGGATGGTTGGGGATGTACCAAATAGTGGTCACTTAAGAATTGTGGACATGGATAAATATTGGAAATAAATATTTTGTCAATAAAAATGCATGGCTTAAAAGCTCTTGGCTTGACATATTGTGGCGGCCAATGCCGCGTCGAACATTTCTCGTTCCCCACCTCTGTGTACATGGAAGTGAGTCCGCAAAGAGAAATGCCAAGCCCCTCTATATAAAAGGAGCATCAGACTTTACTTTTGTGGACCAAAATTCTATATTCACACTTCTTTGACTCGTTGATATAATGCTACTCATTGAGTTAGTTGGTTGTTTTGGGTCGTTTTCTAGTAGGTGGTCGCATTTAGCCAATTATCAATCAAGTCGTTGTATGGAAATGTAGCTCTTTATCCCATTGCTTCCTAGTCGCTAATGATGAGAATCTTGATGCTGCCAAAATGCTTTTAGATACTTTTTCACTGGCTTCCGGTGTTCTTGTGGGGTGGCAGAAGTGTACAGCTTTGTGGACATTGGATAATCCGGCTCCGGCATGTGTTCACGATTATCTATGGAAATTACTTGCACATGGACAGGCCATCAAGTTGTTGGGGATTCCAGTTGGCATCCATGTTTCTATAGGAGCTGCATGGGAGGAGATCATTAGGGGTTTGGAGAAGCACTTGTTCTGGTGGTCCACTGCTAAGTTGTCTCTTGCGGATCGCATTACAGTGGCCACGACAAGCTCTTGGTCACTGTATCCCTCTAGGCAGGAAGGCTGTCAAACCAGTCCTATCTTGAGCTTTATTTCAGACTCTGCAGCCTTTTCCAAGTGCTTCTCCATTTTTGCATGGCTTGTTGGCAGCATGGGAGGCGGTCAGACATCTTTTCTGGCCATGCCCCTCTATCCACACCCTATTGGAGACTCCATGGCAGTGGGCACCACTGCCTCCAGACCCCTCAGCACCTCCATTGGCAGCCTCAGTTCATCCCCTTACACAGAGACGATGGCTTCTTGCAGGTGTTGTCTCGATTCAAGCATGGTATGAGGCGGGTCGCCTACTGTCTTGGCCTGAAATTCAGGCAAAGTTCCTGCTCTCTCGTTGGAACGTATCTCTATAGTGCAAGTTGGTGTTGCTGAAAGGGTGCCTCTTATAATGCAAGTTGGTGTTGCTGAAAAGGTGCCATGGGACTGTCATGAAAATATTCACAAAGGCAAGCAATTTGTCAGATCAGTATATCGCCTTCTTTTAGCACCACAACCCCTCCAGTTGCCAGATGGGTGGCGTCTACAAGTTCCACAGCCCACTTTGTGTCGTACATGGCGATGGCTTTGGGATAGGTTGCTCCACCCTAAAGTCTCTGTACTGTGGTGGCAGGTTATCCACAGGTGCCTGAGGGTTAATGCCTTTCGACATCGTTATGATCCTCGCATATCTGCAGTATGCCCGCTCTGTCTTTCGGACGTTGAGACTCTTGAGCATTGTCTCTTTGATTGTCTTGAGGTTCAATTAGCATGGTCCTGGCTACAAGGTTTGTTTAACAGTACATTGGACTGCCGATGCATCCTTTTGGCGTCCTATCCCAACGCATGGCCTCCAGCTAAACAAAGGGCATTTCATCTTGGTTCCAGTTGGCTCCTATGTTCGATATGGGAGCGTCGCAGACACCACATCTTTCAGGGCATTTATTCATCTGCACACAGTGTTATTACGGTGGCCCAGAAAAAGATATTGACAGCCTATGAGTGTTCCTCCCTTGAGTCAGAACTGATGGAACGCATCTGGATTCAGTATCTTCGAATTGATTCTTATCATTAATCTCCTATTCTGGAGTAAGTACATTGTGCTCCAGGCTCGTGCTCCTGTGGCATCTTTTTGTGCTTACACAGTTAGATGAGACATGTAAATTTTGTACTTTTTCTCCGATTAATAAACTTTTTGGCTTTCGTCCTTCAAAAAAAAAATATTTTGTAAAATCCTAAACCCTCATTATACATTTGTAAAAACTCCAATTACATCTGCAAATACATCTTGCATATCCCCAAGATTCCTTATTTCACAAAGCGGAGGTGTAATGAAATACCTAACAGAATACGAAAAGAAAGAAGACAAACTTTGATTAATAAACTTTTTGGCTTTCGTCCTTCAAAAAAAAAATATTATCCTCGTTTAAGGTAAATATCGTTCATAATGGGTAGTTGTCCCCATATTGATACCTAGATATGCATATACCTATAATATAATACTTGGTATAAACTACCAAAACCCCATTTCAAAAAAATATTGTCCTCTTTTTTTCCCCTTAATTTGTACCCACTTCATTAACTTTTCCTTCCCAACCTCATATTTTTGTTGAGACCTGGTTTCCTTCATAAATTGGACTTCAAGAGTATATTTTTTTGTTTCATTGTCTTTTCAAAATAAAATAGAATCATTACAGCGCACCCCCCTTTTTTTTTTCTTTTTCTTTTGTAAAGTTCATCCGTCAAGTTTTGGGTGTCAATTCCTTCTTCTCAAATAATGCCTTTCTCTATAATCTATCAAAACTTTCTGACCAAATCAATTTCACTGATGCTGAAAGCATTCTTTAAGGCTTTCAGCTAACAGATAGCAGCATTCAGTTGCTAAATATCAATCTGATATTATAAAATTTTTTTTTGCGAACATCCACGGAGTAATTTACGAACTAAATTTTTGGAGATTTTTTTAGCACATTTTGTAAAAAAGTCAGCTAAAGTAAATGGAAAAAATTGGAGAAAATATAATAATTTTAGCTTAGATTTTTTCATGCCTGAGCTAAACAGTAGAAAATAAGAGTGAGAAAATTTGTAATATATAGCTAAACCTTAGAAAACTTTGCAATGAGTTTTGGGCTTATTTAGCTAAAGTAATTTTAGGTAATAAAAAATATATGAATAGTAATTTGTTTCCTAATAGCCATGAAACAAAACAAGGTCTAGCTAGCTGGCTTTTTTCAGCATATTTATGGAAAGAAAATGACTAAAGTAAATAGAAACAATTGGAAAAAAATATAATAATCTTAGCTTCACACTTTTTGTGCCCATACCACCGAAGTTTATGGGATGCATTTTGGATTAGTTTAGCTAAACGATAGAAATCACAGAAAGTTATGGATTCCTTATGGGAAAAATCATTCATTTATATTCAAATTCCTCATCAAGCGAAAGTTTATCTGTGCTGATCCAATATTAAACAGATGCTGCACAAAGAGTTCTGTAGTTTAAGCTAAATTTTGGCAGATTTGGGTCTGTAAGGAAGGCTCAATGGCTCAAATAAGAGGACCTCTTCTCCAACCCCATATAAGCTGCATCTGCATTCTGGCAAAGAAACATACTTAGCCATAGCCATAAACCATAGCCTAAGAAAATAATCTTCAATTCAGTTAAAGCGAAGAAACATACCTAGCCATAACCATTGCCATTGGCGAAGAAAAGGATTTCAGATTCAATTGCAGAGAGAGGTTTTTCCAGTGCATTGTTTCTAGCCAAACTGGAGGGGAAAAGGAGCTTCTACAGCTTTGGCAGCTTCAAGCAGATAAGAAGGGCAGCCACTGACACATTTAATGGGGCAAACTGCACGGAGGAAGAAATGCATACCAGAGCTAGAGCTTGTTAGCCCCGTCCAATCCTACAACCCCAACAACACAAGCATCAGCAACGCCGCTCTACTGCCCAGCTTAGAATTGGCTTGTTGCCAGCAATCTATAAAGCCCAAAAATCCCTCCTGTCTCCGTGTTTCAGAGAGTTCCAAGCAGTTCCAGGGTAGGTTTTTGGATATGCGACGAGTCAACATCGCCAGTTTGGATTGTCTTGGCTAATAATGGCTCGGAAACACCCAAAATGGAAAAGGAAAACAAAAAAGAAGAAAACATACATTAAGACTATAGATGTTGTGATAGAAAGAATCATTCAAATACCCTATTATGGATTAAGATTGGATGACCAAGTTCAAACCCACTTCTTTTTACGCATTTTTTTCAATGGTTTAGATTGAGATCCATTTTATCATGATCCACTACTATTGGCGACCCCTATAAAATATATCTCTCCAAATGTGATCATGGACTGCAATTAGATTGAGACAATAATAATGTATTGGGCTATTATTGGCAAAATTGATCCATTTTATCATGATCCACTATTGGCGATCCCTAAAGAATATTTCTCTCCAAATGTGATCATGGACTATAATAAGATCAAGGGTACCAGGAACTAGCAAGAGGTATCTTCGGTCCAACATAGATGTGATCATGGAATACAATCGAGGGCTAGAATCCAAGCAGACTCTACACATACAAGGGATATAAGCTGTAGAAGGTGATCGTCACATCGATATAAAAACTATAGCTAAAATATGAGATATTCCTAGCTTGGTGATTTTTCCCTATAGTCATAAAATAACACATAAATATTAATACGTGATTACACACTATTTATGCCTCCAAATTAAAAAATATGAAACATAAAATTGAAGTTATTCCATTAATTGGTGTGCCACACCGATGCTTGAAAACCCATCTAAAATAAGACATGTCTTACTTTCGCTAAAGCAGACTATGTGGTCTTGGAGCTCTTCTTTCAATTTGCTCTTCGATTTTTTCATTATTCATATTCACAGCTCTTCTTTCAATTTGCTCTTCGATTTTTTCATTATAATGACATAATCATCTTAGTTTTTTTTTTTCTATTTTGCAATATTTCTTGTGCTAACTATTAATTTGCATGATCTACATGCTCAGTTAGTGGTACACATTATCTTGACAAGCAGTTGGTATATGTGGAAGTAGCCTCGCCACTAGTCTATGCAAGGGAGTCCAATTTCCTATTTGCTGGAGTTTTTTGTCTTCTTAACATAAGCATATGCATGTATCGAATTGGTAGTCTTTTTTAGGGTTAACCAACCAAAATGCAATGAATATATGTATTTTATATGCAATTTGGCCTTTATAAATGTTGTTACGAGCAGTTGGAATTATTATTTGTGTCAAATTTGACTTGTGATTTGTCTCCAAATTCATGCTATAAGGTTGCTCCTTATCTGCTCTGCATTATGGCTCTTGGGTTCTGTTCTCAACATGTTTGAAGTCTATGAGAGGTCATTTTTGGAGATTCAAGCAGTGTATTATACAACCTGTCAATGGGCTCAAAATCGAAAGGAGAACATTAATTTATACTTGATATCCCCTATTGAACTTTTTCATTATTGTAGGCAACGACAATTTACTTTATGACACAAATAAATACGAGCACTATTAGAATAGAGAACCATCAGCAAAACCTAAAGAAGTTGAGGTTCTTTCCCTATGTAAAGTTCAATTTTTGTTGATCATCAGTTAAATGCATAGTCTGCTCTAGTCATACCATCAATATCAACCTTATAGCTTCTAGTAGTACTTCTCTCAAAAAGTACATGACTTCAATGCCTCCATCATGCCATTTTATCAACAATAGTATGGGAGTGCACCAGGGAATATTGATCAACTGGAGGAATGACTTGCCCGGCATGGCAAGAAAGGGGCTCCTTGCTAATTACATCATTAAGCACTTGATATATGCAGATGACGTGGATATGCTAGCTTATACCCAAGCAAGTTTGCAGCATCAATAGGATGCACTGAGGACTTCTGCCAGTCACTGGAATGCGAATCAACTTGACCCATGCAGAGCTCTATAATTGGTCTCATGAGGCATAGTTGTTCAGGGCTTTGGAGGAACTAATTCGAGGAATATCTTGCACCGCAACCCTTGCATCTGTGTCTCCCAAGCCCGTTGAACCACCACTCCTCACCATTGTTACTACACTTCCAATAGCATCACATTGATACTAGACTGATCAAGTGGATACTGAGTCTCATATAAATGTTAAATGGACTTAGAGGATCCTCCAGATCTTCTTGCACAATGAAGTTAATCTCCTGGAGTATGGAGGAGGGGGGTGCCTCCTCTCCTACTAAAAAGAGCAGGTTGTGCATGGCCTTGGCTAGGTAGGACTCAGATTTCGTATGTTTACAAGAGCATAAGTTGTTGTGGGAATCAATAGGCAATACAATGTTCTTGTTGCGGCCTCAGACTTTGCTGAGACTAATGTCCTTACGCCAAGGAGGCAGGATATTGTAGTGTCATTTACTCAGGTTGACAAATTTGACCGGCAGATCATAATCAACTAGTTTGATGAGCGGCAAGAGTGGGAATTGATTAATGCTTATGTGCATAATCGACCACTTCAGGCGAGGTGCACTGTGGTGACTTTGCTATTCAAATTGTTGAGGTTAGGCACCCCTATTGCGTCGGTTATGGTGGGTGATTTTAATATGGTTGAGCTCGAGCAAGACAGATGTGGCAGAGGTGTAGAGATAGAGCAGGACTTTGAACAAGAGCAATGGTACTGCATGACTGTGGCTTCATAGAAATTGACAGTCCCCCAGGTTTTACTTGGTGTAATGGCTGACTCGGAGGTGGTAGAGCATATGCAAGATATGGTAGAGGCTACTGTGGCAACCCTATTGCCTACTTTCCATCGTAAGAACCTGTCGAATACTGTTACAATCAACGGTATTTCTCTTATTCTCAAGTTGTTGCATGTTTTGCGTCTAAAACATATTTCAACTTAAATAATTTTTGAAGGCTGAGGAATTTTTGCGGGATGTAGACAAGCATGTTTAACTGCTTTCTCTCAGCGCAGAGGCATGGCAGGTATTGTTGATGCACTCACTGCTGTCAAGTCCTTTGCTAAAGGTTGGGGTCGTGAGCGAGCTTCTGCTAATCGGGGCCTTCTGTTGTCTGTTTATCAACAATTTGAGGCGGGTCTGTTGCCCCATTAGATAGTCATTTGAAGAAGCAAATTCTATATAGCATTCGACAGTTGGAATCTGAACAGGTGCACTTTGCTCGCACCAAATCTGGGTTGCAATGGTTCAAGGAGAAAGACTAGTGTACATGTTTTTTAGAGCTCCCAAAACAAAAAAGCTAGCTACCTCTCTCTCTCTCCAGTCTCTTCAAATTTATGATGGTCTCTTCTTTTCAATCCAACTGAGCTTATAAGCTTTTTATTGCATTTAATTCAACTTTTCAGGAGCAAGTGTCCTGGTCTTTATGGTATTCCAGTGGAATTTTTCCAGGAGTATTGGGACTGGCTTGGTGCAAATGCATATGATACTTTCAGTGATTTCAAAAGGCAGAGGCACTTGGACAAAATTGTCAACTCCTGTTGTATTTCTCTTATTCCAAAATATAAGGATCCCTCTTCCATTTCAGATTGATATCCCATTACATTGTTGTCTTCAGTGTACAAGATCTTTGCTAAAGCTTTTACTCAAAAGCTTCGTGGTGTGCTTGCTGATCCCATCTCCTCCACACAATTAAGTTTTTTGCCTCGCGGGTATCTTGAATAATGTAGCGGCATCGTATGAGGGTCTTTATTGGTCTAGAATGCATGGCCATCCCATCGTATATTTGAAGCTAGATTTTGCAAAAGCATATGATTGTGTTGACTGGATTTTGTTGGAGCAGTCCCAGATGCGTCTTGGTTTTGGTGCCTAGTTTGCAACAAATGTTATGAAACCTCATTATTTTGCTCATTCTACAGTTCTAATTCACGAAGAACCATCAACATTCTTTCAGGTGGGACGTGGCATTCCCCAGGGTTGTCTCTTGGCATTTTTGCTATTTACAATTGTTGCAAAGATCTGCTCGTAAATATTCTCTCTTGTAGCACAGAAAGGTATCTTGCATGGTCTCGTCATTCACAAGAGATCTGTAATCAATACACAGATAACACTTTCTTGTTTCTAAGTGCCAATGAGCAGAATTTGCAGAATGCCATTCCCTTGTTGGATATCTCTTTAGCTTCTGGTATCTTTATGGGATGGCAAAAGGGTACTGTCCTATGGTCCTTGGACTCTTCAGTGTCATGTTATGTGGTTAAATATCCATGGAAGGTCCTTCCTCATGGGAAGGCAACTAGGCTTCTAGGCATTCCGATCAGTATATACCTTTCATATGGAGATGCATGGGATGCTACTATTAAGGGATTAGAAAAGCATTTGTTCTGGTGGTCTATGGCTAAGTTATCCATGGCTAGCCGACTAACTGTGGCCAAGTCAGTTCTCAGTAGTACACATGTCTATATGGCATCCATCTTGCTAACACCACAGACAAAGATGCAGCTCATTATTTATACTGTCAGGAACTTTATTTTGGGTGGCACTAAAGAGGAAGCTGATGTTAAAATTAGCTGGAGCAAGTGTACTTTGCTTAATTTTTATACAGGGTTGGGGATGATTCACTTTCTTCTTCAAAGCAAGAGGCTAATTTCTAAGTTCAGATGACAGGTCTTGAATAATGCTGACAATTCCCCAAGTCTGTATCTCATTTACCAATCATTGCAAATGTGCATTTCCTTTGGCTTCCTATCCATTAAGCCACTCCTTCCATTAGGCATTAGTCTATTCAATTTCTCCATATTTTAATACATCACCTTTTCTGAAGGGTTACTAGCTGCTTGGGAGATTGTGCGCACTTTGTTTTAGATTCATCGGATGGCCTGTACCAATCCGATAGCTAACTGTTGATGGATTCCTTTGGGTGATGGCGAAGTAGGCCATCTCTTGGTCTCCTCTGTTCATCCATTGATGCATCATTGATAGTGCGCAACCAGTGTGCTGACAATATCCATATGGTGTAATGGGACTAGATTGTTGACTTGGAATGAGTTCGTATTGAAGTTTTTTCTCCTCCATTGGGACCATGTCATTTGGAAAAAAGTAGCTTCTATTCTTTCTCTAGAGCCACAAGACGTAGTTCCCCAGCTTTGGACGGTTCATGCCAGTGTCAAGGAAGAACAGTGCATTCGCTGTATATTGTCCTCTTTCATGCTGAAGTATTGCCTCCATCACCAAAATGGCCTTGATCCTCATCGAAAAGCAGCCTGGTTTTGGGGATGGGACAAATCGCTCCATCCTAAGCTGTCTATCTTACGGTGGCAGATCATTAATATATGCGTGCAGGTAAATACTACCGTTCATAGATTTCGTCCAGATGTCTCTGAGATCTTATTTACAGTTAGTTGTGCTCTTAGTGACATTTAGTCTCTCATTTTTTGTGTTACTGCATGTGTTGGATAGTTTTGCTCTAGTGGACATTCTCCACTGGGCTTCGGGTCGTCCATGTACTCTTTGTATGCTTCTGAGTGATAAGGGTCCACGTTCATCCCAAAAAATAAAAATAAAAAATAAAATAAAAATGAAAATATGTAGCAAAATAACAGGGGGTTCTGGGGGGATCTGATATGGATGTAAAAAAAAAAAGCAAATCCTGAAACCATAGACCATATATCCCTAAAACAATTGAATGGGTTGTTATAAAAAAAAACATAGATTCAAGATAAAAAATAATAGCTGAGATTATGAGATGGGAACCCTAGATGCTTAGGGCGGCGGCGGCGGCCGCCCGTTCCGTGAGGCCTCAACCCCTGGCGATGGTGCTGGAGGAGCAGCAAAGCTGCTGTTGCAATCGTGTGCTCTCCCATGGCAGCTTCTGCGACCCTCTCTTCTGCTTCCAAGGGCGTCTGCAACAGAGGATGGGTCTGGAGGTAAGGCCGATGCTTTCAGATTTGTACTCCATGGCATAGCTTAGCATGAAGATGGGGATGCGAATATGTTCTTGGCTGGTTCTCGGTCTTAAGCAGCACTGGAGCATCTAGGCTGAGCTCATCTAGAGGAGCTTATGGCAAGATAGTATCTCAGGTACGGATTTAAACCTGAACAGCAAGAACTGGGCTGTTCTTGCGCCCCAGGAGCTTTTTAGTTAGCTTATGGGAGTAGGGATAAGTCTGAGGAGTGTTGGTCAGGTTTTTTCTTTATCTGTGAATACTATTAAACCATGGCTTCTTGTGGATGCTGGTTTAGTCTTGTTTGTTCTAGTTTCATCCACCCCCTTTCCCAGCAAGGGGAAATCTGGTTCAATGGATGGGTGTGATTTTGAACGGTTTTGGACAGTGAATCAAGGTTGTACGAAGGATTCTTGGTTCGGGAGACTAAGGTTCTTTATGGCTGCCTCTTTATTGGGCTGGGGCCAAGTGAGGGAACTTGGCTTCTAGACTAATAGGGAAGCTGAGCATCCGGTATTGCAGCCTATGCTAGGAGAATGAGAGGAAATTTGGGAGCATTTGAACCACCCTTAATGGGTAGGCCAAGATGAGCTCGCGATTAATGGAAGACGGAGTGTCGAGTCCCATAGTACATCACTGGAACAGGGGTCTGATCTCCTATAGTACAAGCTTGCAGAATGGATCCTTGATCGAGTTAACGCGCGGGATGAGATCTGCTCCCAGCGCACCTCATCTGCTGGCATCCTACGGTGTTGAGCTTCAGATGGTGCGCAAGGATGATTCGAGACATCGACGTTGTTTCTTTGTTCAACATTGGGCAGGTTCATATCAGTCTTGAGACCCTGATTTTGGATACAGGGCAAACCATTGTACTAGATCTTACATCTGGCCTATTGTGGAGCCACTCTAATAAGGTTCATGCCATGTTAGAAAATTGTGGTCCGGGAAATTAGTGCCTCCTTCCCTATAGTATCCCTCGGAGAAGAAGGTGAGGGAGGGGCTCTAAGTACCGGCCCGAGCACAGCCTGCTATCATGGATTGGAGAAGTGGTAGCAGGTCTGGCTCAACTGTATGTATATTTTCATCTTTCGGATATAATACAGTATAAACATCTTGCCCACAAAAAAAAAAAAAAAAAAAAAAAAAAAAGCTCACTGGATATATTAGTTAAAGTAGTCTTATTAGGACATTGAGTTATTTTGATAGAGGTTCGAGCCCCCGTATTTCATATTCTAAAATCTTACGCAAAACCGTATAGAGTTTCGATATTCCCTCAAAACCTTAAGCAAAATCGTATTTCATATTTCAAAATCATAGGCGCATCCAATCATAAATGACTACTATAAGCAAAACGAGAGGTGCCCAGGGGCCCCAACATACGATCTGGGTCGTAGGATCGACGAATCCGACGACTGTGGTAGTCCAGGGTGCACCTCGTTTAGAATATGTAGCAAAATAACATGTGGACAATTGAAGAAAACTATGCCAAAAACAACTTACATATGAAAACCATGCATTGTGTTTGGGTGAAAATCATAACTCAAAATCATGCGTTTTTTTTTAGGTGAAAATTAAACATATAATTTACACGTTATTTTTGTCTAAAATTTACCGTGAAAATCACACGTAAAAATTATACATTCTTTTTGTCTAAAAACCATGCATGAAAACTGCATATTTTTTTGTGCAAAAACTCGCACAAAAATTACGCGTTATTTCTAGCATTTTTGGAACAATACTATGTGTTGTCTTTATTGTTATCTTTTTGCCAAAAAGACAGCAAAAAACTACACGTAGAGAAAATTTTGGGGCGGTTGTGTAGCAAGCATGCGCATGAATGTTCACTGCCCCCCACACTATTTGGACTGTATAATGATCAATGGAAGGAATGACTTGCCTTGCATGTAGGAAGAGCCGCTGCTTGTTGACTACATCATTATACAGCTAATATATGCAGATGATGTGAACTTGCTAGCTCACACCCCATCAAATGTGAAGCAGCATCTGGATGCGCTGAATGCTTTATGTCAAGGCATTAGAATGCCGATCAACTTGGCAAAGACCACGACACTCCTCATGTCATCTTCTAGACAACATCACCAGAAGATAGCTAACTTTCAAACACGGGAGATACCCGACTTTCAAATCTGGCCTATGCACTCGCCATTTGTCCACAAGATCTTAAATTTAAGCCTATTAGAAGGAGAAACGTGCAAATTGGTTCATTAGATGCATTATCTGGGAGCAGGGATGTGTACAACTTCACACTCATTTGAACAATATCTTGATACATGATTCTTTGGTAAATGTTTGGATGCCAATACTTTGGAAAAGGTCAAAATAACACACTACAAAAGCTAGGTTATTTCTACACTTACATGTGGCCAGCGACAGTACCTGTTATCACATTTGCCCATGAAGAGGCGTAGAACAATTGCGTCAATTCGTATGGTGCACACCGCCTCAAAATTGAAACAAATAGATGGGGTTGTGAGGAGGGTGAAAATAGGATATATGAATGCTGTCAAATGCGAGCCATCGAAGATGAATGCCCGGCATTTGCGAGTATTTGAGCACGATATATTGACCTGATTTTGCTCTTGCAGATGCCTGCAGTAATGGCATTATCATCCTTTATCATGGAGGTTCTCGACAAGCATGAAATAAATCCTGCATCATTACATTGAAATGACAAATGTTATGATGTAGAGATTCTAAACGAACCGAGGTTTTTCCTTTGAAAACTCTTTGGGTAGGGGTTTTTTAGTAATGGGCTTGTTGTACTCTTTTTCTTGTATTGGACCCCACAGACCTTATGGTCTCCATGGACGATAAAATTTAATTCAAGTTTACAACTCTGCCCTTCCCTTTCCATTAATTAAACGGTGCTTCGATTCGGCTCCCGAAAGCAACTAGAACGGCCAACCGGGTTCGCCCAAGCGAACCCCAAAAATTCGCCCAGGCGAACCCGTCAGATTCGCCCAGGCGAACCCGCACAAATGACGTGGCGGGAGCGTCACAGGTGGGGGATCTGCATGGCATTGCTACCGGGTTCGCTTGGGCGAACCCAAACCCGGGTCACTCTGGCAGATGGCAGGTACACGGGCAGTACTGGCAGTGGCTTAGCAGAGCATTAATTGTGCCCTGCCGGGTTCGCCTAGGCGAACCCACCGCGGGGGGTTCACACGAGCAGAACTGGCGGAATGGCAGTGGTGCAGAGCATTTATTGTGCCCTGCCGGGTTCGCCCAGGCGAACCCACAGGCGAGCTGATCGGGTGGCATTAATTGTGCCCTGCTTTCGATTCAATTTGAAGAGGCGAATTTGAAGAGGCCGCTCCTAGTAACAAGGTCGTTCCTAGTCTCGTTTATAAGGGGCGTTTCCTCTACACTATTTCTGTCCGATCTTTCTCATAGTGCCGTTACCCCTTTCTTCTTTTTTGGATCCGTTTCTATTTCTCAAACATGGCCCTATGCAGAGGATCTGCCCTTCTCAGACATTCTGCATTTCTGGGCTCTGCTAATGCAAACAAATCTACCGCTGGTAAGTTTCTAATGCAGAATCAGTCGCAATTTCAAAGCTGGAATGCAGATTATCACAGTCTCTGTCAAAATTCTGCCCCAATTTCTATGGCCATATCAGAGTTCTCTGTATTTCACAAGGAAAAGCGATCTCTCAACACTGCCACTTCAAGCCAGGGTATTTTCTTATATCTTAATCTCATCAAATTGTAGTTTTGTGCTGCAAATTCCTTACTTAATCTTCATTGCAGAAAAGGAGAGAAGCGTTCAGATTTTGTACGGTCTTCTTCATCTTCTACAGGATCTAGATATGGCAGAACTCTGAAACCTCCTGTAAACGAAGTGCTTGGCATGTAAACAGGTCCTTTTTCATCACCTTGTCCATATCAAACAGAACCTTGAAGCTGCTTTGATCTACCAGCAGAATGACTCTTGGATTTGGAAATCCCGGAGGTCTTGGAGCCATATTGGTTCTTAAAACCGTGCTGTTGTATGTGTCTATTTTTTTCTGAACAAATCCAGCATCTCCCAGATCGAAAAACTCTACTCTGTCATTCACTGCTCCAAAAAATGGCGTTCCATAGCCGCCTGGAATCTCTTTGAGGGGCAACTCTGAGGTTTCTGCCATATTATAAGTAAATTTGATCAATCCGCTGTGAACAATTTGGAGCAGAAGCTAGAATGAGTATGGCGATTAACAGAAATTCGTTGCCAACAATTGGGAACAGATATTTGAAGAGTATTAGCCTGCCATCTGCCATCTGCCCGCCAGTGGGTTCGCCCAAGCGAACCCGGTAGGGGAGTAAAAATTCGCCATCAATGCCTGTACCACTTGTCTCCCTGCCACCTGACACTTAACCGCGGTTTGGGTTCGCCCAAGCGAACCCGGCAGCAATGCCACGCAGGCGATTGCGCCCGCGAACCATCATGCCACGTCCCTTGCGGGTTCGCCTGGGCGAATCCGGCGGGTTCGCCTGGGCGAATTTCTGGGGTTCGCCTGGGCGAACCCGCTTGGCATGTTGACTCAATTTCGGGAGCCAATAAAGTGGGTGTTAATTAAAGGGCACTAACATCTTATTTTACAATTTTGTCTTCCCTTTTCACTTAAATTATCAAGGTAGAATGAAATGGGACTACGTTTAAGTCTCACTTGCTAACGTTCCAAGAGGCATAATAGGTTATTGATGACTTACATGTAGGAAATAAATGGCACATGATAGAAAATTTACGAGAGTCAAAGGTCATAGTCCATGCAAGTCAAAGCTTATGTGAAGGGGGTATGAAAGTTGGATTATTTATTTGGCATTCAAGTGGCATCAATGGTGGTAGGAGCATGTTGGGCCAATATTGTAAAATACATGCCTAAGGTTATCCTTGTCTACGTAACGATTTTTGTTGACCGTCGATCCCCGCCTTTCTGGCCGTTCGATCTGCCCTAGTAAAACTGAACAGAATAGCATGCTAGTGCATTCAATGGTCGGGCACCTCGGAGGACTGACTGATCTGCTGGGCGATTTAGCATTGCCATTGTCCATCAATTCCGACGGTCTTTATTGCCTTGTTGGTGCCACTGCCAACTCTTCTGTTCTGTCCCTGGCGCCCTCTTCAATGCTGCAAATTCTAACCTTTTCTTCTGCTTTCAATTCTCCGCAACGTATGTATGGCTATGGCCTCTTTAGCCCTGCGAATCCACCAACCCCTCTCAACAAAAAGGTCCTTTCTTTTTACAGAGTCTGTGGGCATTTTTTTGGTTTAAGGTTCAGAGCTTCCGGAATTCTTTTACATGGCACAGTTGAGCTGCTTTGTCGCCCCATCCAATTTCAGCAAAACTCACGAATTTGAGTTGGGTCTGAAACGTCTGCTCCATGAAGCAGCCACTGTGCCCATTTGGGAGTACGTTACCCTTTCCGCAGTGGTTTTGGCAGTGTTCTTTTACAGAATGTTTGATCTGCATCTTGTCGAAGATATTCTGACCGGTATGAGAGGGGATACTGTGTATCTGGTTCATAGTCCTTTTTCGAAATTTGCAGAAGAACTTCTGGCCAAAAGTGAAGTCCTTAAACAGCGTTATTGGCCCACTCCATGGCTTTGCAGTCCCCATTTGCAGACTGGGCTTCTCCATTTCTTCGGAAGACCACCTGCATTTGAATATAGCCGGTGAATGCCTATTCTGCCTTGATTTAATAAACACACTTTCTCATTTTCTTTCAGAGGAGCTAAGATGGCCCCATAATGTGTTTGCAGAGAGTTATTTGTCGCCCCAGATGGAGGAACTGTTGCTCTTGATTGGTTATACCCGTTTACAAGCCAAGGTTGTTAACCTTCTTTTAACAATGCTTGATATTTTTATTGTAAAGCTAAAAAATGTTGACCAAATTTGGGTTTGATCTGCCAGACACCAAGCTTGATGGCAGGCAGCATGTGGATGGAACCCCGATTGTGATCATTATACCAGGCTTAAGCAGCTGCTCTGCCAGCTCTGTAAGAAGACTTTGGATGTCTTATGAATGGCCTTGGTTGATCTTTGCTACATAAGTTACTGACATGAGGAAGTTATCTTTAATATTCCGTTGCAAATATGGTTGATCTTTGCTACATAAGTTAATGATGCGTCTTCATGTGGTCTTTTCTGCAGTATATCAAACACTTGGCTTGGGGCATTTCCAAAAAGGGATGGAGTGCAGTAGTTGCAAACCACAGAGGTCATGGAGGAGTATCTATCAGTGTGAGTAAGTATATATGCAGTCATAGCGACTTAAAAAAAACTGAAGATTTAACCTTTCACAGTCAGACAAATATTACAATGCTGGTTGGACAAATGACCTACGATGGATCATTGCCTCCTTTGAAGAACAATACAACTCCTCACCACTTCTTGCAGTAGGGACAAGCATTGGTGCAAACATTCTGGCAAGTGTCTTACATTGACATATTCTATATGTAGAGGATCTTGTCTTGTTATAAAATAATAATGTTTATATTATATCTTGAATTTTCAGGTCAAATACCTTGGGGAAGAAGGTGAAAGCACTCCTTTAGTTGGGTGTTTTGCCCTTTGCTGCCCATGGGATCTTTTGGTCAGTAAACTGATCCCTTTAGACTGAATTGAACATAAGATTAACTCCTAAGAAAGGTACTTTGTATCTTGGCAGATCTGCGAGAGGTTCATAAACAGAACAATAGTGCATAAGCTCTATGACAAGGCTATTGCAATTGGGCTGAAGGGATTCGTAAAAGAGTACGTATTATAAATTATTGAGTCCTAGTTTTGTTTCTTGATATGATGGTTATATCTGTATTGTGCAGACATAAAAATACAATCTCTAAATTGCCTAATTGGCATACCATAAGAAGGGTGTGTTTTTCTGTACCTATACATGTGATATTATAGTTAAATTGGTGCCATCTGAAAGAACTTGTGTTCTGTTTTATGCTTTGCAGTCCAATTCAAGAAGGGATCTTGATGATCATTTTACTCGCACTGTTGGTAACTTTGAGGTGAGTTGCCTTACCATTCATGCAGAATGGATCTGTTAGAATTATGTTATCTTTATATTGGATAAAGGGGTTTTCTATCTATGAGTAGAGTGGCTAAAATATTTAACTGGAATGCAACATAGTGAGAATATCTGTTTTCTATTTGTATTTGCTAAGAGCTGAAGGATGTTCTTGACTAAGTTTCTGCTATGCAACCTTAAGGATAAGTTTCTGCTACACATAGAACAGCAATCTGTTTGAAACTTTATCACAAGATGGATAGGCAATCTAAGTGCATTGCAGCAGTCCCAGTGACACACCCAGCAAAGTTCCATGCACGTTTGCTTGTTAAATCTAGTATCCTGGGGAATGCTTGGGAAATATAAATTGTTTTGCTTTATTACACTCTCGGAATTTGCTATAACTTATCATGCCCTTCCTTGCAGACTCTGGATGCCTACTACCGTCGCTGTAGCAGTGTTCACTTTTTAGGAGGAGTTGCAGTACCTCTTGTATGTATAAACTCCAAAGACGATCCGCTTTGTGCAAAGGAGTCAATTCCATGGGATGAATGCAGGTTCTAAGATCTTTTTCTTTATCCAGCAAAATGTTATCAAATCTACCATGAACACTTAACAAATAATTGCTTAATGCAGGATAAATCCTAATGTCCTATTGGGAGTTACAAATCACGGTGGTCATCTGGCGTATTTCGAAGGGATGACAGCGAAAAGCTTGTGGTATCAATTATTTGAAGTTCCTTCAAAGCACTGTTAATAGTTGTAAGGTTCGTTCTGAAATCTTGCTCGCAGGTGGATACACTGTCTGACTGAGTGTTTTGAGGTTATTCTTTCACTACATTCCCAGAAAAAGGTATCTGCTCTACTTAATTCACGGATAAAAATTTAGTGGAATTTGATGGAAAAGAATGTTTCGTTTCTTCTGTGCTAGGTATTTGAACAAAAATGATTTGACTACAGAATGGGCTTGAAACAAGTGGAGTGTACAAATTTCTGAACGTTTAGTTTGGTGTTTTATATAAATATAATGTGCCAGTGACTATTTGATTCAAGGACATGTTAATAGCTGCAATGTTATAACAATGCTATTACCAATTTAAAAGCCCGTGTATTCGAGGATTTTTGTCAATATTTTGGGTTTCCTTTTTATGTGGGCACACATGCAAAAGGTAGGTCATGCAAACCAAATGTCATATCGTTCTCAATTGAAATGTACCTGTTAATCACGTAAACGAATGCTTCACGTATCAAACAATGCACACAAAAAGTTTGAAAACAAGAAGCACTTATACAAAATAGCAGGAGTCAGTCATTCAGCCAACTCTCAAGACTCAAAATAGAATGACTTATAAGACTCACTTTGTCAATCATAATCCTAATGAGACAAGTCACCTCTTGTTCAACTCTCGAGGCTCGAAGTTATAGAATCTATCGTTGTTAATTTAGGATTTTCAGAGTTTGGTGAGAAAGGTTTTTGGTTTGTTTTAAGCTTGATTTCTTAACATTGTTGAGTATTTTGGATGCCGGGAAACTTTCGCTCGTGAGAAAGATTTTTGGTTTTTTTTAAGCTTGCTTCACTAAGATTGTTGTATTTTTGGATGCCGGGAAACTTTCACGTGATTGGGTTGGGCAAGGGTTTAATCTTATCTGATTCCACGAATTGCAGGAGGCCTGGATATCTGTGTGTTAATCTGCTAGTTTTATTTAGGCCTGGATATGTTTCGGATATGCCGACTTAAGAAACAGAGCTCTAGGTTGCAAGCATGAATTGTCAAGTTTCATTTTCGTTGGCTTATTCTTTCTAGGTTTAAGCAAGGCCGGACTGTAAACCAAATAGATTCCTCCAGATATAATGGAAGAAGAAATTTTCGCCGAGAGAAAATTTTTCAGCTGGCCTGGCGGTGCCTCAAGGTCAGCTGGCGGCTGCCAGGAAATTTCAACTGAAAATTTTTGAGTGGCGAAAATTCTTCAACAAAAAAAAAAAAGGAGCGTGAAATTTGCCCCTGATCTCTTCTTTCTGGCATGTTTCTGGCATAGTATTCGCTATCGCTTAGCAAGGGAACACGACCACAGGCTCGAGAGCAGGAAAGTCGACTGGAGATCGACAGAAAATTTTCGGATTCAAGAAGCTTTGGGGCGAAATTTCATGCCCCCTTTTTTTCCGTACGTTTGTGTCTGGGTTATTTGCTATGACACAGAGGTATTATTGTTTATCTTATCTATGGTTCTTAATTTCGATTTTTGTTTTGTCCCCTTTAAGTTTTAGATATTTCTTGTGATAGAAAGATGATACATGGCTCTAGAAATATCTGTTCTACTAAGATACGAAGAAGTTTTTGTAGCTTCCACCATGAAGGAACAACAGTGTTAGATGCATAGCAGGTATTCAAAAGGTGTAGTTTTTCACATTTTCTTGCTCCATTTGAATTCAAAAAGCAGCTTCCTTTCCCAATTTGGATTCCAATTGGGCAATAGGTCAGATTCCGAAGTTCACATTGATGGTTAGATAAGGTTAGAATCAGATGCTTTATGCATGTTTTTCCTTCGTAATTTGAATACAGAGCTACAAGTTTAGTTTGCATGCATAAAAAGAGGAAAAAGGATACATGGCAACACATCAAATATGTGCTATGTTTGCTATGATGCATTGTAATTCTGCAAGAAGCAGGGTTCTACAAGGAAAATTGGGTTAGATTTAAGATTCTAACTAGGTTTTAAGAGTTCTACATGGGAAATTGGATTTCGAAGATTGGCAAGACTGAGATGAGTATTCGGTTCTCTATAATTTAACTTCATAGTTTGAATCTTCAGATTGCGCATGTTCATGAGCTCCTTTAGATCATCTTAGAACTTTGGCTAATTAGAAATGTGTTGCCAGATTTGAAATACAAAAAGGGCTTCGTGCAAAGGAGGGCTTGATTTGCTATCAAATTGGTTGCGTGTGGGTTTGTCCATTTGTTCCTCTCCTTATGCCTAAAAATGGACTTGAGATGCAAGACGTTTTCGCAAATTTGCATAAACATGAGTTGAGACTTTAAAGCCATTTTAGAGTGTCCACATTGCCGCAAGTAAGACTTTTGTTCCGTGGATGCAAAAGTAAGCATTGGTTTTCATCTATGGCTGTGGAAGTTCGAGAAAATTCCAAGTGGGATGTCAGTTGGTTATCAAAAACGAAGGCCGCTTGAATTCTTCCATTCTTCGCAGAGAGCCTCCGTTATGCCACTATGGTGATAAGAATCAATTCCCACTGATGGTTAGGCTAGGCTAAATGTGGCAAATAACGGAAACTTGCTTTCACACTAGCACTTAAGTTACTGCTAGTTAAGTTAGGATTTGGTTAAATTTTAACTATGGTTAACTTAACAAGGTCACTTTCATACTGACAATAGTTAAGTTAGGTTTAGCTTATGAACTCCTAAACTTGTTATGATAACATTATGTGCTAACTTTTATAATAATAATTATTAAGGTTATATAATTTTGTATTTGTATGTAAATGTAGCTTTACAATTGACGTTATAAGTAAATAAAGAGAAGTTGATCCTTTCAATAAAGGTAAGTTCCTATATTCTTGTTGTGAGTTTTTGCAGGTTTGATGCAGGTTCGTCACCTTACCGTAATATTGAGGACAACGTTATGCTAAGGGGGAGAGAATGTGACGTTCCTCTAAAATATACGATATAAATACGTATATTTCTAGGCCACGCCACCGCAAGCCTTAGTAGCCTTGTATTCCGTATAAGTGTGGAGGCGGGCATGGCGAAGTTATTCACAATGTCATAACTTATCTATAAATGGCCAAACTCTAACCTTGGGCCATTTTTCTGTCTCAAACAGTCTTGCAACCTTGTTCGTGCTCGAAACTCCGTTTCGAGAACCGCCTGTCCAGCTTGGACAAAAAACCATTCGTCTGGAATCCTTCATGCCCAACATTTTCTAGATTTAGGATCTTCCTTGCCTACCAAAAACAGAGCTGGAACTTGTACTTGGGTCGATTCTTGCAGCAAAAATTGCCACAGAATTTTCCCAGCCCCATTTCATCAAGCAGCTAGCAATCTGCAGCATTATCACGAATTCTTATTGGGCCTTCCATGTTTTCCATGCATTAGACATCATTTTTCCATTTCTAGGCAGATCAAATCAAGCCTTTTTGAAAAGATAGTTACTTCCATTCTTGCTTGTATCTCACCCTGCTATTTTTCTCTGAAGGTAGGTTTTGTAACTAGAATGGTGGTCACAAATCATACTTGAGAGTGTTTAATCAAGCCAATATTATAAGCATATAACATAGAGGTTAGAAATGCAGAAATTGAAGTGATGCCACTGTGAAATACTAGATCTTGCATGCATGGCACAACTTGGAGCAGTTATTTGATTCTGGAGATAAAGAACAAAGGGAAGCCATCTAGTTTGTAGGGTGGGCAAAATCTCAAAATTGAAAGGTATGTGAAGGTTTTTCGCATGCGCATGTGAGTTCCCATCTTTTATATCTGTAGATGTTCTTATTCTACTCTAGTGATGCAAGTAGATTCTAGAAATCAATTGTTCTTATTGATCCTTGTTTTAACAAATTCACTTGTCCATTTCATCCCAACTAAATAAGTCTAAATGAGAGTTTCAATGTGTAAAGTATTCTGGCCTTTCAACTAAAGGGCAGAAATAAGGAGCACAAGGAACAAAAGAACAACTTGAGATGTGCACTGTAAGAGGTAATATGAACTTGAAGGACCTGGTTTTTGCATCTTCTTGTTTTATGTTTAGGGTTAGTAGATTGAAGAAAGGTACTTGTGCTTTTAACATTGAACAAATCTTGGGCTTCATCATCCAAGACAAATCTGCTAGCTGCCTATTATTTTGCTACATATTCTAAATGAGGTGCACCCTGGACTACCACAGTCGTTACATTCGTCAATCTTATAGTCTAGTTCGTATGTTGGGGCTCCTGGGCACCTCTCGTTTCGCTTATAGTCATTTATAATTGGAGGCGCCTATGATTTTGAAATATGATTTCGCCTAAGATTTTGAGGGAATATCGAACCTCTATACGACTTTGCCTAAGATTTTCAAATCTGAAATACGGGAGCTCGAACCTCTGCCAAAATAATTTAAATATCCTCACTAAGATGATTTTAACCAATTTACCCAATGAGCTAATGCGATCATTTTTTTTCTTGAATCTATGTTTTTTTTATAACAACTTACTCGATTGTTTAGGGATATATGGTCTATGGTTTCAGGAATTGTTATTTTTACATCCATATCAAATCCCCCTAAAACCCCCTGTTATTTTGCATAGTCATTTATGATTGGAGGCGCCTATAATTTTAAAATATGAAATACGATTTCGCCTAAGGTTTTGAGGGAATACCGAACCTCTATACGACTTTTGCCTAAGATTTTTAAATCTGAAATACGGGAGCTCGAACCTCTGCCAAAATAATTCAATGTCCTAACTAAGACGACTTTAATCAATATACCCAGTGAACTAATGCGATTATTTTTTATCTTGAATTTATGTTTTCTTTTATAACAACTTATTCGATTGTTTTAGGGATATATAGTCTATGATTTCGGGAATTGTTATTTTTACATCCATGTCAATTGCACAACCCCCTGTTATTTTGCTACATATTAAAAGAGCTTGGCCAGAATGAATGTAGTGTCCTTTTAGTGCTTGCACTTTTGTTTGGCAAGTCAAATCATGCTTGCACATTTGGTATAAAGTTATATCATTGAAACAGTATGCCACAATGCATTTTCTTTCAAATTGGCAATGGAAATCATGCTGCAAGAGTTAAGTGCAACAATTAAGTGCACCACTGAAAATACTGGAAATGGCCGCTCACTTATTGCCCCTGAAGTTTCTAACTGTGGTGCATCTGATATAGGCAATATGGAGGTAGATTGAGGAATTGGTTCCCTGATCTCAATATGGCCTGCATATTTGTTAGTAGGTAGTCTATTATTTTATTGTCACACGGGCACACAAAATAATATCTGAAAATGTTTGTCTATGTGCACTCAATATAATATGGGAAGAAGGACGTGGTTTTGAAATACCACATGCAAGTGAAGTTTTGAAGATAATGTTAATATTGGTGGACTATGCTAATTTCTGGGAGGCTTAAGTTGGATCCCCATGGTGCAAAAGTTGCAAGAGGATTTCTGGCTATGGCAAAGATAGTATTTGTCTCAACACTCATTGAATAAGTAAATTAACTAGAATAAGCATATGTTAATTACTTTCTTGTTAATTGCAAGTAGTTGTTCCCCACGGATGCGGCTATCCAAGTGCATGGAGCTGCAAGTGTAAGTTCTAATTTTGAATTTGCTCATATATGGGCGGCACCTAGGACCTTGCATCTTGCAGATGGGCCAGATGAAGTCCATGTGGAGACCATTGCAAGATTTGAGTTAAAAAGGTCACGATTATAATGGTTTTTGACATAAAGGACTTGGGGTAAATAAACAAGGTGTATCATGTAAATGAAACAACATTATGCAAACGAAGCAACTAATATATATATACATATATATTGTGCATATTGTGTACATAGATTGGTGTCATCTAATACGACAATGTTAATGTCATCCTTTCATCTAATGTGTCAATTTTGTATTAGGTGTGCATCTAATGTGTCAATTTTGTATTAGGTGTGCTTGTGTTAAAATACTAGACAATAGAACTCTAGATTGATGCTAAATAGAACTTAAACTAAACCACAAGTTCGGCATCAAATTTGATTTTCAAACTCACAAATATATATATCCATCCATATTAGTCTCGAATAATCCATGCAAGGACATCAATGATTTCATTGCTAAGCCTTTTCTTATGCAAATGCAAATATACAATTGGTATCTTGACTTTTTTGTTTCAGTACATTGCAAGAAAGTAATACTTTAACACTAGACCTGTCCCTGGAACCATTCCTGATCCATGGACCAGAACTGGCCCACATGACCTCTGCCACTTAAACCCATGTAACTCATAACAGAAATTTCGATTTTGAACTATACCGCCACCATTTGAGTCTTCACTTGTTTCTTAATAACCTCTGAGAATTTCAAGACCAATGGGGTCACCTCTACCTTGTGGTGATTGCTCAAACATTAGAGAATTTGGCAGTTTCTGCTGCCTTCTTCAATTTTTCTAGCATAAAGTGACCTAAACCTTGCTAAAGTTGGAGGTATTTGCCTGTTTATCATAGAACACATTGAGTTTTATGTTCCCATGTTTTCTTGCTATCATCTGACATTGGTGGAAGCCGCCAAACCCTATTTTGGTCAAAAAAGCTGCTTGAGGTTCGAGAATTATTTCTCTCTTATTATAACAAGTTTTAACTTAATTCTTGTGGCCATGAGTTGCTAACTATACGAGCTATAGTCTCATGATTTTTTGGAGTGTTCATAAGTCATGTTAACCTCACAATTTACTAAAAGAATCTACGATCTGAGTAATTGAGGACACAAGTGTATGTTAAAATGCTCAAATAACAACCATCCATAATACCATGAGGGTAATAAGTGATGCATTCTACTTATATCTACATAGAATATAACTCTTATCAACTTACATATAGGGTAACTCTGATTGTAACCATGCAATTTTGGAATTAAAACATGATGTACATTTGCGGGGGAAACACATTAGAGTATAAAAGTTGAGTTAACTCCACAATTATAGCTCCAAAACTCCACAATGGTCATATTTAGTGATGTTTATTGATGAATTAAGTGAATGTTGTGAAGTTTAGCCATGACAATATGTAATTAGACCATATGACATTATATGTATGGTTCTTTAGTTCATGGAAGAGACACTACCTTTCCCCATATAAGCCTATAAAATAGTTGAAAATGTGAACATTGACTTATATGGAGATCTCTTATATAGGTTGTATGTCCTTATTGAAAAAAACTACAAAGAAATCTGTTTATTTCTTACTAGCATAAACTTTATATACGTGTTCTTTGCTATAAAGCATTGTCATCTAAGTAGAATAATGTTACATGTAGGTTATCTTTCATGTATATTATATTTTTCATGGATGCATACCTTTCTTGGCAATATAAATCTCTAGTTGCATGTTAAAGTAGCATGTTATTTCTAAGGTTTTAATTTCTATAAGCATGCATCACCATTTATGGTCCATGAGACCAATTGTATAGAGCATATATCTCTCACTAGCCTTATCCATTTTGCCCCATAGAATGATACTATGGCTTTTTAGCTTCGATCACATGATTTTTGAAAGGTGTAAGTGGAGGTCCATGTAGGTTCAATTGGTCATAAGTACCTCATAAATTCTCAATTCTTTGTGCTTCAATCTTACCCTTAAATTCCGCAAGCTCACATAGTCAACTAATTTTCTCCTACAGAGAATCATACAAGTAAACTATATGCGAAAGTTGAGATCAAAATTGATTAAAGTGATGCCATTATTGATTTTTAAACTTTCAATCATTTGGACCAATGATGGTGCAGAATCGGACTCAGATAGATAGTGTCTATCTTGATGTTTTATAGAAAAAGTTTTTCATGTTTTTCCTTGGTTCTTTTTGCATTTGTTTCTTGATATGAGATATTTCGAGGATGTGATTTTGTAAAATCACACCTTTTAAGGCACAAATCTAGAATAAACATGGAAGACATAATATAATTGATCTTTGTTTATTTTAATACAATCCTCAAGATAATGACCAACAGATATTTTTGTGAACAAAGTGGTTCGGGGAGCTACTCATGTCCCAAAACTCAACGTGAGATGGACTAACATAAGTATATTATTGATTTTTAAATGGACTATGGATCAAGAATTAAGGTGCATGTAAATCGTTTTTGATTTTTATTTACCATGTCTTTTACTCTTTTCACGAGCTTGTTTTTACATTGGTTTCATATTCTTATAAACTTTCATAATGTGATTTTTTGGAGGACAACCTAGAGTCATATGTATCAATGTTACCCATTTGTATAAATTCCCTAAAATTAAAATTAGAAGTAAAAGTCAAAACATCAAATTCAAACTCAACAAACATTTTTCTAGGATGGAGGACCCGTGAACTACTTATATGCCAAATTTGAGCTCAAAATTTATCTCCTTCCAAAAGTTGTTGTTTTTATACCACAACTCAGAAAGCAGAAGACAGTTCTGACCCTGGCATGTTTGAATGGCTATATCTTCCTTCACAGACTTCGGATTGAGATGCAGTTTTTTGTGTCTTGCTCTATATCTCGTGTAGAAAAATCACATTATAGCCAAAAAAATAAAAAAAATCTTTTCGTTAAGACAGTTTTACTTTGTGTGAACATGAAGCTTTTGGTACTTGACCCCCTTGGGTTTGCTAGTGCATAACTCACAAGAACGAGAGCTGATATATTTTTGTGTATTTTTTATGTGAACCATAACTGCCATATATGAACTCCTAGAAAGGCTTTGGCCAGTTTTTGTGCCCTTGAATTTATATGATTTTTTTTGTAAACCTTCAAAATGCCCTTTAATGGTCCATCATGGGACAGGTCTAGTGTTAACCAAGTTTGATGGTTATCCTAGTCTGCTGCAAGAGCTCTACTAATCAATTGTTCGGAAATAAAAAACTACTAGATGATCCTCAAGGTGGTTGGCAAGTAGTTTACACTAATATTGAAGGTGATATGCTCTTTTTCAGGGATAATCCTTTGGAGTAAGTAGCACCTTGTTGTTTTGTTGTGAGAAATATTCATTTGTTGTGGTTTGTTAGAGTTGGTATATTGAGCGTTTTATTAGAGTTGGAATAATAGATAGGTCTAATGACATTGCCGATTTTTTTTTTCTAACGAGTTTCGTAATATGGTATGCAATAATAGGATTTTATCTCCATCAGACATTGTGAAGCCGACCTTGACAGCCAAGGAAGGCATGGATGATGGCTTAAAGGATATTACAAAGTTTGGCAACAATCTACTACAAGATTCTTCATTTCCATCCTAATAGTTAAGGTTGTTGTATAAAAAAAAAAATTCATTTCTATGTTCTTCGACTAAAGTGCTGAACTGTAAAGCCCACAACAATGCATATTTGTAAACATGGGCATTCTTTTGGCTAAGGAGAATGAGTAGGATAAAGAGACATGGTGGAGATGGTGGAAAAAATCTCTGGTGGTTTAAATAGGAGGGAGGAGTAGTTATTATTGCCGGAGACGTCCTTGAGCGGAATCCATGTAAAGACGGTGATTTGAGGTTGGTTGGACTTATAAACATGTTAGAGCATTCTCGACACTATATTAGCTAAAATCCAATTCTATCACAGGCTCCTAGTGATTGAAACCTAAGATATGGGAGGACCCAATTCTAATTCGCTTCTTGGATATCTCTTTAAGAGCTTCAGTTAGAGAAAAAAGGGAAGTAAGGAATACGAATAAAGGAAGAAAGAATGCAAGAAGGACGAACGCAAGAAGGGGAAGGAAGAAAGATTGGTGGATTTTCTCTATTAGTCTTTCTAGTTTAGTCTTTCTAGTTTTTCCTACATTTTTTCACTTCCCCTTCCCCCTCCTCCCATCCCAACCCAATCCACCCCCCTCCTCCCCCCTCCTTCCCTTTCCGTTCCCCTTGCCTTTTTTCCCTTTCTTTTTTCCCGATGAACTTTTTTCTTTTTCTTTTCCTCCTTTCTCCACTCGTTTCCTCTTCCTTTTTTCCCTTTCCTTTCTCCTTTTTCCCTTCCTTCCCCTTCCTTTCCTTTTCCTTTTCCATTTTTATTTTTCTTTCCCTTTTACTTTTCTTTTTCCCTTTTCCTTTACTCATGCCCCTGTTCCCTTCCCTTTTTTCCACCCTTTTCCTTTTCGCTTTTTTTTTTTTCTGTGCCCTTTTTCCTCCTCTCTCTACTATTTTTCTCTTCCCTTTCATTTACCCTTCTCTTTGTCTCTTCTGTCACACCTTTCGCTCTTCCTTTTTTTCGTGAACTTTTGCCCTTCCATTTTTCCCTTTCCTTTGCGCCCTTTTTTCCTCGAGTCCCCTCTGAGGGGGCCCCAGCGGCACAGGCATCCACATCTTCTGCTCCCCCTGGGACCACCACTACCGCTGGACCTGAAGTGGCGATGCCTGTCACTAAATAGGGATCGTGCCTCAGCGTGGTATCCTGGAATTGCCGTGGCTTCCCATGGCAGAAGGGGGACAGTCTCAATTCCGTCGCCGTGGACATGGACCTTATCTTCCTCATGGAAACATGGGAAACATTGGTCACAAGGCTACGGATTTGCCGAGGATACGGCGCTACTCCGTCTTCAATGAGTGCACCGGGAAACGAGGACATGGAGGAATTGCGTGTTACTATCAGACAGCCTTGGCCCAATCGGTCTCCTTGTGCAAGGCAGACATGCACAACAGATACCTGTGGGTACGAGTGCAGAACAGCGATGGCAACCCTCTCTTTATGGCGGCTTGCTACTTCCCACATCTTTGAGAGCAACTTTTACCACGCACTTGGATGTGGGCGGTAGGAGCCCTATGTCGATCTATATGATGACACTCTGTGATATAGACAATTGGGCAAGGTCATGTTGCTTGGAGATTTCAATGCGCCGCCGCGAGGCAGAAAGCAGATCCCAAAATTCGCACCTCTAGCTGAGGATGTGTTGCAAATGGACCCTGAGAGATGGTTTGGCCAAGGGTGTCGGATGTGATCGGGTGACACCGGTATGGCGGCATTTGTTGTTGCCGGGCAATATCTTTGACTGGTCATTTGCAATGGGCTAGCACGACGGTGGCGATCCTCCGGGCGCTTCACTTGTAGATAGGAGAACCAAGGGGCGGCACCGGTGTGGTGGATTACGTGCTAGCAGGCGAGCAATGCCTACACTTGATTACTCGCAAAGCGATTAATCCGGGACGGTGGTAGGGGCGAGGAAGTAGACTCAGGACCATCCCCTGTTCTTGCGGATAGATTGGCGGGCCAACCGAGCACCCATTGCCCCAATACCCCATGTATCACGGTTGCGTCACGGACTATGATCATCTTGCGGCGGTCTATGCGAGGATGCTTGAGCATGAGCTGCGGGAGTCTTGCAGCTCCCCACACTTCGACAGAATGGCGGCTTTAGGCGAACCGGCTCCTTCGAGGGGTAGGGGCCGGATGCTTTGGGAGAGGCCGCTCGGCGATCCACGAGGGGCTGCAACCACCTTCCCCTTAATTCTCGGGTTCGATGGCGAATGTCGGGGAGGCTGAAAGCGATGGCTCCGCCAAGTCTTTGGACCCACCATTAGCCCATGAGCCGTCCGTCAATACCGCTCCTTCCTCAAGACCAAGAAAGCCCGGTACCTTGCGAACTCGGAATGAGATGTTTGGTCTACTAGACCGCCACCCTAGGACCTTACGGAGAAAGGTCTTGAGTAAGCCCCCGCGACCCACGGGGAAATATTACCCCGGAGCGATGGGTGAGATACTTTGCGGCGTTGTATGACCCAATGGGAAGCGAGGCGGCAGTACCTCCATGAGGCAGGCCCTAGTAATCGGTCATTCTGAAGGGGATATCATAATGGGCTGCAGCGCCTCGCTTCGGGAAGGCAGCAGATTTGGATGGTATGCGTGCGGACCTTCTCAAGTGGGCGGGCCCCAATGGTGCCGGTTCTCTCGGCACTCTTCAACGGGGGCATTGCAAGAAGGTTTCCCCCCTTTGGACTACCCGGTAGAGTTGTGCCTATATACAAAGCGGGGGACCAAACGGCCCGATAACTATCATTACCATTATGGTGGGATTTGTCTTTGCGAAGTTGCTTAGGGATTCTTGGCGGCGGCCCGACACTTTGGGCGGAGGATGGAGAAGTGCGGGCTCTCACGCAGCGGGAGGCTTCCGCCCCGGCATTCTACTATTGACCATATCTTCACTCTGCGAACAATCATAGAGGATAGCGGAATCAACGCCCGAACACATCTTTGTTGCTTTGTGGATTTCGCAAAGGCTTTTGACCACGATTGCCCTCGGGATAAGTTGTGGGACAGATTGAGGCAATTTGGGGATCCCCGTCGACTTGCGAGAATGCTATATCTGAGACTATCTGAGGCTTGCTCGGCCGTCTCCACCTTGTCAAGGGAGCAGTTGTTAGTAGCATTGGGGGTGCGTCGGGGCTGCCCTCTATCCCAGAACACTCTTCGGTTTGTACATTGACCAGCTAGAAGAATGGCTAGCCGAGCACGGGGAGGCTTCGGTTGATGCACCACATAATCCGGCAACTCATATATCCGATGATGTTGACCTGCTCGCATATACCCGGAGGACATGCAACGCCACCGGATGCTTTGGACACTTTACGCCAATTCGGCATGAGAGTTAACTTGGCCAAGGCGAGGGTGTCTTCTTTGGTCCCATCATCCGGCACCACGCCTTCCCTCATTCACTTACCGAGGGGCAGGTAGTGGAGGTGGCTCGATCTTATAAGTATTTGGGCATTGAGTTTTCTACTACCACACACTTTGGGATGCATCCATCGAGTTACAGTCACCGCAGCCGGAAAGCCACGTATGCAATGCAAAACAACAGATCACAAGGCGAGCTATATGCATGGGGTCACCAGGCACACTTGTTCGGGGCCTTGGTTGAACCGGTCCTCCTCTATGGGGCAGAAGTGGGGGGGCGGTGATATCCCTCACACTTGGAGCGATCTAGAGCGGTCTGAAGGCCTTCTTGGCCCGCTTTGGGAGTGAAATCCACGGTCCCCATATCAGATCTTGCTCGGGGAGATAGGCTTCCTTCCATTCTGAGGGTCGCGGCTTTGGAGCGTCACATTATTTACTTCGAAGGTGGTGGCTATAGATGAAGCCCGGCTGCCCAACCTTGCTTTGGCGGCATGGCGATGGCCCGTAGCGACTCAAAGCCTGCTTTGGAAAGACAAGCAAGCCCGGTGGTTCTCGCGATGGAATGTGCGGGCACACGGATGTGGACCGATTGCATACACCGAAGGAACGCTGCCTTGAAGCGTACTTGGATACTTGCTTCATGGCCAAGCTTTGGGATCTGAGAGGCCTGTCACATGTCAAGGTGGCAAATTATCGAAACACGGCGGGGTTAATCCCATGCTCACGGGGCCCACACCACTACTGCGCACCCATCTACCCATGAAAAAGCGGGGGATTGCTTCTATTCGCGCAGGTGCACACCACCTCCGCATTGAGACAGGGGAGATGGATTGGGGGCCGCGTGAGGGACGAGTAGTCGATCTTTGTCAGCGAGCGCCATTGAGGATGAAAGTCACGCCCTCCGTGGCCTGTCCGGCTACGAGCATATCAGGGCCTCGGTATGCTCGGTTAGTTGTGCCCCATCGGGCCCTCGCATGAGCATCGAGCGGCCTCAGTAGGCTTGTTGGGATTGTACCTCACGGGAGGTAATGGATCACGCGGACTCGGTTATGCCCCCGCAGGCATTAACCTCAGCTATGTATATATATAAGCTGTGCAAGTATGTCGGCATCCTTATTGCTACTAAAGGTTTTCCCGAAAACCCTTCGGGCGGGGTTTTTAATCGTAGTAATATCGCTTTGCTTCTCTCTCTTTGTACTTGGGTCCCATAAGCCAGTTGGTCTCCGTGGACGATAAAATCATATTCTATTCTATTCTATTCTTTCCCTTCCTCCTCCCTTTTGTCCTTTCCCTTTTTTTTTCCTATGCCATTTTTCTCCCGCTTTTCCTCTTCCTTTTTTTACCTCCCCTTTTCATAGACCGGTTGGTCTTCGTGGACGATAAAAATCATTCATTCTTTCTTTTTTTTTTTTTTTTCATTTTCTCACCGTTTCCCTTTTACCATTTTCTGAGTGATTTTTTCTTTTTTGTTTCCCTCTCCCTTTTTTTTTTCCTTCCATGCCATTTTTTCCTTTCCTTTTCCCCTTTCCCTCTCTCCCTTTTCACATTTACAAATCTGCATAATAAAGATATTATGATCACCCTTCCCCCTTCCACTTTCTTAATCCCTTTTCCTTTTGACCTTCCACTTTTCCTCCTTTATTTTTTTCTTTCCCCTTTTCTCTTTTCCATTATCCCATTTACCTTTTCCATTATCCCGTTTCCCTCATTTTCCTTTTCCTTTTTGTCATTTTCCCCTTCCCTACTTTTCCTTTTCCGTTTTTCCCTTTCCTTTTTTCTTCCATTTTCACCCATTTTTGTTTTCCTTGTTTCCCTTTCCTTTTTTCTCTTTTCCCTCTTTCGCTCCCTTTTCTTCTTTTCACTACTCCCTTTGATGTTTCCATTTTCCATTTTTCTAAACCTCGCTTTTTCTTTTCCCTTTTTTGTTCTATTCATTCTTTTGTTTCCTATCCTTTTCCCGTTTTACCTTTTCTATTTTCCCTTTTGCCCTTTCTCGATCTTTCCTTTTTCCCATTCTCCTTCCCTTTTCCTTTTTTCCCACTCCTCATTTTTCTCTTCTTCATTTTTCTATTTTCCGCTTCCCTTTTTTTTCCCTCGCCTTTGTATGTTACCTTTTCTTTTTCACTTTTCCCTTTTTCTATTTACTCTCCCCGTTCTGTTTTCTCTTTTTCCCTTTCTCTCTTTCCCCCTCTCGTTTCCCTTTCCGCCTTCTCCATTTGCACTTCCCTTTTTTTCCTTTTCCCCTTTCCCTTTTTGCCCCTTTTCCTTTTCCCCTTTCAATGGAATAAAAGCGAGTGGATCTTGACCATTGGATCAAAGCGTCTACGACGTCTAAAAGATTAAATCTCGACTGCCCAATCACATAATCAATCTCGTCCGCCCGATCTAGGGTTTGATACATGACATACATACATCCTTAAGCTATAACTTTATCATATATATAAGATAAGATACATCATAACTGAGGATTCTACCATGGAATCTGAAACTTTGGCCCCCCTCTCTTGGTGGAGATGACAAGATCCAGTCGCAGCCCCCCAAAACGTGCTTCTGGTGAACGTGTTTCTGGTGCTTCTACCATAGTTCATGGTGGAATTGGCAAAGAATATGCTGCAGATTCTCCCAGAATCAGTGTACGTGATGCACACAAGATGGCTCGTGAAGGTGCTCTTTCGGCTCCTGAGAGTTTAGTCTCTTCGGTGCACCTCAATCCTTTAGTGTTGCCCAATATGTCTTCTAATGGCATGAGTGTGGCCGCCTCAATTGAGACAGGAGCTCCATCTCTTTCCTCGTCTCAATTACTTGCTCCAGTTTCCATTCCGACTGTAGTTGTAGCAACTACAGTTCGCGCTGCTGCCCACACATCTGGAGAGACTGGCAGCCGTGTTGAATACGTGCCATTGGAAAACTCTTCCGAGAGTGTCACACCTCCAATGCACGTTGGAGGTTCCTCGGATCAGGTGGTGCGCTCTGACCAATTAGTGCCTCCAACTCTCGTTGGAGGTTCTGGGGTTCAGGCAAGACCCTCTTTGTCTGCCGAAGTTACTGCTGGGCTACTAGCTCCTCCAACACAGGTTGGAAGTCCCTCATATCAGTTCAGACCTCATGTGCCTGTAGAGTGCTCCTCTGGACAGGCTGCACCTAATAGTGTTGCACGGGCGACACTTCCAACACAGGTTGGAAGTTCCTTGATGCGGACTACTTCTACAGGTAGTGCTCGGATGGTGGTGCAACCTCCACAAACTGGTGTACGTCCAACACACGTTGGAGGTTCCTCAGGGCAGGAGGAGTTTCCCCCTCTTTCCCCACAACAGCCTGGGGCGACATCCTCTTCCATCCCCCGAGCTGCATCGACCACACCTTGGAGATCATCTGATACAGTTGCTCGAGTTACAGGTGTGCGGTTCTCTGAGTGGCTTTGCAAGGGCCTGGCGACTCCCGCCACCTCGGCTCGTGTCTCAAAGGCCATTGCCACCATGGTGGATAATAACAGGAAGGAAGTTGTGTCATATCCCCAGCAATTACAAACCAAGCAAGACTCTATGGATGTCCAGCTCCCATCAGACGAAATCTTTTATGAGGTTCAGGAGTGCAATGCAACTTTTGAGCGTTTTGGGTCTCTAGTGGTGCAGATTAGCCATGAGGATCATCGTCGATATGTGGAGCAGTTGGTTGCGTGTTTCGTGGTCTGCCACTTCACTGGCCCTTTCTTGGATCTGAAGCGCGTGGGATCTTGGCTGTCTGGGCACCTTCACAAGGTAGGGCTTCCTGCTTATCAATCTATCAAGCTTGTGGCAAAAGATCAATGTTGCTTTCTTTTGATGTTTGATTCTCCTGAGCTGGCTGCTCAACTCATAGAACGAGGTGTTGACCCTCTCTGGAAACACTTCTTGATCTATCAGCAGTATGTTCCTGGATCCTTTCCAGCTAAGCCAGATGCCTTACGTGCCCCCTTCTGGTTTGCTATCGAAGATTTTCCTCCAGAGTAACAGGATTCCAAGTTCATTTCTGCCATTGCTAATGAGATTGGACTCCATTTGCAACACTCCATAACCAATGGCATCACCAAGGTTTGCGTGGCAAGGCCCATTCATCGTGATTTGCCTCAAACAATTGTTGTCCAAAGCGGGACCATGTTCTTTCCGTTAGCTTTCCTTGTTGAATGGTCTTGAGCTAGCTCTCATGTTTCCCGAAGCCTCTCTCTTTGCTCAATATCGCAGGGTTCACCAACAGGGTCCTCCATCTCCTCCTCCGGCACTCCATACTCCTAGATCAGCTCCCACCTCAATGGATATCTCACACATCCCTGTGCCTGTGGCTGCCCCCCCTGCTCTTCCAGTTGCAGCTCCCCCACCTCAGCCTCTGGATCACCAAATGTTGAGACTGACTGAAATCCAGAAATCGCAAGAGCAAATTGAAGAGGCTCGCGGACAGTATATGGACATTGATCGGCGTGGCATCCACCCACCACCTAAACATCCACCGGCTCTTCGTCAACCACGAAAATCAGCTAAGGGATCTAATTCCTTTGCATCCTAGCCCTCAGTTCTTGCTTCAGGTAGCACTACCCCTCCCATTGCATCCCACTGTGGTCGCTTTGATCCACTTCAGTGGGCTGATTTGGTTGATGAGGTTACTGCCATGCCAGGTGCGGGGTCTTTTTTGGCTCCCCAAATCGGGGTCCCCCGCGCCTGAAAATCGCTTAAGCGATTTTGGGGAGGAAAATCGCTTAAGCGATTTTCCCGCCTGAAAAGGCCCCGCCGGAAATGCCGTGGAGAGAAAAAAAAAAAAAGTCAAAATCGCTTAAGCGATTTTCGCTGGGCATCGCAGCGAGCCGCGACGCCCCGCCGCGACGAGGCCGAAAGCGCACGACCCTGGCCCTGACAAGGCCGGCGGCGGCGGCAGCGAATTTGACAAAAATCAAAATCGGCAAAAGCGATTTTCAGGTTAGGCTAGCCGCGACCGGACTTCTGCCAGCGGGCACTGGCGCGACTCGCCCTGGCAAGACGGCAAAAATCGCTTAAGCGATTTTCAGTTCCTTCATTTCAATTCCTTCGTTTCAATTCCTTCATTTCGCCTTCACTTCAATTCCGTCATTTCGCCTTCATCTTCCAGTTTCCAGTTTTGGAAGTGTTTGATTGCACCCATAAGGTATTTAATCTGTGCCCATTTGTGTCTTGATATGCCTAGATTTTGTATTTGTCTTCAGCTCTAGTATTGTTAACATGATGACATCAACAATGTATAGGTGGTGTTGTTTATGATAGTTAGATTTGCTTTGTGTATGAGATGCAAGAAGGTAGTTTTTCTTTGTCATTGTAGAGATTCTGGGAGGAAGTGTGAGGTAGGAGTTGGATATGGAAAATCCAAATCCAAATATATCTTTTATGCGTGCATGTAGATGTGCCTAGGTTTGAATCCTATGGTGCATTTGGCCATTGAGTTCTTTTATTAAGTTCCAAAGTTTAACCACATTTTGTGCGCTCAATATTCTCAAAAAAGGTTTTATATTCTATGCTTTCTCAGTTTCCATAACTTTTAGGTTATTCAGTAGATCATCTCTCTGCTTGTTCAATTATGCAACTACTGTAAACTTGTCACGTTCAAGTTCATCTCTTTGCATCTGTTCAAGACGAGTTTTTTCTCCTTTAAGAGTTTTGATTTGTTTTCCTAAATTAGACACCACGTCCTCGGACTTGCCAGAACCTTTACTAACAACACATTCGGCATATTCCCCAAGCAGGCATTACAATATGGCGACATGTGACCGATGGGGCAGAGATCTTACGCAGGAGAGTCGCCCGATAGGGATGGACGAGAGTGGGCTCCCGAATTACGTCGACCGCGGACAGCCGGGACAGGTTGGGTACATCACTTTTTGGTAAGTACCGTCAAACCCCCATTAGATAGCTTGCATAGTTGTGTCTTTAGAGTTTTTTCATTTGTACTTGTATGGTTGGTAGGCTAGCCTAGGCGCTGATTATGGAAGTTTGACAGGGAATATCGAGGCATATGGCTGATTGTCAGGCGCCTGGGCCCCCAAACAGCCCGTGGGACACATAGTTTGGGCACTTACTGGTACTGTGACGCACCCAGGTGTCCCCATACAGCGGACAAGCTACGGATGAATCGTCTGTGGGCAGGTCTGACGAAGGATGGTGCCATTGGGCACCATAATGCATATCACAGAGATATGTGGTGGCCAGCGAGGGAACGTGGTCGTCCCAGGAATGACCCGTTGCAGCCATCCCCTCTCACAGATGAGGAGAGGGAGCGCCTCAATGAACTGGCACGGCAGAGGACATCGGAGCAGTGGGCAAGAGCGAATGCAAATCGCGGTGTCGCGAGACAAAGCGTGCTTTGACGAGGGCGAATGTCCGTGATGTGGCTCCATGCACAGTACTTGCCGGTCTGCGGCATTACCCCTTGGGCCGGGGATGAGGCATGGGCCGGTGCCGTCTCAAAGATCGGCCGGGGCATACGGGAGGTGGTGCACCCTCTATACTTGCAGGAGGCCGGGTGCGCTATGATCATCAGGACGCCAGACCACCGGGGAGGATGTCGATGAATGAGCGTAAACCGGTACATGAGTGGATGAGCCACGGATGTCACAGAGCCCTCCCCGGCCTACACCCGAGGAGATCATGAGTATGCGACAACTTTTGGGTCGGGTGCGTGAAGAGGAGCAAAGAAGGGGCACACTGTCGATGGGGGAGAGCAGCCATCATACCTACAAGATCGACGGCAAAAACATTAAAGGAACCTACATAAAAGACGGAGAGCGACCAACGGCGCCTATCAAAACTTTGAGACACAAAAGATTTGCATTTCGGTGGCATGTCGTCCTCACAAAGATAGCACGCCCGACCGACAGAGCCATCATTACATCACGCCGCATGCATGTGTCCCCCAGATATTGAGGACATACCGGGCGACTGTTCATTCACACGCCACCTCCACTACATGTGATAGAGCCTCGTGCTTCGAGGCCGATGTTTGATGAGCTGCGGAGAGCGGTCGGCCGCAAAGACATACGCTCGATTATACGGGGGGAAGAGAGGGTTCGTTTCCCCTAGCTTGGCATCATTGGTGTCACCCTTTCCTCCCATTTGCAGATGCACATGACCCGATACCGGTGGCGAGAGGGACGGGGCTAGAGGCTTCTTTCATCTTTGGGATGGAGTTTGGGGCAGGGGGCCGCGACTTTATGCCTACTATTTCTTTGCAGCCCTTGGGGGGGTGGGAGGTGGTGAGAGAGGCACGGTATGCGCGAGACATTGTGCTACATCAGGGTTTGATGTTGCCTCTCTATTTTCGGGAGGAGGTGTACATTTTGGGGACTCGCATAATGCAGGAGATATATGCGAGGTATGGCGGCGGTTGATAGCACACCACCCCCATGTACCCACGAGATCTTGTCGACTTCGGCGTAACGAGAATGTCATTGTTGGGGCCAGCTTCCTTGCGGCGTTGGATGCGAGAGCAGACAGAAGGCAATCGTTGCGAATCAGTGAAGAGTGGGAGGCAGATCATGTCAGGATAATTATCAGGTACGTGTCCTAGCACGATTTCATTCATGTGTTGTAAACCTTTTTCGCTGACCATGTAGCACGCATGTGCAGTGCCTGCATGCATCAGTTCGAACCAGATGAGAGATCCACATTTGCAATGGTGGACCCTCGCTGGTTCGAAGATCACGAGGTCATGGGCGCGGACCTGCTCCCAATGTACCAGATACGATGGGAGAGCTTGCGAGCTATCATTTGGCCCATCTGTCATGGGTACGTGGCATAGTCCCTATCCCCTCTCCTGTCTCCATAGGTACTCATGCAGTGTGAGCTGGTTGCAGGGGACACTGGTACGTTTTGGTGCATATTGCAGACCCTGTAGTACGGGGGAGACTCGGGTGGCCCAGGCGTTTCGAGGGCTTTTGGTGCATGGATTCCCTGCCTGGCAGGGTGGGCCATACCGGGACTCAAATACGAGTGCAACCCGATGGTGAGTTCTTTGCCTGCTGACTTTCTTACTTTTAGTTGTCTTGAATGCATGCATCAAGTCCTTACCGTGTTTGGGACAGGGTATTGGAGCCGTGGCTGTACCACACTCATGCCCCGGACCACTGGCACGAGCGTTTCAGAAACCGGTTGCAGTCCCAGCACAGAACCAGTATTGGTCTTGTGGTGCCCATGTCTGTCTAAACATCCGGCATGTCATGCAGGCTTTCCTATGGCCAGAGACAGACATAGACTTGCAGGTTCGACACTATCCTTCCCCACCACCTCATTTTTCAGTTATATATGCTCCGCATGACATCCTGTACCTTCCACCTTGCAGGTACGCCCGAACATGCATACCGACGAAGATGTAGAACGGCTCCGGCGAAACTTCTTTACACTCATTGCTTGCCTGTACGCGAAGGCATATTGGTTCGACTACCAAATAATGAGGCGTGCCGGCCCCTAGAGTACTTTCTACTCTGCAATAGAAACATTGTCATTGATTTAAATGCATGGGCTAAATGAATTGATTTAAATGTCTAGGATTACTATGGTCTAGGATTATCTTCTCTCTCTAAAAGTTAAGCAAGCAAGGAGAAATAAAGTGTCCAAGATGTGGTGCCATGTCATCATTCCATGGTGCCATGTCATCATTCCATGGTGACATGGTGACATGTGATCATTCCATGGTGACATGTCATCATTCCATGGTGCATGTCATCATCAAAAGATGCCATGTACCATCCACATCATCACCAAGCATGCCACGTCAGCATACACATGTCATTGATTTAAATGCATGGGCTAAATGAATTGATTTAAATGTCATATCTGATTTAAATGCATTGCCAAACACTACAAACGTTGCAAATCCGAGTGATCAGTCAAATCTGAGGCGACGCGAGGTCGACCCTCTCCTCCCACGTGGCTGCGGCGGGGTGGGAGGATCATTCTTAAGGATGTGCTTTGCTAGGGACATACCTAGGCTCCAACGCTCCCTGCACCGCGTCAAAATTGTCCCTCCTGGGGGCTCCTCACCAGTTGGATATCCTACTAGCGAACAAATTAGAGTGTACATCCGCAGGTTAACCTTGCAACCCAAAGTCTGCACCTTCAACACCCTCTAATGGGCCTCCACGTAGTTGGTAGTGTCCATGTATCCATGGGGCCACAACCTCTGGTGTCGCTGCCATTTCCCTTCCCACACGCCTCCCCACAACCAGTTGTGGGCAAGATAGCTGGGGGTGCCAGGTGTATTGCTGCACGTCAGCTACGAAATGATATTTCTAGTCAAAAGCTCGACAAAGACACTTACTCGAAGATCTCGGGACTGTTACCATAGGCATTGTAGAGGTGATTTTCCAAGTGCTCATACCGCTCCAGGTCGGGCTCCAGCATGAGATTAGAAAGCCTTTGCCAGACATCTTGGCGTATGAGCGGATCTTGTATCCTCGGCATGAGGTTGTCACGCCATGCTCGCTTGCAATGGAACCAACAAGATATGACACAGCCTGCTATCTGTACGGGAGTTACATCTAAGAAAACGCAAATAGTGCTCGCGGTGCTCGTTGAAACATTATGGGTCGTTGGCAACTGCCTCTTCTATGGCCACTCTCTCCTCTCCGTCCATGTCAATGGTGATGGACCTTGGCCTTACATGCCCCATCCGTTCAAACACCAGTGTAAGCGCTTTCCGTAATGCATTCTTTGTCTGCTGCGACCCCTTCTTATGTGTACACAACATGTAGAAGACTGGATACCCAACCCCGCATGCAACTGGAACCACGGCAGCGTAAAGTGGTATCCGCCACATGTTGGTGCCGAATGTCGAATCTAGAGCCCACCCCGAGTTTTCGCTGTACTGTATAGCCGCCCTACGCATACTGTCATCTTGTAGAACTAGGATCCATGGGCGGCGTTCCGGATCCGCAGCGTGAGACGCGAATGGCTGGTGGTAGAGGACCTTTCCTGCATGTGCCTAGGCCTCTATGTTCTCCTCAAGGCTGTCCCAGTCGGCCATTGCGCCACCGCCTGAAACATAGTCACGTTCGAGCCGGGGCAAGTGAGTGCGCAGACATTTACAAGCATAATTAGACATGACATTCGCTCACCAAACATTCGATACTTGTTGCAGAGACGCCACACATCCTCCTGGCTCATGTCAAACCGATATGTGGCGCTCATTGCGATGGTCTCCTCCACGAGCATGGGACCCTTTGCCTTCGCCATGTCCCACGGCCTTTGTCTTTGTTCACATTTCTCATTAAGCGCCGCGACTCTTTCTATCAGTTAGGGTGGTGGTAGAGACCATACCTCTGGCGCCCGAAGGATCGTGCCGGAATGCCGCAGGCAGCGCAAATATCCAGTCAGCGCGCGTCCTCCGCGATGACCATTCGGCCCGTCTTGTGCAGCCATATGCGTGACTCCTCCGCTTTTGCCGCGGAAGTTGTGGGCTGCACAGGGTTCCTCCACCCGGTGGCGGCGGGCAAAATCGATCCACCCTCATCTGTAGGCCGCCACCCCGGATACGATGCGGCGTGTGGATGTGCACAAGGCGGACAGCGGTCTCGCTTTTGCACCTCTCCCACTCGATGTCAATCGGTGACAATGCTAGTCTCATGTTGAGGGAAGTCACTATCCTTCATGTACATGCGAACCTTGCAAAGCTGCACACCCGTGACCTTTGGGTCGCGTATTCGGCGGGATCCCGTGCCTCGCTATGCTATCTCCCAGCAGGTGGGTCTGCGTCTTCGACAAGTCTTTGGCCATTGGCAATCGCGACGCTGCGCCACTAGATTGTTCCAATCCTCCACCCAAGGCACACACTTATGTGGATGCGATCCTACCTTATGCAAATAGGAAACATGACCGACGGCGCATACGTATAGCCCCTCGCGGTATTGCTCCTACCGGGTCCCTCATATCTATGCCACTTTCGGAAACAACATGCAATGCGGTCTGCGTGGAAGGGGAGGAAAATGCGGGTGCGATCACGATGTCGCAAGGATACGGAGGCCGGAAGCAATCATAAGATCATATGTCTCTTTCAAGAACACATACCCATGGACACGAACTCCTCGGGCCCGTTCCTGCCTAAGCCAGTTGCACGGATCGGGATACATCTGAACCACCTCCTTCACGACATTGGAACCACCGGGGCCACGACTAGCACTTGTGGCAACGGACGATGTAGAGCTATCGGCATCTGATTGGTCAGATGAATCCTCCCAGTAGTCGCTATTGCCATCATCTGAAAGCTCGCTTATAGAGCCCTCATCCTCATAATCTGAATCCGACATTCTAACAAACCCTATCAAACAAGCTGCACTATGCCGGGCAGAACTCAGAAACTACGAAGGCGGATCGCTTAAGCGCTCCTTTGACGCATATGTTAGACCCGCAGGCTTTGTTTTATATTGAATGGAAAATCGCTTATGCGATTTTCTTTTTTTTTTTTTTTTTTATTCCCGAAAGGCGAAAATCGCTAACAGATGCTGACACGCGAAAATCGCTTAAGCGATTTTCAATTTTTTTTTATTTTTTTTTTCCTTCTTCTTCCGCGGCGTGTCGGCGCTGACAGACGCTGACTTGCGAAAATCGTTTAAGCGATTTTCGCTTTTTTAAAAAAAAAATCACCTGGGAAGATGATCGCAGGTCGGCGCTGACAGACGCTGACAGGCGAAAATCGCTTAAGCGATTTTCGATTTTTTTTTTTTAAAAATCACCTGGCCAGGTGATCGCAGTTTCCGGCGACGGAAAGCGAAATCGCTTAAGCGATTTTCACTTTCCCCTTTTTGAAAATCGCTTAAGCGATTTTTGCAAATTTGAAAAATCGCTTAAAAGTCGTATTTAATTAAAGTGGAACTCATTCCATTCCCATTTTTTTTCGGAACCCTGTTAATTTACACAAAAAGAAGCACCCCGACCCGAAAACTGGCCATAATTGGAATTTTTGTCTATTAGTGTGCATCCAAGCTTTTCTTCCAGTTTTCTAGGATAGCGTGTCGAGAACAAGAACAATGCAACGCAAACATGCATTAGACCTATCAAGTTCTAATTGAAAAAGATTCTTAGTTGAACATTTTGGCTCTATTTTCTTAGGTGGGTAGACAATAGATCACAAATTCCAACAAAAATTATGCAAATCGTTTACTTAATCACCCAAAAATACTAGTTTTGTGATACCTTATATTCATAAATGGGCTCATTACAATATATATTACAGTGGGTGAAGAGACCATAGTGGTCGTATGGGCACAATCATTACACCCTCTTCACACATGAACCACCTAGTGCAAAGGGCGCGTGGAGCTCTCTTCTAGTCACAGAGCAACTTACAGACGATAGAAATTTGTATGAGGAGTTCCTTTATGGGCCACGTGCTTGTATGTCCAACTGATGTCACCACCCTCTTCTCGGCACCTTTCTTTAATGAAATGATCTTTTCATTGCTCCCAAGCATGTACTATTTGGTCGTGATAAGGACTGCAAGAGACAAAATCAAATTAGTCGAAAGTGATGCTACATGCAATAAAAATAAAATAAAACATAGTTCTTAGGGCCATTTTGAAAAATACGGGCATGAGAAAGGTAGCTCAAAGGGAAAAACGGGGTTTAGGGGGTGAAGGCCTTTTCGACTCGCGAAGTCGAGAAAGGCAGCCAAAGTGAAAAACGCAGTTTTATGGGTCAAGGCCTTTCTCGACTTCATGAGTCGAGAAAGGCGTACCAAAGTTTAAAAACGCAGGTTTTATGGGTCGGAAGGCCTTTCTCGCTTAAAAAAACGCAAGTTTTATGGGTGAAGGCCTTTCTCGACTCAGCGAAGTCGAGAAAGGCAGTCAAAGCTTAAAATCGCAGGTTTTATGGGTCAGAAGGCCTTTCTCGACTCGGGTCGAAGGCCTTTCGACTCCGAAGTCGAGAAAGGCCTTCGAACCCTAAAACCGTTTAACTGCTTTGCGCTTTTTCGACTTCGCCGAAGTCGAGAAAGGCAGCTCAAAGCGAAAAATGCAAGTTTGAGGGCCTTTCTCGACTCGCAAGTCGAAAAAGGCAACTCAGAGTAAAAAAAGGGCAATTTCAAAGCTCAGAGTCCGAGAAGGTAAAAAATGAATAACCTTCAAACATCCTATATATTTTCTATGAAAAAATACCCTCCCCATAAATTTCCTACGTATTTTCCATAAAAAATAGACCCTCCCCATGTATTATCTAATGGACACATATCCAATGGACCCTCCCCCTTTCTAATGGACCATACCATATAGCTATATGAAGAGGGGACCATTGGGCTCATATTTAGCTATGTAAAGAGTAATGCCTAATGCACATGTAAATAGCAACATATGCACCTATAATGCACATTATAACCTATGAGAGCCTATTAGACCTATGCATTAAATCTATTAATATGCATTAGACCTATTAATATGTACTTGTCCCCATTTTGTGTCTTGAACCTTCAAAATGGGTTAAATAAGGTGTAAATTATATCATGATCTTCGCAAAGTTAAATTTTTACCTTAGAATAAGAATATATGCCTAGAAAACGTGCACCATGGCAACATAATGTTTAACGTGTGAACATAGTAGCACACACATAAAAAGAGAAATTGGGGACACGTCAAAATATAATCCTATATATTATTAGCATTTATTTTACACTTCCTTTTTCAACGTATTATTTTACCCCCTTTTTTTCTAATACCCCGCCTTTTTTTTCCGCCCATGCTTGAACTTTTAAAATTTGGTACATACCTTTGAGACCTAAACTCCTTTGTACCACTTAGACTCTTTGTTTCTTGGAAGAAGCTCCCGTAGCATAGCTCCCACCGGAACTGACCCGCAACCAAAAGCTTCACAGCTATGGAGAGTCGAGATAATAAAATGACATAGGGCTCAAAAATTTTTATTATCCCTTTGTTATTTGAAGCGGAAGCCATGGGCTAGTTGTCAAACTCACCCGATCCGCCGAGCAAAGGATTTGGTAGAGCAGAGGACAGAAAGAAGAAGGCAGATGAAAGAATGAAAGAATGCAGATGAAAGAAGATCCGGCAGATGAAAAAAGATCTGGCACATGAGAAGCTTCTTCTCTGAAAGATCCTCCGCTTCTCTCACTTTCTTCAACTCCGGCACCCTTCATCTCATTCTTGGTGCCTTTTGTGACACAATGGCACCAAGAAGCGATCAACAAGCCCCAAAACCGTCTCATGTAGGAGGCGGATCTCATTACCGGGGCGTAAGGAAGAGGCCATGCGGAAGATATGCAGCAGAAATTAGAGATCCATGGAAAAAAACCAGGGTATGGTTAGGAATATTTGATACCGCAGAAGAAGCTGCAAAAGCACAAAGCATATGATGAAGCGGCTAGAGCCCTGCGTGGAGCCAAAGCGAAAACAAATTTTTCTATTCCAATTTTTGGGTCGGATGATCAGAGCACTAGCCAGGGATCTAGAATAGAAGACCAGTGGATCAAGCTCCCAAGAACCTGGTGGATTCTCTGCCCTCTCATTCTTTAGGAAGCTCGTATAATCCCAAAAATGAAGACATGGATTTGAATTCTTCTAAGGAAATCAGGACTTGTAGATCTATTTCGATGGCGGAGCCCCTTCTCTGACCACAAGAACTAGAAGCTTCGGGCGCCATACCGCCATCATTCATCTGCTAAGAGATTTGAAAATCCCAAATTCGGCTTTCTGATCTTCTACACCGTGTCTTGCGTCCTTCCCAGCCCTCGGATTCGCACATGCCTGAGAGTTTACTTCAAACCCCCTTCACAGCTTTTTGACCCCTGTTCCAGATGGTGCAAGACGGGTTTGGCCATTTTCCTATTTTTCTGTCTAAGGATCAGAGGCGGCCATGGAATCGACAATATATGATGACAGAGTAAGGGGCTGGCACAGTTAAGAATCGATCATAGCCCTAGCCATAGCCATGGCCTGAAGCTCAAATTCTGAACAAATTCGGCCATACCTGTTCAATGCTTAGAAATGGAGGTTTTATGGGGCAAGAAATTGCTCCGTTCAGGAAGAAAAGCGCTCGCCATAGCCGTTCAGGCAGAATTTCTGCCATAGCCGATAGCCCCCATCCGTTCTCCTCCGCCTTGCAAAAATATTTTCGTTAAAGATTTTTCGGGCGCGGCAAGGGCAGCGCCTTAGGGCTGAACCAATCTGCGTGTGTGGCTATGGCGACGTGAGCTGGGTCGTGGTTGCTAATGTGGGTGATTCCATGGCCATAGCATTCCAGGACGAAGAAAGCAGCGGGGGATTTGAAGCCGTGGCGCTGAGCCAGGATCACAAACCGCAGCAAGGTATGATAATGCCGTCCACGCTTATTCTCGACTAAGTCGAGAATGGAGGCAATTATGTGTTTGTTGTATTTGGGCCCGAAACAGGGTATGATAATGCCGTCCACGGTTATTCTCGACTACCCAGTCGAGAATGGAGGCAATTATGTGTTTGTTGTATTTGGCTCTAGTCCTTGTGGTGTTTGGTTTTGTATTTCAGCTCCACTCATGTGATTCTATGCATTCTTCACTACCATGTTATTAGTCATTACATTTATTTAATTTGGTCATTTAACCTAGTCATTAGATTAATTGAATTTATTATTTAATTAATTATCTAATTAGTTTAATTGATTATTGATTATATATTAATATAATTAATACTTTTCGGTGTGTGTGTGGGGGAGGGGGGAGCCTTGCCCCCTTTGCCCCTCCCGCTCCTCCTTTGCTCCTTTGCCCCTCCCTCCTCCATCCCTTCTTCCAACTTATCCCCTCCCCCTCCTCTTTTGCCTCTTTGCTCTCCCTCCCCCCATCCCTTCCTCCAACTTATCCCCTCCCCCTCTTCTTTTGCCTCCCCCTCCTTCCAACTTAACCCCTCCCTCCCCCTTCTTCCAACTTATTCCCTTTTGCTCTCCTCTCCCCAACCTGCCCCTGCCCCTTCTTCCAACTTATCCCCTTCCCCTCTTCAACCTATGGCCCCTCCCTCCTTCTCCTCCCACGCTTCTTCTTATCAAGGTGTGCCCATTTTCTATAGTATGAGTCCCATTTTCAGTCCGAGTCCCAAAATTCGAGATTTGTCCCACTTTAATTAAATACGACTTTTAAGCGATTTTTCCAAAATCGCGTCCGCGCGAGACCCTGATTTCGGGAGCCAAAAAAGGCACCGTGCCAGGTGCCCAGTAAACATCCTCAAATTCCCTTGAGACACCAATGGTCTCATCTGAATTGGCCCCATCACAAGATCAATGCGGTTAGTCTCATGGAATGTTCAGGGGGTAGCCTCCTCCCCCCTCAAGCGAAGTCATATTTCTTTCTACTTATCTAGATTGGATGCTCAGTTTGTATGTATTCAAGAGCATAAGTGTCGTAAGGGAGACGTATCAAAGTTTGCAGACATGATTGGTCGCAGGTTTTATCGCAGCAGCTGATTCTGCTAGTGCAGGGGTCGTGATAGCATGGCTTCCTTCCTTGCCAGTCATCTTTACTCTGGCTGATCGCTTTGGACGTTGGGCCCTAATTGTATGGTAGGAACAAGGGGCTAAATATGGTCTAATTAATATTTATGCCCACAACAGACCTCATCATAGAGCTTCACTGTGGGCCTCTTTGCGAGGGAAGATACTCAGCTTGGGTTGCCACATTTCATGGCTTCTTGTTGGGGATCTTAATATGGTGGAAATGGAGTCTGATCGGTTGGGGGCGACCTCTACAGTGGTGTTTGGTTTTGAACGCCAGCAGTGACTCCTCTACTCCATGACTGCAACCTCTCGGAGATTGATGGTGAAGGTGCCTTCACTTGATGCAATGGTCAAGTTGGTGGGGGTCGCGCAAGCTCTCGGTTGGATAGAGCTTATTGGAATGTAGATACAGTTGCGGCACTTCCAGGTCTCTTTCGGTTCTGTCTCAGAGATAACTCAGTTTCAGACCACCATCCGCAATTCATTTCAGACGAGCCCCTGCAGCAGCGGCGGTCTGGAAGGACGTGTTTTCGCTTGAACGTGAACTTCTTAAAGGATGCTGACTTTCAAGAAGGTTGCAAGAATACTTGGACAACTGCCTTCAACCGACGTCGAGGTATGACTGGCATAGTGGATACAATTGCAGCAGTCAAGGGTTTTGCCAAACAGTGGGGTCGAGAGTCTCCAGCAGCAGGTCGTGCTTTACTGGACACCTTGTATTAGGACCTGCTCCATTCTCGACAGGGACATCTTCCAGGTGTTCATGATCGTGATATTTTGGCACAGATTTAAGCATTGGAGGAGGAGCAAATTCAGCAAGCAAAGATGAAGGCAGGTCTGCAGTGGTTTCCATGATGGAGACCGTTGTGAGGGCTTCTTTTTTCGTGCAGCTAAGAGGCGTCGCATGACATCAACCATGTCCTCATTGCTTTTGCCAAATGGTTCGATGCTAACAGAGCCGACTGAACTCAAGCAACATTTGCATAACCACTTCCAGACGTTTTTTGCTGAGAAACATCTTCCCTTTCAATCAGAAATGCGAGATGTTGTTTTGTCTAGGATTTTCCCTATCATCTCTGGTGTGCAGCGCGAGTCAATAGAGGCGGCTATGACGGCTGATGATTTATGCTCGGCAGTCTTTGAACTGAAAAGAGGCAAATGCCTAGGTTTGGATGGTTTGCCAATTGAGTTCTTCCAGGAGTATTGGGAGGCTGGAGCCAGATGTGTATGATGCTTTCTGTGACTTTCGGTGGTCTACTGCTTTGGATAGAATTCTAAACACAAGTGTCATCTCGCTCATCCCCAAGGTCAGGGATCCTCAAACTATTTCAGATTGGCGGCCCATCACCTTATTGTCATCCGTATATAAGATCTTCGCCAAGGCTTTTGAAGAGCGAGTAAAAGACATCTTGACAGAGTCCATCTCAACAACCCAATCAGGTTTTCTTCCAAAGCGATGCATTTTGAACAATGTTGTTGCTGCTTACGAGGGAATTTATTGGGCACGTAAGAAAAACCTTCCAGTTGTATACCTTAAGCTTGATTTTGCAAAGGCTTATGACAGTGTCAGCTGGGAATTCATGCGCCGATGTATGCTAAGACTGGGATTTGGGGAACAATTCACATCAGATATTATGAAGCTGCATATCTCTGCTCGGGCAACTGTTCTGTTCCATGGTGAGCCGTCAGATGCCTTTTCTCTCGGTCGTGGTATTCGCCAGGGATGCCCTTTAGCACCATTGCTTTTCACAATTGTTGCAGAGGCTTTGTCACAGTTATTCACCATTGCAACCACAGAGGGACTTCTCCATGGTCTTGCAATGGAGGACCCAGCGTGGTCCTGGCTACAAGGTTTGCTTAACAGTACATTGGACTACCGATGCATCCTCTTGGCGTCCTATCCCAATGCATGGCCTCTAGCTAAACAAAGGGCATTTCATCTTGGTTCCGGTTGGCTCCTTATGGTCGATATGGGAGCGTCGCAGACACCACATCTTTCAGGGCATTTATTCGTCTGCACACAGTGTTATTACGGTAGTCCAGAAAAAGATATTGACAGCCTACGAGTGTTCCTCCCTTGACTCAGAACTGGTGGAACGCATCTGGATTCAGTATCTTCGAATTGATTCTTATCATTAGTCTCCTATTCTGGAGTAAGTACATTGTGCTCCAGGCTCGTGCTCCTGTGGCATCTTTTTGTGCTTACATAGTTAGATGAGACATGTAAATTTTGTACTTTTTTTCTGATTAATAAACTTTTTGGCTTTCGTCCTTCGAAAAAAAAAAAGGGATCGATTGACGGTCAAGGTCTTCAGATAACAAGAGATGGAATCGTGACAATGGCATTGGCTGGTATAGAACAATGGCGAGGGTATAGTCCACTCCATCCGCCCCTCCTGTGCAACTTTGCAGATAGGCTGAAGCATGCTATGGCGTGATTGTAGCCTTTCGAAGACGTAATCTCATGGAGTCACCATATGAGACTACTCCAGGTTGTATACCCCGGGTCCGATGAGGCAGGAGTAGACAAGTTTCTTTCCATAGGTGGCTAGAGGACCCAGGTTCGTACCCGACTTACTCCCCAAAATCAATAGTTCAGGGATACCTGCATCTATCGAGTCCCCATGACGCCCTTATAAGATGATACCGGCGACCAGGGGGTGTCAGACCCATACCGGGCCCACATGCAATGACCGATTATAAGCCTAGCACACTATAGAAGCCATAGTAGCCACGCTCAGCAAGGCTCCATCTCCATTTTACCATTGTGTCTGTTGTATGGTGCTAGCATCCACGGTCTGGTGGGCTCTTGTGCACAAGCCACAGTTATTGGGATTTATGGGGTTCTAGCTAGAAACATCTCTATTTCTACTAGCCGTTAGGTCTCTATCCCCCTTATCCCACAAGCACAAGAGGTGCAGCAAAAGAACTACCACAATTCATAAATCCATCCATAACTTCAACCTAAGCTTTTGTACGTGAAAACAAGTTTCGTATAGTCCATTGTTGATAATATTGTGGCATCATTCACATGTTTCAAATTTTGCCCTAATGTGGATGGTGAGGATGACCCTTTGAATTGAAAGCCCAGATTAGTTCTACTAAACAAAAGAAAAAAAAAAAAAGGGGGAAGAAAGGCACTTGGTAAAAAAAAAGGCACATTCTTTAACCTTTTGCCAAAAGCAGGAGAGCGAGGACCAAAATGTGCAAGACCAGAAGCCAGGGTTCAATCACGGCCTGGTTGAGATACCCAAAGAATGCATCGTGGAAGATGACTTGACTGACAGCATCTTCGGCAAGGAAATAATAGAGGCAGATGTGCCCTTGCCATATAACAAAGCTATCTTGATATGAAAGAGTAAAGACATGTTGAAGATCAACAACAAGGTTCTTCAAAAGTCACAGGACCGTGCTATTCTAGTTAAAGCGCTATTTTACGTGAAGGAGCTAGCCTCGCAATTATTCTTAGCAACGCTAGGCACCATTACTAGTGAAAACATAAGGATATATTGCCAAAGTTCTGATAACGAGGCCCGTGATCGACCAAAAATGGCGCTCCGGAGATACTGGCGCAAGCTGACCGACTATGAATTCGAGGTAGATTGGTCTGCCATTTCTTTTGCTGCAGTTGGCGATGTGTTTCGTAGCCTGCTTGAAGATCTTGCAGGCCTTCCACCACGTCCTGACACTCTCCACAATCACCGTTTTCCTTGGTGGCACCCATCCCATGTCAATGTTAATCATTTTTACATTTATAGCCAGTCGCATCAATCATCTAGTTTCTTAATTCGTGGAATCATCTACGATATGGGAGCTCTCATAATTCCACAAAGTCCAAAACCTTACACAAAAAATGGAAACATAGGTCTTGATGAGCGCAAGGACTGGAGTAATGTGGTTCATGGGTATAGTATGGAGCAGAAGAATGTTGATGTTTTTAAGGCAGATGCAACTGAGGTTTTGGATAGGTTAGGGCTTAAAGATGTTGTAGGTCTCAAGGAAAAAATTGATAGTGGGAAACAAGTTAATATGAGGCAGCTGAAGTTAGCAAAGAAGCAGGAGTTGGAGGAGATTATGGGCAAGGGTGATAGCATCCGGGTCAAGTATATGGACAGAATTATGCAGAAGAAAATGGCGGCTGAAGCACGGCGAGAGCAGGCAAAACTTGGGAGTGTTCCAACAACATTGCCTCCTAAGGATGGGAGTGGTTTGCATGCGATGCCTGGTTCACCAGCTCTTGTGCGGTATTTACAGGTTTGATCTTCTTTTGAACTTAGGTAGTTGCATTTCAATATGTTTTGGCTCCAGCTTGATTATTATTATATTGCGCAGGTCTTTCCAGCCTAGATTATTTTGTACTGATTTCTAGCTGGATTTGGGGCCTCCCCTCATGTGTGTTTATAGGAGCGTGGCCTCTCGCAAGCTCTCTTAGCACACGGAACAGAGGATGATTTGAGGATGTTGTTGGACCAATTGGGAAACTTTCCTTTCGAGGATTTGAAATATATCCAATCTATGAAGGAGAATGCAGTACCTGGCGAAGCACTGAGGTGGATATGTGAGATATTTATCTCTTTAGGTGATTTTCTAGCTCATCATATACTGGTGCTTACCCTGACTAGCTGATTTACAGCGAAGAAATGCTGAATTCTATATGTACAAAGTGGGGCCTTAGTCCTAAACAAGTTCTTGTGGTATGCATTTACTCCTTTTTGTTGCGTTTTAAGATTATGCACAACCTTCAAATTAGTGTCTCAGATGGTATTTATGTACATACTCAAGTATCAGTTTTCAAATGCCAGATTCTAGTTGAGGTCACAAACCATATTGCATAAGCTTGTATACTGGATAAGGGCAGATTGCAGCCCGTTGCCATTTAAGGATAATTAGCATCCCTTTGTCAATCTAACCAGTTAGGAGACTCTTCTTAATCATCAATATCATTAGGTTAGTCTTTTTTTCCTGGGAAACCTTAAGAAAACTTGCAGATTTATTTGGGGAGGTTCTTATCCCTTGATTATTGGCAGGTGGTGGGTGCAGGTAATGAAGGCGATTCTGTGTGTAAAATAGTCTCTGACAGGGGATACTTTGTATGTCGTGTGAGAAATAATTTGGAAGATTCGCTGGAGGGATCTAAATCGTCTCAACTGATTGCCAACAGCTCCCATCTGGAAAGAGGGGGTATTGTCTCGTGGTTTAATAAGTTATCGGAAGGGACTCTACATCTAGAGGATAATTGCATGCGTGCTGTTAACAGGGAGAATGTCCACTTTACTGTTATGGACATGACTGAATTAAAGTGGGTGGTGGAGGATTTGAATGGTGTATCCTATAGGACAACCACCTTCATACGTGGGTTTGCATGATGACCTATGCAATCTTTATGTTAAAGTTTACTGCTGAGGTGATGATCTCGAATGTCATGAAGATACTTCTACACTTACTTGGATTTGTATCTGTTGTCAAAGGATCAACAGCTTTAGGCGAATATTTATTTGAATGTTTTATCCTACAGAGATAACCACCACGTTGCATGACCTGTATGACAATGGTCAGAGGAAAGATTGTGTGCGGAGCATTGTGGAGCATTATGTAATACAGTGCGTGCTTTATTGTATTCTCTATTCATACTTTTGCTTGTGATGAATAAAGTGTACTTCCAAGTTAACCATTTGCTCTTAACTGTTTTTTTATGTATCACAAAACTGTAACTTTTTGGCAAAGATTATTACAAGCAAAGGTATGAATAGAGAATGCAATAAAGCACATATTATATTCTAATAGCAACATAATGCACTGCATACAATTTTTTGTTCAACAAAAAGTAGAAGAGTATAAGATGATAAGTTGACTAATTTTGCAAGTTCAAAACAAATTGCAATGTAACGTAGGCTTTGAGGGTTTAGGGTTTATTTGAGAGACTCTACTTTTTGAGGATAATTGTGTGCCTGTTGTTACCAGGGAGAATGATCACTTTACTGTTATGGATATGACTGAAATAAAGTGGTTGGAGAATTTGAATGGTGTAACACACCAGGATGCATGACCTGTGCAATTCTTATGAAGATTTAGGATTTTGTGTTAAATCTGAAGTCAACGAGTTAACAGTATTAAAGTGGTTGGAGAATTTGAATGGTGTAACACACCAGGATGCATGACCTGTGCAATTCTTATGAAGATTTAGGATTTTGTGTTAAATCTGAAGTCAACGAGTTAACAGTTTTGTGGGGTTTCATTTCTCTGGAACACTATTATGGATTGGAATAGCCACTTGCTGTTTAGCTGCTTTTTATGCAAAGTACAGTTTATGCATCACAAGCAAGATATGAATAAAGAATGCAATAATACATGCATGGTATACTAATAGCAATTGTATGCACTAATAGCAATTGTATGCACTGCATACAATCCTATGTCAACAAAAAATTATAAGAACATATATCAAATTGCAATCTGCTGGCCCGCTATAGGTTTTGATAAGAGCAACACAACTTTGAAAGAACCAATAACACATTTGACTGTCTTGTTAACCATTTTTGGCACACTTAAAATTAAATCTCAATATTATAAGACGAATTTCAAAATGATCTCTCTTGTTACTGATATCCTTCCAATAAAGGCATGGACACTCAGTACAAGCAAAAAGAGAAATATGTATTCACAAAAATATGCTTCAAAGTTGTAAATCTTTCTATCAATTATGATTGTAGAACCAATGCAACAACAAATGATATGAACAAGGGCCCCGTAAAGAGAAAACTGAGAGCCTTGAGGCATGGTTGGAACGCATTTGCAATGTGAGCTGCAGTAAACTGGGATTCCCTGTATGGAAAAGTTGTCTATGCAAAGCAACATATCACTTATCACTGCATGGAAATGAAGAGCCCAGCCAGTCCCTGTGACAGAATTGTTTAAAATCACACAAGGGTCAAAATAAATGGATGTGAGATGCTTTGCCATAATTCCATGTTGTTAACGATAAATCGTTATGTCCCTACACTGGGAACTAGTCCGCTTTACAGAGAAATATAAGCCTGATGAGCACATCATTCTAGATCGTCATCCCCAAACAAATCATCTTCTACAAAACTGGGACTTAATTTTGCTGCTGCAGCTTTAGAGGATGTGTTACTGGACTTTTCTGCCCTAACATTGTCAGGACTCTTCTCTTTAGATGGAGTGGCCCAGGAACCACCAAAGCTACTAGCAAGTGATTCTCCGTAGATATCTTCATACAAGCCACCACTTTTGCTGGGTGCTTTTACTCTATCCATGTACTGCTTCAATTTGTCAGTGACTCCTGCTGAGATATTTCTTTCTTTTGACCTACTATTCTCTGGTCCATTGGGAATAACCGTGACCTGTACAAGCGACTCGTATTTACCAACCAGACTACCTTCCCTAAGCCCTACCGGTCCAGATACTGTGCTGACATCTGCTCCATCAGAATATCCAACCATCTCCACCAGAGTCCCACCAGCTTCATCTCTAAAGGAAACATGGGCTTTTCTTTGTTTCTTGCTTTGCCTTTCTTCAGACCTTTTCTCAGCAAACTTGTTTTTTGAAGGCGGCGACAATGAGATATCGCAACCAGTGAAATTAATCTGGTTGAGAATTGTGTTGTATTGAATAACCGCATCCTCATCTGCGGGGTCTGGTCGAGGGGGAAGCTTGACATGATCAGGAAGGGTTCTCAAAATTGAAGGAGGCGGCCCTGAAAGTTTTCTAAGGACATAGCTCCTGGTAGATCCACCAAAGCGGAGTGACTGTCCAACCTCCAGCTCCACTGGATTATCCTTGCTCAGCCGCTCATTTGCAACAAAAGTGCCATGAACTGATCCAAGGTCAATGACATAAATGCTGCAGATTTAGAAGATTACAATTAGAATTAAGAAATGGAATGAACCGTACATGTCACCACAAAAAATCACTGTATTGACAAGAGCACACATTGACCATCTGAGTACATAACGGGAATTCTTTCTGACATAGGCAAATAAGGGTAAGCTTCCACAAGACAATATATGGAGAATTGTCCAGTGGAAGTATTACAAATCTAGTGAAAGCCTCTGTCGCCCCCTTTGAACAATGACTACATTAAAAGTTTCAAGTTTGTATAGATCCTCACCCATACAACGAGTAATGAACATCGAGCAGGATAAAGGTAATTAAAAGCAATCAATGGCTATTTACGAAGTTTTTACTCCACTCAATGATGATTGGATGGCTCGACAAAGCAAAAAGGTTCACACTTCGAGCAGATACCAGTGCCTCTGAACACAAGTTGAGTCCTTCCCAACAGTGTGTTAGGCAATCGAATAAGCAATGTTCAATTACTATACGTGAGCAATTGGTATAGAATGTTTAGGTTAGAATCAACATCAACACTGAACTCTACACCACATGGTCAAAGAGCTGTATCATACCCTCCATTTTTGTGCTGCACAACTGCTGCATGCTGTCTGGAAACAGATGGATGGTCAAGAACATAGTCGCACATCGCAGCCATCCTACCAAAAAGACAGCGGCGTTTTGTCAATGAAATGGTATCAACCAATTCTCCTTCTTTCATTACTTCCAGCCAGTAGATGCCAGGTCTAGGCTCCACAGCCCAATCTGGAGGCTGCCAAGTAGAGTTTCCTCCCCCAAGGGTAGATGGTTCCTTAGAAACATGTGTCTGTGTCTGAGCTACTGAAGATACCTGTGCTGGCTGTGCTGGTTGTGCAACAGCTTGTTCCGGTCTAAGGGAACTACTACTCACAGAAAACGGTTCTGTAGACTGTGCTTTCTTAAATCTGTCTAGCCCGTATCTGTTCAACATTATAGGTACCACATGAGGTTTGTTTTAATGGATTATCTGCCCAAATTCATCTGTGATACATTGAATGCCGGTTTTAAGGTATTCCTGCACAAGAATGATCTAAAATCACACAAAAGCTTGAAAACGAAATGCGTTTTTAAGCTACAAACCGGAAGCATCATCTTGGGTGATGTAGTTAGGGTAAATATGATGCAGCCGCCATCGCCTTTGTTTTGCCCGTCGACGACACTTCTTAACAATATTGGCAAAAGTTATTAAGGTACGTATTTGTTTGGGTGTGGGGATTTCAGCATATGCCGGAGGATATTCGGATCGGACAGCGGGGATGGAAGGGATTGTAGTGCGTTAGCGTTTTACGTGTCAATCGCGTTAGGATTTGATTTGTTTTCCCGTGCCAAGTGAACGCCGCATTTTATGTCGCATGCGGCGTTCCCTTCCCCCCTTGTGGAACGCGAATTTTTAAAATTTTGCCTTCCTTTTGCTTTCGGTCTTCGTCTGTCTAGCCCACATGAACCTTAATCCCCTAACAGCTCCAGAGATGCCCTCAGTTGATGCAGATAGCTGGAGACAACTCTACAAATAGGAGAGCCCACCTTAACTAGTATTGTGGGATTCATGCTTTTGAACTGTGGCATTGTCTTATTCAGCAGCGGTACATTCAAATTTCCTCTTGCTTGGATTAAATAGTGTTAGATCCGTTAGAACTAAAGGAGGCATCGTACCAGATACATGAGGGGAAGATGAAAATAGAAGTCTATGGATCTGGCCTTCGCCACTACACACCAGTTTTATATGGATGGTTGAATTCAGAGTTGGATTTTTGCAGCCTTATCTCTTTGGACGTTGAGTTTTGTAGACCTAGCTATAGGACGGGATGTATTGGTAGGATGCTTTTACGGTATATTGAAAGCTTAAGATGAAAATCTACCAGTTCCATGCTCCAGATTTTCGATTCTAGGTTCAACTATTTCGCATTTCATTTTTTATTTTGTTTTAACATTCATCAAATATCTTATTTCTTCTGAGACAGATCAGTTTGTGCGTCTGGCTCTCCTCTTTAAGTTGTTTTGCTACCAAATCTTGGCTCTGCATATTCTGAGTCTAATTCCACCATGCTTCAGGATGACCTCAATGGTAGGCCAATGTAACAAACATGTACACAATGCATGTTTAGTTTAATGTCTGTATATTAAAATCCTTTGTTTGTGTGTGACAGCCGATTATCACGGCATTGGCACAGGTGTATACCTCCCTGAGCATGATACTCTCTTAAACGATCATCCCAGCAGTAGGAGCTTCTTCCCATCCAACTTCAGTAACATGGTACAATCAACACTATTCCCATTAAAAGAAGAGACAAGTCGTTTCAACTCCTCAGAGCTAGTTGATGAGGTATAAAGCTTAATAGTGGGATTTAATTGTTCTAATTATTTTATGTAATATCACATAGTTAGAGGTATTATCATTTATTTTTATTTCTCATCACATTCATGCTTGGCAAATACGTATTTTTACCCACGTTGCAGCTATAGCATTGGACTACCCTTCACTCATGATTCCTTCGTTTGTGATCCCTATTATTAGATGAATGCTTAAACATGCAAATGCTTCCAGAATGCCAGGATTTGTATGGAAGATCCGCACATGACTATTCAGGTTTCCTGGCCATGTATCATTTCAGTTCTTATGCTCAATGTAGAGGCATCTTATTTCCATGTCTCAATGTAGGAAAATCCATCCTTTCTCATGCTATACAAGCATTTTGAAGAGTTATGATTGAGACAACTTTTCTACATGCATACACAACCACAGAGGTGACTAAAGATCCTTTTGTCTTCTTTCTTTTAGTATTCTGTTAGGTATTTCACTACACCTCCGTTTTGTTGAAATAAGGAATCTTGGGGGTATGCAAGATGTATTTGCAGATGTAATTGGAGTTTATACAAATGTATAATGAGGGTTTAGGATTTTACAAAATATACAAATTCTTGGCCAAGCTAGAAGTTTCCCATACATTTAGCTTTGATCTCGGAATTTCACCAACTGCCAAACACCTAGATCCTATCAAAGAATGACAATAACCCCATGGTTCAACACTTGGATATTTTATTGTCAGTGATACCAATATGATTTGTGAATCTTATGAATATTTCTTGGTTTAACCTGATTCATAAGTTTAGACCAGCATATGAATTTAGTTTGCTTTTATACATATTTTAAGAATATTTCTTGCATGATTCATAAGTTATAATTGTAAAAACGTAAAACTTACCTTTTCAGGCCTAAAATGCATGCATTGCATATGTGCATAGGTTTAGTTTATCCTGGCCTTCATGATCATACATTGCTCTGCTTGGTGGCATATGTCTTCAATAAAGCTCGAAGGATTGGTTGTTTTGGCCTAAAAACAAGAAATGCTATTGATTTCTTCTCTTTATAAGAGACATGTCTCATCTTGGTTTTCCATCTTGGTTAGAGTTAAGGTTTAGGATTTACAAGTTTAGGATATATTATACCAGTTTAGTCCATTTTTTATAGATTCTTAGGGTGTCTCAAAGCTAGAACCTTACTAGGATGATCCTTAAGAACTGGATTCCAAAAGATAGTCATCTGCAAATTTAGATCATCAGGAGAAGCATAGTCAAAACATGAATAGACCTTATTCCAAGCCATGCTAATATTTCTCATCAAAGGGGATGTGTTAGGTCCTGCATGCAGCTCATTGAAACAAGTGTCAGGAATGATGTGAGCAATTGAAGGGTGACCATCTGGGTAGGAGCAAGATAACCAAAATTTGATGAAGTGAGAGGAAGGGCTGGGATTATTAATAAAGGATTTCCAAATAAAGGATCACGTCAAGTCCTACTGCTGGAGCGAGGAGATAGTCCACCACACTGGCTCCACCATCATCTCTATCGCTCTTGCAAGTAAAGCCCCCTGATTGCGGCCATCTGAGCATACCATTGCAGACTATTACGTCAAAGACCTAACAGAGTTGGACCAACTCCCTTCCAAAGGCTTCGCTGATTGTATCCTGAGACTGTCTTGCATGCTGGGGTGCAGTCGTTTCAAGCCAGAGTGGGTCAGATCTCCCCCTCCCAATCTGGAGATGGCGTGTGCCTGTGCGGATAGAGGCAATGATTCTGCGTTTTTTCATAGGTAGATGAGTGCGCGGGTAGCATTGCGGGCCTCGCTCTAGCATGGGATTTATGTGGCATTGGTAATGTGGCGTCTTGACCTAGTCAAGGGTGTTGGCATCCCATAGCTTGCTGAGAAAGCATGTATCAAGGTACTGTCTGAGGCTGTGGCGATCTGCCTCTGTTTGCACTCGGATGCACCTGTGCTCCTGCACATTCCATCTGGCCAGCCATTGAGCTCTCTTTTCCTGCCAGCCGGCCTTTAGGCACTGAGAAATATTGTTTTAATAAGTCATTTGAAGTCTTTTGTCAATGCTTTTTGTTCAATCTAGCATTTTTGTTGAGCAAATTTCCTGACAAATTGAATCTGCAATTCGATTTGTTATTCTATTCCATAAAATCCAATGTTGTACCATCTGTGGTGCCTTCAGCAATTGTAGTATTATGTTTCTTTCAAGCTTATAAGTAAAGAAGATAGTTTTATACCTACAAGAAATTTATCGCGGCGGCCAAGGCCGCCGCGAACATTTCTCTTCATTTGTGTCATCTATGTATTTCAAAAACATACAGGTTTTGAAGCGGCACTTCTCACCTTGTGTCTAGAAAAAAATGATGCGTGAATAGGAAGATAATGTAAAGTAAAGCCTTTCCAGACCTGTGAAATTAATGTGCAACGTCTATTAATTGAATTGAATAACCATCATTCAATTAAATTGGGATTATGTCTTAATTTTGGGATAAATTTTATATTGCACTTTTTTAGTAACTTTGTTAAATTCACTTTTTTAGTAACTTTGTTGCCCTTAGACTAGAATAGACGTTAACATATAATCACACACGAGAATATAAACTCACACCTTAACTTCAAATTATAAAATCATATATCATGGAACTCAAGTAGTACACAATGTTTATTAACTGTAGAAAAGATACATAGTAATTGTTTTTCATTTTTCCACTAGCATCCCCAAGGATATGAGAACCTTATTCCTTACATCCTGAGGTATTGTAACTCTCGCTGTTTTACTAGGAATAGTTTTTGGAGTCCACGAGTACAATACGGTTTCAACGTCTAGCCAAAGATCGGGGATCACTTGGATTTCTCCTCCACCTCTTTGTCCAACAATCTGAATATCTTTCTTTATCGGTGACATTACTCAACCTGATGTAATTGGACACCACCATTCCACGCGCACCTTATTGAAGTTAACATCACCTTCTCTTTTTGCAAATATCAGAGATAGTCCATCCCAACCACACTGGATAGGTCTCTAGATCTGCTGGTTTTACTACTACAAATTGGTGGCACTCCACGTCAGTAGAAGGTTCATAACAATCCATGCCTAGATATTTTGGCCTATCCTTCTTAGGACCAACATAGTGTTTGTCGGGAGGAGCATATGCCTTAACAATGCTACTAATAGTACCATCATCTTCGTCAGCACCAGCTAATGTTTTCCACCTACTTTTAGGGAACCACCCTTCTTTCAGCTCTTCTGAGGATGTGTCTACTCATCCAATAAGTTAATCACCTTCCAGTAAGCTATCAATGCATGATTAGTCTCATCCGAATTAGTTTGCCAATGCTTGATGTAGTCATTGATGTCATCCTTAGTCAATCCCAATTGCTTCACTTCTTCAGTTGGTTTTAGAGCTTTTGGTTGATCTGGAAGTATCATAGACTTGCCATTTGCATCCCCGTGCCAAATTTCTGCCCCACCTCTCCACTTCTACTCTGAAGGTCTCATTTTCCATTGCATGATTAGAGCCTCTTCTCTCACCCAAAAAGCGAATTGAAGAGGTCTAGAATGACTTCTACGTCGAGAGCATAACCATCTACAAAATTCTTCCAATCAGGCACTTCTTCTATGAGAGATCCTATAAGAGATGGAGTAGTACATCCATGAAATATTTCCAATAGCCACGGGAAAGTTGGTAAGCTGTCTCTTTGTCTCAAGACATGACTATATTTTTCAAACAATGTATCCACATCCTCATGAGTATGTCTGAGCATTAGGAACCTCAAATTGACTCTTTCAAAAATACCCACAGCTGTTAAGTAGGATAGAAAAAGAAAACATCCACCTGTTCTTATTTTGACCACCACAATTATCAAGTTACAAGAGGAGCTTTTCGGGCAGATCTCGAGGGGTTTAGCACGAGATGTTGAAGCTCCAACATGTTCATTAGGTCCATTCCTCCTAAATCTTGCCTTGCTAAACTTTTCAATACTATTAGGGGTTCCATCCAACAATGCACTATGTAGTGCCCGGCTAGTCAGGATCTTGTAGGTTACCATTGTAACCCTTCTCATAGTTTCTTAAACACCTCATGATACTCCCAATGTGAAAACGGACCATCACTCCACAACTCTAAACCTGAAATGGCCATAATAGGTCCGAGCCTGCCCATGCAATATTGCCCCGATCATTGAAATGCAAAGGATATGATCTTCCACATGACTTAGGAATGTACTTGAATTGTGGAAGACAAGTCTTCATTTGGTCCATTTTATCATGTATAATACATAGATAGTTATTAGGTTCCATTGCGGATAAGGTCCTCCACATCCAATAAGTTGATCTACATGATAGTTGATCTGTCATATGGTCCTTCATATGTTCCCTTATCTTTGCCCTTAGACTTGGTTGCACAGTCTTATCTAGTGTCTCCTTCAACTTAGCACATAAATTGCACTTGGCAAAGTTGTTTGAAGTTGCTATGGTCACATGCTTGAAATGCTTATTCCATAGCCTACTAAAACTGGGCTGGGATATAGAGGCTACTCCAAGTTCACGAAGCAATGCATTTATTTCCTCTAATATGCTCTTCTGGGTACAATGGGATGGCAATCTCTTTTCAACAATAACTCTACCCTGTTCATCCTTCTTACTCTTATGTGGCATGTTTTCTGCATTGAAATCCACATATCTTTCAAATATTTCCTTTGCAGCTATAGTTCTTGAGGTAGGCCTTACCAGGCCAGTGTTTCCATGCAATGCAATTTTACTACCATTTTCATGTCTCTTTTGCCAGTTGTGCCAAGAAGAGGTTGGAATTCCATGTATAGCCATCCATGCTTTTGAACATATCCACTTTCCATTCAATGGGAATCTTTTCTTCTTTGATCTTTCATCCTGAATTGCATAGCCAAATATGGTGTACATGAAATTCCTCCTGCTATCACACTTATGTTCCTGATATGTAGCTCTTGCTCCCACCAACTCCTCTATTGTGAACATTCCAACACAAGAAAAACAACAACATTCACCTCCTCTAACCTTCATCATAGCTTCAGGAGAACAATCATAATCTGACTTGCATCTTTTGGTGGGATAATGTTTGAAAGTTGGAAGTGGCCTCTTGCTCTTGTGTGAACATTGTTGACAATGGTTCTACATCTAAAGGAAACGTGTAGTTCCCCTCCCGGTTGAATCTTGTCCCTAGGCCATGCAACAATAGTTGGAACCTCTAGTTGCTTCACACAAGCTAGGCATTCTTGTTTGCCCGAACCCTTTTCCTTCCAATTGTCATATAATTTTGAGATTGCCACACCTAACCTGTCCTCCCTAATCTTTCATCATTCTTTGCATTGATAGGATCTGCTAGAACAATAATCCCTTCTCCCTCTTGCCTCTCTCATTTGCATGCATGCGGGATCTTGACCTTTTTGTTTTTCCAATCGACGAGAGTATAAAGGACAATTTCCTTTCCTTTGCCATCATCCTTTTCATTTGAGGCCTTTTCCTTTCCTTTGCCATCATCAACATCATTTGGAGTCTTTTCCTTTCCTTTGCCATCATCAACATCATTTGAGGTATTTTCCTTTCCTTGGACATCATGTTCATTAGTTGGGAATTTCTCCTTGCCTTGATTAGCATCATTGGGGTTTTTTTTTTTTTAGCATTTTGCATGCCATTGACCTAGAATGCATAAGAATATATAGTAAGTTAGCATATCCAAATAACCTCTAACTAACATGTTCATAAATGAAAGCCTCATATGTCTTATTCTATTTGATCATTCTATTTATATAATGGGATTCCCAAGTTATTTTCCTCAACATTATATAAAAATAAAACCCTCTACTTGTAACCTTCAAACTTGTATCCTATAATAACCTTAGAAACAACTTTTAAGGTTATTATAGGTTTTGATTTTAAGGTTAAGAAGTTTATTATAGGTTAGAAAATTTAAGGTTGGAAAGTTATTGTAGGTTAAAAGTTTTAAGGTTAGAAGTCTAATTCATGAACTTTTAAACTTATAACTTAACTATTAACTTAAAACTATTTTAAAACTTATAAGTCATAACTTTTAAACTTAATAACCCTTAAAACAATTGTCCTTAAAACAATTAACCCTTGTAATAAATTTTCGCGGAAGTTATAATGGTGGTGTAATGAAATTTTAAAAGCGGTTATTATTTCAAGTTAGCCTTCCTTTTCAAACTTTTCTCTCACACTTTCGAACATTAGCGCTTACGCTTCCAATTTGGCATTCCGTACGCTTCCAATTTGGCATTCGGCGCTTCTCCTTTCTCGGCTTCTATCGCTTCTCGGCATCATCAATCTACCTTCAATCTATCTTCTCTCGCTTTACGGCATCAATCTATCTGTTGCATGACCTAAGGAATCAATCTATCTGTTTGCATGACCTAAGGAATCGTCAATCTATCTTTCTCGACTTCAATCGCTTCAGAGCTTTTATCCATTTTCTAGCTTTTCGAGCTTTTATCCATTTTTTATCTGTTTTCGAGCTTTTGGGTTTTCGGCTTCTATCTGCTTCTAGGCTTCTATCTGCATCAATCTCGACTTCTATCTGCTTCTCGGCTTCTATCTGCATCAATCTCGACTTCTATCTGCTTCTCGGCTTCTATATGCTTTAGGGTTTTCGGCTCAAAGGTTTTTTCGGCTCAAAGGTTTGTAGGCTCTATACAATGTCTCTGGTTTTTTTGGTTTTTTGGCTCTCTACAATCTCTCTGACTTTGAATAACTTTGGTTTTTTGTGTTAAAGCTTCTCGGCTTCTCGTTTAGAAGGCTCAATTCTCGGGTACTGAACACAAGTAGGTTAGTATTTCCTGTTATATACATAAAGTAGTTATTTTACATAAAGCAGTTCCTCACAGGATTGGTTCTGTGATCTGGCCTATATGATCTGCTCTTATTCTATTTCAATAGGTCTTCCTCTATCTGTTTCTAAGCCATGATCTAAAATAATGAAGTAAATAATGATCTATGATCTATCTCGCTCTATGATCTTGCTCTATGATCTATGAGCTATGATCTATGATCTATACGCTCTATGATCTATGATCTATACGCTCTATGATCTATCTCGCTCTATGATCTATGATCTATGACCTATGACCTATCTATGATCTATGATCTATAATGTATTCAACGATTATGCATTACGTTAGAATAATATGTTAGAATGGGAGAAATGGCGCTTGGCGCATTTCTATTTTGGTTTCGATTTTCCATTAGGTTAATCAAAGTGCGCCAGCGCCGCGTTTTTGAATTTCTATACAAATCGCGCCGGTGGCGTGTAAAATAGATCTCGTGAAAAAACATAGCAAACGCGCTGGTGGCGTTTTGAATTATGTATGTTGAGAATCGTTTTATGGGGAGAGTAATATATCATTTGCTAATGACTTAATTTCTCTCGTTCTAGTGCCATGGATTTTCCTTATGCATGGACACTAGCTGATCCTATCTTGGATGGTTCTAGTTCAAATACACTTCCACGGACGACCATCAACTCACGGACCTCGTACAAGATATTACTTGAGTGTCTTTGTTCAAAACGTTCAAAGAGAGTTGGAGAATCAATAGATAGTCTCGTATCGGGGGCCATGGGCACACTTCCATCGCATCTATGGACATATCGGACTCCTCATGCTCTTAGTAAGGCTCATGCCAACAAATAAAACGAGGATTTGCTTTATAGTATCAAGGATCGATACAACACTGGGTTTGGAGACTTCGACATCCGAGGGAAGATGAGGATCTGTCATATCGAGGTGGTTCGGGGTGGGACTTTTGCGGGATTGGGCCGATGAAGTTGGGCTATGTGACATATTGTAGAGATAGAAAGAATTCGCGCTGGCGCATTTTTTGCGAAAGAAGAAATGTACATACACTTTTTGGAATATGAATACAAACTTCGCGCTGGCGCAATTTGCACTATATTTTTATGTCATTTAGTTTATTATGTTTTTTATATGCAATGTGAAAACATTGAATCCTTTGATGCCCTCGGCCGGTATGACCAACCCCAAGAAACTACATATTTTCATTAATGTGTAGTTTCATGGGGTTGATATGACTAGCTAAAGAACATCAAAGAATCCAAAATTCACAACATCGCAGATGTTATGATATATTCATTTTTTTTTTGAATATCCAAATATACATACCTTTTTTGAGACGGTCTTTTGGCCATGCTACAAATGTGCCCACGCTTTCCAACTCATATATCGCCCCAGGGATGTCTTCTTGGAAGAGCCTCATCTTCGTAATTGCGGTTTATAATGGAAATCTTCTGGCTTGTTTCCAAGAGGAACACCATGACACATGGAACTTGGATTCAGATCTTGATTTTACATAAGCCTACTCGGCGCTTCAAGTTTCTTTGTTAAAAAGATAGCATTCTTCTCCGGCTGATGAAGAACTAGAATGCATTGGAAAAAATAGAGGGGCGAAAAATAGAGAACAAGAGAATGCATTCGGAATGGAATCACACTCATCATAGCTCGCGAGACATCGAATGGGATTGAAGGCGGCTCGATCGAATAGGATTGAAGGCGTTTGTAGACGGATCTTTGGGCGCTCGATAGTAGGAATGATCTTGGGCTCTGAAAAGTAGGAATGATCTTGGGCGCTCACGATAGTAGGTGGCGATTAGGTGGTAGTAGATTGCCACATATCGTTTCTTGAAATTAATAATTAATTGTTCTTGAAATTGCACTAAAAAAAAAAAACACAATTTAAATTTGTAAATGAGCGGACGCAGGCGGTTAATTAAGGCGGTATAAATTTAAAAGGGCGAATTTGAATTTCACGGTTTGTAAATCGGCGGCCAAGATTATGAACGCATACATATAAGTTTAAACCAAAATCGGTCTCATATTATCCGCACTTGCGGTTCTATGGCGTCTAGAGGAGGCGGGCCGCCGGTATTTGGTAGAGGTGGGCGGCGACTAAAGCACAAATCCCATGCCCGGCTTTGAACAAGAAGCACAAATCCAACAAGCGCCTCAGGTAATTGATCTGTTTTTGTTCTGTAATTGATTTCTGTGTCCCTTTTTTTGTTAGGTTTTTAGGATGTTTTTCTGTAATAATATAGTTATTATCCAATAAGAAGCATGTGTCCTCTAATGTTTGAGTTCATATGTCCCAAAAATGTATGGAAACAAATGCTTAATGTGTACATGTTGGTTTCTCTTTTAATGCTGTATGTGCTGCTTGAAGCTTGTATACTTAGCTGAACAGTATTCAGTAGCTAGTTGTGTTTTTTATAGTTAGTTGTGTCCTCTGATGAAGATTCAACTCTTTAAGTTGCATTTTTTATAGTTAGTTGTGTCCTGAGCATTTTGATTCGGACGAAAGCGCCCTGGCCTTGATTTAATTAGGCATTACATTAGTTTCTTTATCTTTCGGTCACTTCTAAAGCCTAAGCCAGCGTATTTGTTACATTTTGTTGGGACAAAACGCACCGCCCACGACCCCAATAAACCAAATGAACTTCTTTGTGTATTCATTTTCAAATCGCGCCAAGCGCGTTTTTGTTGCATATGTGTCGACAGCATTTATTTGAGCATAAAAAGATTAACCCATGTGCTGTAATTTCACAGGATCACAAAAGACAATCAAAAGAGGGAGGACCAAGCAAGGCAAGACCTCTGACCCGAAAAAAGCAAAGGACGAGAAGAAGATGTTAGCATTCACGGACTGCGGCATGTATTGGCGTTAGAAGATACATACGGAATAATAAAGGCTCGTGTAGAACCTCCATGTCGAGGAAGAAGATCTTATAGAGGGGTCGAGAATGGTATGTGGAGATATTCAAAACTGGTGGGAAGACAGACCTCATATTCATGTCAAGGTTAAGAGAGACCGATCAAATGAAGAAGCGAGGGAATTCTTATTACATGTGAAGTATGGGACGATTCTTTACATTACGTGCTAGTTGAAGTGGGCCAAAAACATAAGAAAAGCCTAAAGAAGATCAATCGATGCAGTGCGAGCTCTTTTAAAGAAACTGCTTTAAGATCAGACGACATGGCCGATAACCTCTTCAAATTTGGTCGGGCGGTTGGCAGCCATTGACTCCTAGAAGAATATGCGAGGGGCTTACAGCTGTTCGACGAGCCATTAGCACGAGGCCCTCGGGCAGTGTCTACTTACAGGCAGTGAAGGACAAGGAAGAAGCTAGCTCTAGAAGCAGGGAAACTCTGAAGTGACAAAGAGGCCTTACAAGTGGCGATGACAAGGCGAGGCGGTTGGAGGCAAGGAGCAAAGCCGAAGAAATATGTCGACAAGTATCCACTTTGGGCCTCGGCTTCACACATCCATCCAACGTGGACAGGCTTTTGGTCCACTAAAGCTATTTATATCAGCGAAGGTATGACAAGCGGCACTCCTTGGAGATATTAAACAAACATGATCGAAAAATCCGGGCGGTGCCAATGCTGCGCAGATGTAGTGCCTTACGATACCGAACAAAAAGGTAATCATACGGAGCAAGGTGGAGGACTTCGCCGAGAACCCGGACATACATTTTATGATAATAGATGGCCAAAGCATTCAATAGAGGCCCGTAAGATTCTCATCAAGAAGGCACAAAGATATCTTTGGGAATCGGTTGTTCTATAAGTCGATTCATCTAAAGCGCGGGCCCCGAATTTTATGGTCAACAACACCCGAACTAGCGAAAATAAGCGCACTCCTAAATGACATGGGAAAAACTTTCTTATACAAAAGGTAATTCTCTTCCCACATTTTTATTTTTCCTATTACCAAATCGTGCCAAGCGCGATTTCATAGTAGAAGGCAATTCGCGCCAGGCGCGATTTGCCTTCTCTAAATAGCAAAGGGTTCCTGGGATGGTAGGCGTTTCCGATCAAATAAGCAAATCGCGCTGGCGGCAGTTTTATATTAGAATACAAGTTGAGCCACGCGCGATTTCCCTAGCCTGAGGAGACATGGCTGTCCTTGAAGATAGCCGTTTCTTCTCAAAGTAGGCAAATCGCGCGTGGCGCAATTTGTATTCTAATATGAAAATCAGCGCCGGATTTGCATTATACCTCGACTAGAACCATCTACTATTTCAAAAACCCTTTGCTATTTAAGGCAAATCGGCGCTGGCGCGATTTGTGATTCTAAATGAAATCGCGTGTGCTGATTTTGAACTAGAAGGATTGTTTGAATTCAACGATTATAAAGCTAACAAAAAGTTATTCCTTGCAGTCCCCTATATAGAGCAACTTGGCATGCTCGGAACCGATGGATTGAATATGGGAAGCCAATGCCTACCGGGCGGGGGCCCAAAAGCCGAATTCAAGTTGTTGGAAAGGACACTTAGTCAAACTATAATCTGGGGACAAGATTAAGAGCACCGGATCAAATAAAAAAAAAGGAGATGAAAAGGGTGATGTTTGGATAGAAGAACCAACTGTACCCAAGGATGCCCGCAAGATAGTTTTTGCTTTCAGATCCCGTTTGGGAGAAATGGAATGAATTCTGGGACGCCCTACGTGGAGAAGAAGTTGCGATTCACAAGGAAGATTTCCTCTGTTGACACATCAATTTTTGATATCCATATAACGAGAGATGAGGAAGGCCCGTGGATTGGAAGATCAAGAACTCATCTCATCTGGATAGGTTAATCAAAAAGGAAATCCTTTACAAGAAAAACCTCAGCAACAAAGGCTATGGAATCCTTTGAAGATGCATGCGGCGATTTGAAGAATATTAGAGTGCTCAAGAAGGCGGTTGGTGAGGAATTGCAAAGGCTTACATCGAGTGGTCATTGTCGGAGTTAGGACTAATGCAAAAGTATAACGTCTCCAACGGACGACCTAAAGAAGTATGTATTTTGGTCCAAGGACTTTGTCAAGCAGCAGAGGTTGAAGAACGTTGCAAAGATCGGTGGGATTCACACAAAAGTTGCATCCGACTTGAAACGAAAAGTCGGCGTTGGTGAAGCGGCACCGGAGATGGAATCCACATTTTTTATCAAGTGTCCACTTTGGTTTCAAGTGTGCCTTGCCGAAGTGGGTGAAGGTCCTCATGATATCACACTCTTCGTGCTTGATAGCCGAGGCGCCGGATGGTCACCAAGACTATAATACATTCTTCAACATATCAAGTGGTTGCACGATTTAAAATGAATTACACAATCGTCACTATATGTCCCTCCAGGCATGTCCTATGCATATGCTCTAAGTGCTGCAAATGACTTAGAATGCGTGAAAGTCATACGACAAGGCGATCCTCATAGATGAAAACAAGGACGGTGACTTGACCAAAGACGGCAAGTAAAATTTCTCATGTGCTTATTATTATGATAGCCATGATGGATGATAAGGAATATGAAAGGCTTAAGGGAAAAGCAGCATTGAGAGAAACTAGCATGGCGTTGCTATCGGGGTTAGATGAACGATCATGCGAAAACGTCTTCTATCTGGAGCAAGAAGACAAGGGGAAGGCCGTCAAGGTCGTGGAAGAGTTAGAGGAGGAAGAGGAGGATGAGGAAGAAAACGAGGGGCGACCGGTTCTTGTGGGCCACATTAAGTATGAGCTCCTAACTTCACATAAGGGGAAGCTAAACAAGAACGGGTTCTCTATGGATCTTCCCAAAGATCTCATTGAAGCATTTTGTCCATTGGGAACAACTTCTTTGGGAACTTCACGTTGGAGGTTACATCGGAGAAGCTTTGAAGTTAGCAAGGAAATGCCGTGGCGTCGTCTCCGATGATCGAGCCGAAAATTTTTGGACCTCTTCTTTGAGAAAGTACTAGAGGAAGCCCCTAGGGGACCAATCGGCAGTGCAAAAAACAAAGCTTCTAGCTCTAAGGCCGAATATGTAGCAAAATAACAGGGGGTTCCAGGGGGATTTGATATAGATATAATTCTTGAAACCATAGACCATATCCCTAAAAAACAATTCAATGGGTTATTATAAAAAAAAACATGGATTTCTGATAAAAAATAATCACATTAGCTCCTTTGGATAGATTGGTTAAAGTAGTCTTATTAGGACATTGAGTTATTTTGGTAGAGGTTGAATCCCCGTATTTTGATTCTAAAACCTTAATTTAAATCAGATAGAGGCTCGATATACCATCAAAACCTTAGGCAAACTCGTATTCGACATCTTAAAATCATAGGCGTCATATAATTCTTGAAACCATAGACCATATCCCTAAAACAATTCAATGGGTTATTATAAAAAAACATGGATTTCTGATAAAAAATAATCACATTAGCTCACCGGATAGATTGGTTAAAGTAGTCTTATTAGGACATTGAGTTATTTTGGTAGAGGTTGAATCCCGCATTTTTGATTCTAAAACCTTAAAGCGAAATGCATTATAGAGGCTCGATGTACCATCAAAACCTTAGGCAAACTTCGTATTTGACATCTTAAAATCATAGGCGCCCCCAATCATAAATGAGCATAATCGAAGCGAGAGGTGTCGAGGCTACAACATACGATACCGGGCCGTAGGATTGACAAATCCGGCGGCGTGGTAGTCGGCGTGCACCTCGTTTAGAATATGTAGCCCAAATACCTTCGCCATTTGCTTAAGGAGCGGAGATTCGAGGCGGGCATTGCGTGGCTCCAACTTCATGGATGACATGGGCGGCGTGCGGATCTCCAAGTACCTATCGACATGCGTGGAACATTCTTGGCCCCGAAAATATAGACCGGTATGACAATGCCAAGGATGATGATAATAACAATCTTGATGATGAAGCGGACTCCAAATCGATAACACTAGCCAGGTTAGCGTAAAGAGTAATGAACTATCAAAGCGTAGTTCACACCGCATTGATCTCAACCGATGTGGTTGGTGCTTCTAGCAGACCCGGAGGCAAGTCGAATAAAGATGCAAGGGATGAAGAGAACACGAGGGGAATGATGAAGGCGAAAAGGTATCATGACAATATTCCTTTTTGATATCCATGCATTTTTCAAACTAGAAGCTTATAGAAATCGCTACCGGCGATTTGGAGTTTCCTAGAGCATACTTTTGAATTATGTTGACATGCATCATTCATGAAATCGCGCCTGGCGCGTTTTTGTTTTCCATTTCTTTCATCTCATACGTTATTGTTCTCCTTACAGAAATGATTTGGCTTCCCCAAAAGTACTGGTCTTTGATTTGAATGGTGTGCTATGTAGAACGTTACCTAAAGCAACGTTTGAAAAGTCATGGTATGCGAACAACCATTTGAGACACGCGTACCAAAATATGTTTTTACCCGCGCCCTTATCTGAAGGAGATGTTGGACCAGGCCTTCAGTCTGTTTCGTTGTGCAATTTGGTCATCCATGGAGCATAGAAATATACAGGATGTTTTGAAAGTAGTGCCTGAGCTAAATAGAAATTGGGCGTCCATCTGGGATCAAAGCAAATGTGCTTCATTCACAAACCCTAAAAAGAACCGGGTGTAAAAAGATATTTGTGAAATGCTTGCGCAACATGATGGATGCCCTAGGTGTTGAGGATAAGGAAGGCATAATCATTGTGGATGATGACGCTCTAAAGTGTTGCTTCAATCAGTCACAGTCATTGAATCCGCCATCCTATCATCCTCAAGATTTTGACAAAGATGACTTCTGCCCGGCTTTGTTAGTGTCCCGCAAGAAATAGCTTCGGGAAAAAGCAGAAGAGATACACACACTATACCCACACCTTGATCGGACGGGGAAATTGACAGGAACTTGAGAAAATCGTCCTAGAAAGGGAACTTTTTGATATATATGTATACAGGAAATACACTTTCAAAAAGTTTTGAATATGAAATATACTTTATATGAAAGGTTTTGAATATATATTGTGTTCTTTTATCAGCATTATTGGTTCTGTGTACGTATTATTTTTTTATATTATGTGTACGGTTTGTTATACTTGCAATAATTTGTAGGTATATACTGTCAATAATTTTGGTGTGTATAAATAGGTATGCATGAAATAGCCCCTGAATCGGCTTCGGTCTCCGCCTTCTCCTTGTTATTATGGCACATTCTATTACCTGCAAGATGAACCATGCGGACCTCTGCAGGGCCGCGAAGCTAGAAATAGAACTTCAGGACTGGCTTGATGTCGTTGCTATGAATCCTGTCCGCTTCTATCCTGATCCCTTTGATGTTGTAATCCATCTTATATGGAATCCAGAGCATGGTTTGTTCATGATCGACAGGATCTCAGGACCGCCTGCAGCGCCTGAGGATGATGAATCTGATTAGTTTTTGTAGTTTATGTTCTATTGTAATGCGTTATTTATGCCAAGCAAATCGCGCCACGCGCGATTTGAACCACGAAAATCTCTGTTTTGTAGCAACTTGCTTGTTGTTATTTACTCGTAAAGCTTTACAATTTCATTGTTTAGATTTCGTTGTCGTCCGTGAATGTGCGAATTAATAGGCAATTTCCTGCTTTTTCAACTGCCTACATTCTGTCATAATATGGGTCATTTGCATCGAATATTTGAATGCCTTTGCATTTTCACATAAAATGCATATTCCCAGCCCGAAAATGAACACAGTGCAAAAGTGTGGTTAATTCAATATAATGGTCAATAAAATGCTTATACGGCGCGATTTTGGAATAGACATAATCCCAATTTAATTGAATGATGGTTGAATGATTTCTATGTGAAATACAGTTGGGATTAGAGATATTTTGTTTTCACCAATAGACTCGAGTTATAAATGATTCATAGATAGTATCCAATAATTGATGGGTTTCTAATAACTTCATGCATATGCTTTATATTAATCTAGTTCTTAATGCATTAAACTAACAAGGCTAATGTTGCAATAAATTACAATGTGTGAAATATCATAGGTGTAAAACCTTTCTTAGTGATTAACGGGGTAAAACCCTCAGAATGATCGTAGAAAGGACCATTGTTTCTTATACCAAAATCAGTGTGCTCTTGCAAACTGTGCAATATATATTCTTGATTTCCTAATAGATAGGAGTATCAGCCTGGCGCAGTTACAGCGATTCCAACTCTGCTGTATACTGCCCTTGATCTTGCAAACAGTATTCTTCTGAGGCACATCAGGGTTGCGCTGAGGCTAATAATCTGCCATGTGAGGAGACATAATATGACATACGATATTGTTGGTCTGCATATTCTGCTGCAGCCCATCTTCTTTCTTCAAGAGCTGGATACTCATTTCCGGCCACATTTGGCGACCCAAATACTGGATTCGCCCATAATCCTTTAGGCATTAGCTTGGGCATTCTTCCTGTAACTCCAACAGAATCAAATAAAATTAAAACAGAAAAAACATCAATTTATAAGACCCACAGGCTGAATCATGCCCTGAAAACAAATCCACGGTCGAAATAGGGTTTGAGCTTCATGATTCCGTCTGTGATGATGCAGAAATGAGCAAAATAATCTTACGGCAGTTTTTAAGAGCTGCCCAGCTGCAAGAATTGCTTCTGCGATCTGTGGACACGGATAAACTGCCAGGTCTTGAATCGAGAAGGCTTTTCAGAGGCCTGATAATTCTCAAAATCCCATTGATTTTTCTGTTTTGCCATAGAAGCTTCAACTTTTGCAAGTATTTCGCTCCGCAAATTACTTGCGGTTTCATTGCCAAAATGTTTAGATTCGTCCATGCTCTGCTTAGGGCAAACGACGTGGATCGGAACTCTCACAAAAAAAAAAACCTAAATCTACAGCTACTACCAGACTGAAGTAGACGGATTTACCTGGTTTCTTTGTTCGAGGCTCCAGTTGCAAGGCGGCTGAACGATCCATCGATAGCAGCATTACGTTGGGCATTCTTGGGCGTGTGACCGCGTGTCGTCTTGCAATTTTTAGGCACTTTTTTATCCTCTCTTTATATTTTTTCCCCCGGACAAACTTAAGAGACGTGTCAGCTAAATGAGAAGGAATGTAAAATAATATTCTTAAAGCATCTTCCCCATAGCAATTATATAGTTTAGATTTAGGAAATTCTGCCAGCTTAAAAGTCATGGTTTCTTTAAAAAAATATAATTGCCAACATAACTACGTTATATACACTGATACAACAAACTGAATGGTAGGGGCAATTATTGTACTGGCTACCTAATATGAGGACCAAAGATAAAAACACGTTTAAGAAATGTTTTGAGGATGGAATTTGGATGTCAGCTACCAAAATTTCCAGAATAGTAATAAAATTACTCCCTCAAATTGTATAATAAAACTATATCAAGCATAAAAGATGGCATTCAAATTGTATTCATTCACACATTCTTGTTCGAGCAGCGTCATAAGGGCCTGTCAGAGGCGACTGTTGCATGTGAATCCAGTCAAAGAGACAATTTATATACACCGTACATGCACCATCGGCCCTATTTTGCCCTGTGCAAAAACAACAAACTCTTAATGCTCCTCTTTACCCTCTACGAAAAATGGCTAGCCATTTCGCTGGATTCACACGCACCATTCCAGCCCTCACCCTCACGTAAAAAGGCTTGCCCTTTTACGCCCACTATCACCCATAGTCGCCAATTTTCACAAGGTAAAACAAGCCCCTCTCTGATGATGGTTGCATGTGAACCGGCTCTTACGGCACAAGGGCATCGTGACTCGTGTATATTGCCTCTAAGGGCCAGTTCACATGCAACCATCGCTGGAGAAGGGGCCAATTTTACCCAGTGCAAACTAGCGATAGTGGGTGATGGTGGGCGTAAAACGGTGAGCCCTTTTACGTGATCGTGAGGGTCGTGAAGGTGCATATGAACCCAGCGTCCATGTTGCATATATATACGCTAGGGTGGAATCTGGTCCTCAGGGATCTCTAGACAACGTGGCAGCCAGATGGCATTTTGGGGCCACGTAATTTCCCCCCAACGCTACGGAGCTTCGTTCCGGCAAGGCTATGGCACCTCCTATTCCTCTGCACACTCTTTCTATTACCAAATGTAGCACAGGCTGTTCGATTCTCGATTCAGCGCTAAATGGTGGAGTACCCGTCGGCGCAATTACAGAGCTTGTTGGGGAAAGCGGAGCTGCCAAGACCCAACTTGCATTGCAAATGCTGGTCGCCGTTCAAATGCCGCTCCACAATGGTGGCCTTTCTGGGTCTGCCCTTTACCTTCATACAGAGGGTTACTTTCCGGGCCGCAGGCTTAAGCAATTAGCCGCTTTTTTTGTGGAGTCTGGCCGCTTTGAAAACGCGGACTGGGATCCAGGAGGCGGGCTAGAAGGTCAGGAAAATTTTCATGATTTTGATAACTCTGTATATGGTTCATATTTTCATGTTTTTAGCAAAAAACGAGCTTGTGAGAGTTCTTGTCATAAAGACAGTGAGGAAAGGAAGGTTAGGGTTATGGCATATGATAAGAAAAACATATGCCCTCCTGTAAGTTGCCCTCATTTGCCTATTCCGGATGCAAAAGTAATAAAGCAGGAGATGGAGAACCATAATTTAGACACGCAACAGGTACTTCTAAGCAACTGCAATAAAGAAAGGCAGAAAAGGAAGATCACAGATATGGTCTATGATAAGGAAAATATATGCCCTGCTTTAGGTCTCGATCATTTGCATAGAGATGCAAATGTGGTAAAGAGGGCAACAGAGAGCTGCAATTCAGAAAATCCACAAGTAGCTTTATGGTCTTACATGGCAAGAAAAAAGGTTCAGAATCAGTTAAAGGCCACTAGATTACAGAAACCATATGATCCATGTGAACATATATTTATTGAAGGCTTGCATACAATTCAAGAGCTGTTTAGTGCCTTGGATAGGATATCAATGTTCTCTAAACATACAGGAACGATGCCATTGAGACTCATTATCATCGATTCTATAGCTGCTCTGTTTCGTGCAGAATTTGATAATAACAGATCAGACCTTATGGCAAGGTCAGAGGTTTTCTTTCAACTCTCCAGCAGGTTGAGGAAATATGCGCAGCAATACAAGCTTGCAATAGTTGTTACAAATCAGGTTACAGATTGTTTTGAGGAAAATGAGCAGAAGAAAATTCAGGTAGGCAATTTCAGAGATCTGCAAACATCTGGACGTAGGGTAACTCCATCATTAGGGCTTTCCTGGGCTCATTGTGTAAATATGAGGATATTTCTATCTCGGACCGAGCAGCTATTGGACTTAGGTTCCAATATGGTCAGCAGAAAGCATCTTCCTTGTCAAGTTGAAAAGAAAAATTATAAATGCATCAATGGTCAGTCTGAAATTTATGAGGAGGATGAAGATTTAAGTAAGCTTCCTATTTTTGGATATTCAGATATGGTGAAAGGTAAAACGGTTGATTTGGCAAACCAGACACCAAACATTGCGCTAAAGAGGACTCTACAAGTTGTTTTTGCTCCTCATTTACCTGGTACATCCTGGGATTTTGTGGTTGACCAAAAGGGTGTAAGGGGGATCCCTTGTATATTAGATTCATGACCACCTGTTACTTTTGCTTAAGAGTATAAACAAGAATCGATTTTTTGTTTAATTTTTTTTTGAATACAATGGACATTTGCGCCTTCTGCAAGTTTACACAGTTTGCATTTCCAGAAGTATTAAAATCATTAACTAGGCCTGTCAAGTATCTACCCATCTTGATTGATCGAGAATACAAAGTGCGTAAAGAGTTCCTCTTACTCACCCATAGGTTACCGTGGGATATGTAGGGGCCATGGGATATGTAGGGGATTTTGGTTTATAAGTTGTCAATTTTGCCCTATTCATTATGTGTTCGTTTATTCCATGTATTATAGCGTTTGCTTCATGTTTTGTTGCAAGCCATCGATGTGGGGAATATTCCTGGCATTGTACCAGATCGATGGCCCATATCATTTACAACTAAAGCGAGACAAACTTTTCCAATGGTGCACCTTGACCTCAATGGTCATTAAACGAGAGAATTTACATAAGCCTTGATAGGCACAAAATCAGCCTTATATCTGCAACTCCTCCGATGTCACAATATCCTGCCAAACCAATTCGCAAACAATTTAATAGACAGAACAATATGCCTCCAGACTACAGGAACTCTGGTTGGCATTACTTCTTAGAAACCCATTTTGAAGAAAGAGTCGAAACCCATCTTGAAGAAGGAAACGGTGCAGTGCCATAAACAAAATTGCCCTGTCAAAAGCTCATGTATCAAGAATCGATCCTGTTTTAAGGCAAGCTTTAAGCTGCCGAAAATGTGTTCTGAAGGGTGGCCTGTTGAAGGAGCAAATCAGAAAATGGCCCGCAGTAAAGCCATGCTTACGTCTCTTGATTGTAGACAAAAACTAAGGCATGGCATACTGGTTTCCAGTCCTCCAGGGGACTGTGAACGAGGATGCTCCTGCACTTTGTATGTAGGGGCTTCTTAGATTTCGTAGATTCATAAAGCCCAGCTTACTCTAAATTCCTTGACTTTCAACCGTGCATCTCTTCTCATTTGCATCCTGCAGCCTTCTGGCCCCAGCCTCCACACACACACAAGAATTCAAATTCGCCCAGCCCGCTCTGGAAACAACTTTCCCCTACGGCCTCTGATGCTAATTTCGTTTTACTGAACCTGCACAGACAAACACACGAGAATTCTGAGGAATTCAAGGACGCTCACCAACAGCCTCCATCGCCCTCCAAGCTCCAGCCGAATTCCTTCAGCGCTAACAGGGGAGAAATCACACCGGTTCGTCTCCAACATGCCGAAGCGCACGCCTCCCTCTGTACACAGACCACAGGGCAGCGAACCAAATGGCTCGTGCCTTCCAAATTCGGCTTCTTGGAATTCAACCCTTGCAACAAAGGCCCATGCAAAAAGCGACCTCCACACCACCCAAAATAGAATGAAACACTCAAGCTCCTCTCACATGGCAAATTATACCTTTTTTCATACAATACTATACAGAAATCATAGTCCAAACCACTGCCTGAAAACCCTCCCCCAACCCAAAACGAAAATAGCACACTATATTTTATGGTCTTAGTATATATCATGCCTTTTGTAGGCTCAATTTTGATTTTTCTATTCTGCATGGGATGCCAATGTGATCTCATGGTTTCATGATTTGGTGCCTTTGACTTGATTAAGTTGTTTGATGACCACAAATCACATATGTATTTTGAGTTTATGCATTTTGGGTAATCCTCTATTGTATATGTAGAGGGGTCTTAGAATTATGCTTGGAATATTTGTGTTGAATGGCGTCTGTGTTCATTGTTTAGATTCTTAGTTCTGGCCGTGCTTGCTTAGGCTCTTTACTTTATGGCAGATCTGGGCCAAGAGCTATGGTAGAATACCTTGATTTTCCCATTTAAGGCCCTCTACATGGACAAATGATATCTTAGAATATATTCCACATGTGTGTTTATGCGCTCAATAGCTCAACTTCCGATCCTGTTCAAAGGAAGCTAGGGTGTAGAAAAAGGGGCAGTTCCTCCATATCCATATTGTAAACGCTAAATAGAATCATCCAAGAGATTGTAGTAGGCTTACAATGTATACAGTTAATAAGGTCACTTGCTTCCTCTACCATTTTTGCGCTTCCAAGAAGGTCAATCATGATTGTTATTCCTTGGGTGCAACATCATGATTATGTGTCATTGAGGTAAAATAATGGCATCCCACCATCATATGGCCAGCATGACTACATGCAGAAAGGATAATGAGTAAAGTAATAGCATCTGGAAAAAGATCCTTAAATTGCATTGATCCATCCATCCATCCCACCAGCATGACTATACGTAGAAAGAATGACGAGTACATAATAACATCTGGAAAAAGACTCTGAAATTGCATAAGTGCATTCCCTACAGGCATGTCATATTGAAAACCAACTTCAATATGAGCATGAATATACCTACCTTTTGCTAAGACTCCAAGATCACGCAGGCATCAACTATGCTAGCACAACTCATCTTATCTAGGCAGTTCCTTTAGTGATCAATTTTTTGAAGAGTTGCACGGCTTCCAGACTATGTCCATGATATGGATAACCTGCAATTATTGAATTCCAAGAGACCCAATCTCTTTCAAGCATTTTGCCAAAGGCCCATTTCACATCTTGCAGAGGTTCTATTTGTGCATTAAAAAAAGGCATGATATCCCAAGAAAATTTGTTCTATTTATCCATCCTATACTGATATGCAAAATCTAGTGCTCTACATTTTTTATAGATTTTCACAAGCAAATTTCCCAAATATAAATTCAACCACTGTCCATCTTTTGCAATAACTACGAACTTCCTGTTGGATTTATTGCCACTTGTTGACAGTTATATTTTCCTGTTTCTATGACGGGCCTGGCCAGTTAACCTCTCAGTAACTGGAGATCCCATCGATCTCTACCGTTGGATCCACTGATCCCTTGGAACTCAAGAAATCAATACATTCATACTTAGGTAAAGAATTTAATCTTTATACATGCTCTAAGGTTCCAAAAACTGTATACTTGCCATTACTCCGCAATATCCCCGCACACATTGAATGATTTTTAATAATTATAGCTTTAAGCCGATACATAATAAGAAAAATAGCAATAATATCCACACACTCCTACTCTCGCCTTTCCGAAGCCTGACTACTTTCGGGAGCATCTCGCACCTCTGCTTACACCATCAACCACGGGGTTAGTCACACGGACTAAGTGGGGATCGGGGATCTAGGATATATCTAACAACAATCACCACAAAGCCTTAACTTAGAACAATAACTTCGCCTTACCGTAACCTCGCCCCTGCAATCCAAGTTACTAGTCCAACACGCATAACCACAATACATAATTATACCAAGCATAACCATTGCAACTTGATTCCAACATTAAAAACCACATATACAATAGCCAAGCAACCATAGCATCAATATAGCAACCAATATTCCTCTGGGTCTGAGCAAGTCAACTCGGCTGATCAGGCCAGTGACATAGAGGCGGGGTAACCACGTGTGTACACACCCATCCACGCTGCGTCTAGCATTGGAGGACCACTTAACTGTGCATGACATTGTACCATACGGTACCAACGCCCGATGTTCAGATAACTATGCAATAACCGCAAGTCTAGACCATCGCACCTAGACTCCGGCCCCAGAGGTCTATATCAAAGAATTACACCATAGACAGTTACATAATTCACCATCATTATGACCCATGCCTTAACAAGCTTACATTCAGTAATTCCATAATACACACTTCATATAGCAAGAGAAAGCCCAACCATGACTCAATAATTATAATAACCTCAATAATGCAATATGCAGCCATCACCATTAAATAAAAGATAAATGTCTACACCTTTCCAAGATTCACTAACAACAAGGTTAATATCTATATTTAAGGCTTTAATGATGTTTAATCTATAGCATTCAACTATTGTTATGCTTCCATTATCAACTTCCTCCATACATAACACTTGTGCCTTGTGTTTCTTTTCTCTCTTAGTTTAGCTAATTCCAAAGGTTAAATATATAGCTAGCTAACTTGTAAGACTACTCATGTCGTAATCGTAAATTACGTATATCCCTTAGCATAAACTCCTCCTTAACTTAGGCCTCAATCTTAGGTAAATTTCGAGCCCAACTCCTTGTTCCAAACTAACCCTTAAAAAGTATTAATTTTAACCTATAGCCTTAGCTTTAATTGTTAACCTCACTTTATTATTACCTTAGCCTACTAACTAAAAACTAAATGTTAACTTTTTTGTCTGTTTTTTTATTAACCTTGGGCGTGCGTTAACAGGAGCGCGACCTCGGCCTGCAGCTGCCGGATCTGGCCTCCAGGCCATCAAATCATCATGGGAAGCCCATGAAACATCCCGATTTTGCCTTCTCAAGGCTTCTTGGATCATTTCGGCCTCCCTGCGGCGCGAGTCGAGTGGTTTCAGGTCGGTTCCTGGCCATCAAAATCATGCTATCTACAGCCAAATCTTGCTTCAATCTTCCTAATTTTGCATTATTTCTCCATTTCGTTCTTCTCAAGGCCCAAATCGATCAATTTCACATCACTTTTCATGATTTCTGATCATTACAGTTCATCAGGTTCATGCTATGCAAACGGCAGCATGCAAAAGAAACTTTTACAGTCTTAACTGATTCATGCCATACTTTCATCTTAATCCATTCCTCGGTTCTAATCTAAGCCATTCCAATTACTTCTGGCCTGATTTAAGTGCTCAGCTCCCTAGGAATCATTAGCTCTGTGATACTTTTTTTGCAAGCTTTCAGTATGCAATCATAAAATATTTCCATATACAATCATGCAAGTTTATTCATGTCCACGCACTTATAATTTAACTCTAAATCCATGCTAAGTTCCAGAACAACCTACTGCATCAACACAATTTTGCTACGCTAGAAAAACCCCAGGTGTAAGGCTTGATCCCCACCTGGAATCCCGCTTGCTTCTGCTGCACTCCAACACGCTCCCAGAGCTCTGCACGCAACTCGCTCCTTCAGCAATCCCTCTACAATCTATCTCCTTCCCAATGCTTCTCACTGTACTTATATTTATTTTTAACCATCAGTATTCTGTCCGTAATCTCTACATATACAACGTATTAACTTTGCATGCATGATATTTTTAATTATTTTTTTTTTCTTTGAAGAATATTTTTCCTTTGCATCATAAAATAATTCCACAATGTACCTCGAAATCCTAGGTCCGTTACAGTCTCTCCTCCAAAAATTCAACCCATGTCCTCATGGGCGCATCTGCGGAAACTCACGAAGAATCCAATTGGCATCTTCCTCAGGACAACCCGCCCATTGAACCAAAAATCTCCGTATTGTTCGCCTCCTTATGCGACGGGTTTCCTCTCGCAGAATACGTTCTGGTCGGGGGTACAAAAAGTTCTCTCTGCTTACCAAATCATCGTCCCCCAACATATGTGAAGGATCAAAAACATACTTCCTTAAATTACTCACGTGAAAGACATTATGTACTTTCAAGTGTGAAGATAACTCCAACCTGTAAGCCACCTTGCCAATACGTTCCAAAATTTCATACGGACCTGCATACCTAGGGGCCACCGCCAAATTATGTCGAAGTCTCCTTAGCTGAGCATCCATGTCCTCCGCTTGCTTCAACATTGCATTGAGGATCTCTCCAATTAAGAGGACAACGACACTCCTTACCATACATTGCCTCAAAAGGACTCATTTTTATGGAATCTTGATAAGTGTTGTTGTATGCAAACTCAGCCAAATACAAATAGGAATCCCATACCTTCGGTTGACTAGGCACATACATTCTGAGCATATCCTCCAAGATTTGATTAACTCGCTCCACTTGGCCATCTGCTTGAGGACGATAAGACGTACTGGCATATAACTTAGTGCCAATATTTTGAAACAACCCTTGCCAAAATTGGCTCATAAACTTTGTATCCCGATCTGATGAAATAGTGGTCGGCATCCCATGCAACCTAAAAATCTCCTTAACAAATAACTTTGCAATATCCATTACCGTAGCAGTAGTCTTCGTAGGCATAAAATGGGCCTGCTTAGTTAGTCGTTCAACCACAACATAGATTGCATCATAGCCTGAACGTGTCCGGGGAAGTTCAACAATGAAGTCCATGGAAATACTCTCCCACTTAGAAGATGGAATTACTAAAGGTTGTAATTCTCCAGGCTCCCTAAACCTTGATGCTTTTACCTTCTGACAAGATAAACACCTAGCCACGTACTCCTTAATCATCTTCTTCTGTCCGGGTCAAAAGAAATTCTGGTGCATTTTCCTCAAAGTTTTGTGTACCCCTGGGTGGCCCGCTAAAGGACTATCATGTGCTTCATATAGCAATCTCAATTTCAACTCCTGATCATTAGGAATACATATACGGCCATTATAATACAAAACTCCTTTGGACAATGTATACCTCGGAAAATCTTGAGGGTTCTCCAACACAGGTGCAAAATATGGATCATTCCTCAATTTACTAAGAATATCTGCATCCCATTGCCCTTGTAGCACACTAATAGAGGTTAAAAATGACCTTCTAGACAAAGCATCAGCAATCGCATTTTCTTTGCCAGGTTGATATTCAATTTCAAAATCATACTCTTCCCTTAGTTGCATCCATCTCCTTTGCCTATTATTCAAAATATGGTTGTTTTGCAAAATACTTCAGATTTTGGTGGTCAGTCTTCAAAAAGAAATGACGACCCAGTAAATAATGTCTCCATACCCTTAAGGCATGGATAATAGCCAACATTTCCAAATCATGCACTGGATAATTTTGTTCAGCAGGAGACAACTTACGGGATATGTAAGCACAAACTCGGCCATCCTGCAACAAGACTCCTCCTATATCTTTCCCAGAAGCATCAGTGACTACATGGAAGGGTATATTCATGTCTGGAATCCTTAAAACTGGTGCATTAATCAAAACATCCTTTAACTTTTGAAAACTTTTCTGACAACTATTGGTCCAATGCAAATCATTCTTCTTACCCAACAAAGAGGTCAAAGGAGCAGCAATCTTTGCAAATTTAGAAACAAATTTGCGGTAATACCCCGCTAATCTCAAGAATGATCTTACCTCCTTTACCGTCTTTGGTGTGGGCCAATCCCTAACTGCCTCAATCTTAGAAGGATCTGGCTCTAATCCCTTTTCTGAAATAACATGCCCAAGATATACCAATCTAGTTTGTGCAAAAGAACACTTAGATAGCTTACCATACAACTTTTCTTGCCGCAAAATAGCTAATGTCTGTTTTACATGTTCCACATGCTCCTCTAATGTCCTGGAATATACCAAAATATCATCAAAGAAAACCAATATAAACTTATCCAGGAAAGATCGGAATATCTCATTCATTAGGCGCATAAAGGTGGCGGGAGCATTTGTCAACCCAAATGGCATTACAACAAACTCGTAATGTCCATAGCGTGTCCTAAAGGCAGTCTTATAAATATCTGTATCCTTGATCCGGATCTGATGATATCCAGATCGTAAATCAATTTTTGTGAAGTACTTAGCTTGTCCCAACTGATCAAATAACTCATCAACCCTAGGCAATGCATATCTATTCTTCACTGTAATCTGGTTAAGCATGCGGTAATCAATACACAACCTTAATGTCCCATCTTTCTTTTTTACAAACAAAACTGGCGCACAAAATGGAGAAACACTCGGCCGTATAAACCCTTGTTCCAATAATTCCGCTAACTGTTTCTTCAATTCGGCCATCTCTAATGCATGAAATCTATATGGTGGCCTTAATGTGGGTTCAGCCCCAGGAACAAGTTCTATCTCATGATCTACCATTCTATGTGGAGGCAGTTCTGTTAATTCTTTAGGAAACACATCAGAGAACTCATCCAACACCTTCTGGATCTCAGGAGCAATAGGTTGTTCCTGTAACTCTGCGGTACCCAAAAATGAATCTAACAACAATGCACATCCCATTCTTATGCAGCCCCTCTTAATCTGTTTCTTAAAACTTTTCCGGGACAAAGGTGTAACCACTAATGACGAAGGCAATCCTTCCAGCACATACTTATCTCCATTAGGACGTTGACATGTAACTATTTGCTCTCCGCAATCAATGCAAGCTTTATGTGGCCTCAACCATGACATTCCTAGAATAGCATCATACTTTCCTAGGCTCAATACTTCAAAACTAGTATGGGACTCAAGATCTCCTACTTGGAATTCAAGATTGTCTACCTTAGCATAAGAAGTCTTAATTTTACCATCAGCCAACTCCACATATCTAGGGTCCCGCTAATCATATTCAAATCTAGTTTCTTTGCCAGCCTTGGGGAAATAAAACAATGTGTACTACCACAATCAATAAGAAAGAGAACAGGAACTCCATGAATAATACCTGGAACTCTGATGACCACAGCTTGGTTATCTACACGACCCTGGTCCACTGCAGCATACATGCACATTCTTTCCACAGGAGGGTCCATGATTCGAGCAGCCCTAACTTCAACTGCAGGGTTAGCTTGTGCTATAATCCTGTTATCTCCCCTAGCCTGTCCTCTGCCACCCCTATTATTGTCCCAAAAACCTCCGCGACCACCCCTGTTACCTCGACCTAGGTTTCCTCTGCCTTGGCCCCGTCCATAAGTATCACTAGAATTCGACCTGGACCACAGGTTTGTTTGCCCTTCACGTTGAGAACATGCAGACGAGGCAGTACTATCCATCCACCTTCTCGGACAATCTCATCCATAATGACCAACTTCTCTGCACCTAAAGCATCGATTCTCATTAATACACCTTTCCCTAGTTTCATCATTCAAAGGTGCATACATAGGCCGAGATCCTCGATTTTGACTGCCCTCCTGCATACTAACAGCCTGCGCAGCCATGCCACCCCGACTAGAGAATCTACCTCTGCTCGTAGATCCACCAGTTTGCCATGTGGAAGGAACTTGTCTCTTCTTAGCATTCTCCAAGGTTGCTTTCTCAGCTAGATCAGATTCACGATTCTTAGCAATTCTAAATACTGTTAAAATCAATGCAATCGCCACAGTCTTCCAACACAAATCTGTGTCTGCATACACACACTGTATTCTTCAGCTGATTACATTAATAGTCATCACCGGCGGTTCAGGGATGGATAAACTTTCTAATCCAATCTTCTTCAATAATAACCAAATATCCCACAGGCGTAAAAAACACTTTTAAACCATGGAAACCTAACCATGTTACCACGTGCAAATTTTCCACGCGTATTTTATACGGCGGAACCGTATATGGTCGCTGAAGGGGAAATACGCGCTTATACTTTTGATTTTAAACGCATCAAACGCAGGCAGCGCCCATTTTCAACTTCGATGCTTTTTACTTGCATTCACTGCCTGCTTCTCATGAATGCTTGTATGAATCCTCATTAGCCCAGGGGAGCCAAGATGTGGTCACTAATCCCCTTATTGTATAAAGACCTATACTTCTGCTCAAATATCACATGACATATAATTTTATCATTCCCCCTTCATGTGATATTCCATGTTGTCACAGTGTAGCAGACTTCTTAATTCCAGAAATCTGGACAATGGTAAGGCTTTTGTAAGTATATCTGCTCGTTGATCTTGTGAACTAACATAAGTTAAATGCACCTGATCTTTCTTTACCATATCCCTGATAAAATGAACCTCATCAATATGTTTTGACCTTTCATGCAGAATTGGGTTTTTTGTCATAGCAATACAGCTAGTATTGTCACAATAGAGAACTGTTGGTCCTGTTTGTGCAAATCCAAATTCTTCCATGAGTCTTCTTTCCCAAATTATTTCTTTAGTCAACAGCACTGGATAGTGCAATGCTTCCTTGTTTTTTACATTTCCAGGCAATTGGAGCTCCACCTAATAAAACCACATACCCTGAAGTAGATTTTCATTTGTCTAAATCCCCTCCCCAATCAGCATCATAATAAGCTTGCAACTGCAGATTAGCTTCACTAAATAGAATACCATAATGCATTGTACCTTTCAAATATTTTACGATTCTTTTTGCTGCATTCCAGTGACCTCTTCCAGCTTTATTATTGTACCTGCTGAGAATATTAACTGCAAATGCAATGTCAGGCCTAGTACAGTTTGCCACATATGACAAGCACCCAATCAAACTCCTGTAGGGTATTTTTTCCATTTCTTTGCTTTCTTTTTCAGTTTTTGGGCTACCCTGTAGAGATTTTATGACCAGGCACCATGGGAGTATGTGCAACATTACAATTTTCCATATATATAAAATCTCTTTAGCATATTTTGAATATGTCCTTGTTGACTTAGAGCTAGTATCCTTTGATTTCTATTCCTGTATACATCAATACCCAGAAATCTTTTGAGTTCTTCAAGGTCACTCATTTGAAATCTCCTTTTCAAAATATCTTTGCAATGATTTAGTACTTTGTTTCCATTTGCTACCATAATGTTGTCATCAACATACAAAGCAATAATGCACCAATCATTTCCCATTTTAAATCTGTAAATATTCCCATCATAATTGAGCTTTTCAAAACCTTGTTCTAACAAATATCCATCCATACACTTATACCATTCTCTGGAAGATTGCTTAAGGCCATACACTGCTCTATTTAATCTCCACACTTTACCTTTTTCTTCTTCAAATCCAGGTGCAGGTTTCAGATATATTTCCTCTTCCAATTTAGCATTCAAAAATGCTGTACTTACATCCATATGATGTATTTCATAATCACAGGCATTTGCAATAGGCAATAGCATTCTCAAGCTGTTTATCTTCACTAATGGTGAGAATGTTTCATCAAAATCTTCCCCTTTTTTCTGTGTGAAACCTTGAGCAACCAGTCTGGCTTTGACTTTCTTTGTTCTTTTATCAACACCGGGTTTCACTCGATATATCCATTTACTTCCAACTATATTCTTATTCAGTGGCATATCTACTATAGTATAAGTGTTTATTCTCTTAAAAGCACTCATTTCTTCTTCCATGGCATTTAGCCAGTTTTTTCCATGAGAATCATGCACTGCTTCATCATAATTTTGAGGTATTTTATCATTTTCCAATATCAAAATATCAAATACTGTATTAATTTCTCCTGCAACAGATCTGAGTCTTTTGCTTTTTCCAATTTCATTTCTCCCATGTGATTCTAAAACATGTTTAGCTTCATCTGCCAAAATCTGAGCTTCAGTTCGTTTTGGCTTTCTCTTGGGTTTGGTACCATGATCAATTTCTAACTCTTGATGTTCAATTCCAGGTTCCATTTCAGACTCAACAACTTCCTCTGGAATTAATTCCGACTCATTGTCAGAATCACTTAAATCTGCCTATTCAACCCTTTCAGTTTTATCTTCTTCTTCATTTATTTCTTGTTGTATTTCTGTAATAACATCCTTTCTTTTATTATCACATGGGGTTTCTGAGTTTACCATAGGAATCCTTCTATAAAACTCATTCTCATTAAAAATAACATCCCTGCTAACTATGATTTTTCTCCTTGCTGGATCATATAGTCTGAATGCTTTTGAGCTTGAATCATATCCTACAAGATATGCTATATATGCCCTATCATCCAATTTCTTTCTTAATTCTTCAGGGACATGAACAAAACATAAACATCCATATGCTTTAAATCTGTCATAAGATGGAAGCTTACCAGACCAAAGCATCTCGGGAATGGCACCTTTTATGCTTGTAGAAGGTAACAAATTTTGAATATAGACTGCTGCCTTCACAGCTTCATCCCACAAAAAATTTGGTAGGCCAGAGTACTTTAGCATGGATCTCACAGCATCTAGTAAGGTCCTGTTCTTTCTTTCAGCTACTCCATTTTGTTGTGGTGAATATTGTTTGGGGTCCGGGCTCGGGATCGCCTGAGGGACAGATCTCTGTGAGATCCTTGAAGTCCGGCAGGGTAAATCCTGAGGCACTCTTGTCACGCGGGATTTTTGCTAACAGAGGAAAGAACAAGAAAAACTCAGATAAAACAGCAATTGCAATACACAATGAAACACACAAGACACTTGTGGAGAACACGGCAATCCATTGATCAAAACAAGTGTACAATGAAGGCTCAAAAGAGCGCACAACAGGCGACCAGCATGTCTGCTCTGTAGTGACACAAAAGAACACTCTGAACCCTCCTTTTGAAGGAGCAAAAATGCTACAATATATAGGAAACGGGTGGCCCTCACGGGCCTGAATCTGATCCTCATCATGACAAGCGCGTGCTCCACTACTTGGGCACTTTCGAGCGAGGGAATCGATTTGGCCGGCCGTGCTAACAGAACAAGTAGTGGCCAGCCGTGGGTCCTACCTTTGGGTCTTCGCTTCTTGGAGGAGCTTTGACCAGCAGGTGGCATGCTTGTAGATCCCTCTTCTTGGACACCGTGGCGGTGGGGCCCTCGCCCTCATGCGACAAGTATAGACACGTGTCCAATGCACTTGGGGCCTGGAGGCTAACACTCCCCCTACCAAACTACACTTATTGGCTAGAAAGGGGCATGAATTCGGGGTGGGAATCCTCGTTCCTCTTTTCGATCTTGAACATAGAGATGAGGGAGGCTCGACTACTTGTATTCAGCGAGTGTTGTTCGTCTCTTTTCAGATTTGCTTGAGTCACGGATGCCAAACATTAATTTGCTCCTATGAGAAAGCCTTGAGAAATCATGTTCTCCAGCGTGGCGTGGATCTCGGATGGAAGATTTGTGATCTCCATGTATAAGACAAGGTCCAACCCGAACTTTCCGGCATTTGCATTGGGGTTGCAAAATGGATCGGCACTTGCGTTTACGCATACTACGGAGTATGGTCATGAGTCTTTGCCGCGTAATTACGCTTGCGCGAAATCTGGATGGATCAGCTGAAGTTTTGGCCTTGGCAAGGAAGGTTACAAGACCAGAAATTGCATGCAGGCGGTCTTCCACGAACACGCATTGGGCATGTATATCCGGTTGTTGGTGTTGTCCAAAGTTTCATCCTCCGCCATTTTGCGTCTGCGGATGAAGCGTGGTCCTAACGTTTGTCTGCCGCGAATTGCCGTGGGTGTCAATCTGCATGTTCTTTGACTTGGTAGTCGAAATTCTTGTCTCCATCTTTGGGGAATTGACCTTGATCAGAGGTGGGCATCCAAAGCTTGCTAGTGTACTTTCGGTTGTTTGGGGGTTGGTGCGGTCATCCGCATCTGTTCTTGGAATTCCAATAATATCTTCTCGGTAGCTGTTTGGTAGCTTGTCTCCCATGCCTTTGGAATGTACATGTCTGCATCGCAGTCTGAGGTCCCACTCATCGGGGAGGGCGTTACGTTTCAGCTCCGTGTGAGGCTGTGCAAGGAAGCATAATGTTGTAAGAACAAGCGTGCAAGGTCAAGTTCTTGTTGAGTTGTATAGTAATGCGAAGGGGCGTGCCAAGTTCAGCTAGCCATAGCTCCACTTCTTTACGTAGAAGAGGCATGTATTCTGGGGTAGCGGTTTGAAATTTTGTGTCTTGGAGGTACTTGTTCTTCTTGGTCAAAAGAACCTGCATTTGTGTATCTCCTTTAAAGTTCTCGGTCGTTTATCCGGATGAGCACAGTAACATGTACCGGTAGAAGTCGCGTGCATGACATAAGCGGGGGGGCTATGGTCTTTGAGAAGCGAAATGGTCGAGATCCGCAGCTTTGTAGGATATCAAAATTGACGAGCACACAAAGTGTGCCTCGTTCATAGAGTGGGAACATGAAGGGCCATTGTCGTTCGATATCAGCTACAGTCAGGGGACTTGTGGTATCACCCTTGTTTCTCAGCCAGAATAAAAGAAAAGTGTTTTTCCTTGCTTGCACATAGTCATGGTAACTGGCTGGCTTCGGATAGTCCAGGGGAATAGCGGAATCAAAGCCGGATAGGTTTGTTTACGCTTTTTCTACGCATCATCTGGCATGCCGCTCAGCTATCTCGAAAGCGTATCTTGTAATCTGCAATGATATCTTGTTGCTTTCGGGAGATGAGGGTGCGCAGTTCGTGACTTTGCGTGTGAGGTGTCGGACTTGTCGGGAAGTTGGGGAATCGAGGAGCTTGAAGTCGGAGTGGCTTGCAAGTCTGTTTTGAGTGCAGCTATTTCAAGAGCATCTGCAGCGTGTGTTGCCGTGAGCTGGTCTAACTTGCCTTGGAGAGATGCGATGTGAGCATCCTTATTCTGCAAGGTGGTTTCGAAAGTCGTGACCTTGGACTCAAGTATCAAGTTGGCTGTACGAAGTGTGCTGTTCTCGGTCAGAGTAGCATTATTCGTGACGACCAGATTGTTGTAGCGTGTCTCAAGATCAGTGTACTTGGTGTCGTTTTGTTTGAGGGACTCCTTGAGTTCCTTGACAATTTGCTGGGATTGATGAAGGGTTTCTCGATGGATCATGAATTGATTGTGCAAGGCTTCTTCTCTGGCCTCACAGTCAGCCAAATCAGTCTTCAGTGTGATGACTTCGGCTTGGAGTTGGTCCACGGACTCGTGTCGTGCCCTGGTGTTGATTGCAGGTGGGTCCATGGGACCAACAAAATCCATACCCCATTTGGCAAAGGGGAGAGGCGTGGCTATTGGCGTGAGCGGCAGAGCGTCACGGGCCGTGGGTCTACCAAGCCTCTGACAAACATCACACGTGCGTGTGTATTTGTGAGCATCTTTGAAAAGCGTGGGCCAGTAATACCCAGCAAGGAGGAGTTTCCTTGCTGTGTTGTCTCCGCTGAAATGACCACTGCCAAGTCCTTCGTGGGCTTGTTTGACTAGATCAGGGACTTCGTGAGGAAGAACACATCGTCGGAGCACATTGTCTTTGCCACATTTATAGAGATGGCCAGCAACCATCGTATAATCTCGTGCCAGCGAAGGAATTGTTGTTTATGCGAAGTTGTCTTTTCCGGAAGGCGTGGGGTCACTTGGCGGGAGTGCGCCCGTGAGGAGAAAGCGTTGATAGTCGTGGTACCAATGAGGCGTGGCGGTGACCAGGGAGCGGTTGAGCATCAGGAAGGGCATCGTGAACTCCCAGGGGATCATCCGTGTGTATGCGTGAAAGATAGTGGGGACCGTGTGGAGCGTCGGCTTGTGAATAATGTCAAAAGGGGCAAACTCTTGCAATATCAATATCCATCGAGCAATTCGGCCCGTGGGGTTTGGCTTATTGATTAAATATAGAAGAGCTTGATGATCCACATAAAGCGAATTTGACTACCAAGAAGATAGTGTCGGCGTTGTACACAAAGATAAGGCCAAGGGCTTCCCTTTCCGTGGCGAATAGTTGCGCTTCAGCAGGATTGAGTTTTTTTGGCGTGTCGATGGGCTTGTCGATTTGGTGCATACTCTTGAGCTAGAACAGCTCAATCGCAAAGCACGAAACATCAACATGGACATGAAATGGTTTGTCCCATTGAGGTGGTACTAGCCGCAGGGGCTTACGTGAGCTTGACTTTGAGTTCTTTAAAAGCTTGATTTGCATCGGATGTCAAGTCCATGTGTATGGATTTCCGGTCGGTTTGTGAATTGGATCGGTGATCGGTGCCAATTGCGGAATAAAGGTGGCATAGAAGTTGACTTTGCCAAGAAAGGGCGTGTGTCCTTGATATTCGCGGTGGATATGCTCGATGACACAGCTGATTTTGGTTTGGGTCGTTGTAATCGTGTCGACTCACGACATGTCCTAGAAGTACACCCGAGGGTGACACGGAAGGTGCACTTTTCGGATTGAGGCTAATTCAGATTCATCACGGCGTTGAAAAACTAGTTCAAGTTTTACCAAATGGTCCATAGCGTGGGTGTAAGTGGAGAAGTCATCACGAAAGACTTGTAGAAAGGGATGAACTTGCATGTACTCTTGAAAAACAGCAAGCATAATCGTTGAAATGTGGATGGTGAGTTTGACAATCCAAAGGAGCGACTTTGTAAGCAAAGGTACCCCATGGAGTAGTGAAGGTAGTCTTTAGTTGATCTTCTTCTCGAATGGATATTTGATTATAACGGAGAAGCTTAGTCCATGAAGGAGTACATCTCGTGGCTGCTACATCTTCCAACACTTGATCCGTGAAGGGGGAGGGAAATGATCGGTCGTGGCTTGATTGAGTTTTCTATAATCCACACAAGCGAATTTTTCCATTATGTTTGAGGGGCAATAACAATAGGACTTACCCATTAGAATGTTTGACCTCGTAGATAAGTCCGCGTCAAAAGCTTGTCAATTTAAAACTTTAACCTTTTTCACGGTAGTTTGGGTTAAGCCCGATGCATCGTTACTAGATGGGTCTAGCATCTGGCTAGTGGGAATCGAGAGTTGTCCCAATTCTTTCTTGATACCTCGGAGGTCTTTGTAGCTCAAGCAAAGATGTGCTTGAAGCGTTTGAATAGCACAATGGCTTGCTCCACGAATCTTTGGCGTGAGGTCGGCGTGCCAATCGGATTGGTTGATTTGTTCCAATATCAATGATGTCTCTGCGGGAGTTTGAATGTGTGGAATGACTTGATCATCACGAGCGGTGTGGGCTGGCTCCGCAGTAGGACGAGGATGTTCATGTTGACCAATTTTGAAAAATAGTGGCGTGCCACTAGGAGTTGGTGTGGTGTCTTCTTGAGCGGGGAGGAGAGGCTGGGGGGGTGCCGTCTCCTCATGTGGAACCAATGTGTGGCGTTGTTACAAGGTGTCAAATAGGGGTCAACCAAGCGTTGCTATGCCTTTATCAATATCCATGTCTTCCCATGGTTGATTGTATACGGGTAAGCCGTGAGTGGCAAACCCTTGGCTTTATGGCGATAGGTGTTGCAAACTTGTTGAGTCCTTTGTCGATTCGGCGTGATCTCTGAAATGATCTGGCCCGTGGTCGGATCCATCGTGTGATGAGCTTGCCATCTGTGTGATAACAAGTTGATCGTGGCCCGATGGTGAATGCTTTTAGCTTGTCTCAAAAAATTCGATCCTACTAACATTTCATAATCTCCGGATCTTCTCTGCTCTCCAAACACGAATTCCATGGTAAATTGTAGATCTCAATATTGGTGGTATTGGTTGTGTAACTCCTTGTGGTCGCGTGATATGGCCATTCGCAAGCTTGATGTCATAAAGAGGATTATGGAGCTCCCTTATGCCCAATTGTCGTGCGAGATTATCGTAATAAGATTATTTGCTTGTTGCCACCATCGATCGAACATGGTGAACGACCTTTTTATTGCGATGTGCATGCAGGTGGGTGTTGATAATGGCGGCTGCATGCGGGGTAATATCTGAGGTTTTGTAAAATGTGCTCGTAGTCTTTGGACATAGTTGTAGGATAGTCGTGGTGAGAGGAATTTTGATTTTAGCAAGTTCTTGTTGAAGTTCGGGGAGGGATTGCGGTAGTTGTGGTGGATCCATGGGTTGTTGTTGCTCGGCAATAGATGTCGCTACCTTGTTGAGGGAGGTCGACTTCAGCTGGTGACAATGTTGAGTGGTGGTGTTGCAGATGTCGTGGCATTGGTGGTCGTGGCTCGATCGTGTGGTAGCATTGGCCGGACTTGAGTGCCTTACCTTCGCTTGCGTTCGATGAGTTGAAGCGCAGACTTTTGCGAAGTTTAGGTTGAACATGAGGAAGTAGTTGATCAGTTGGGTGCAAAATGAGCAGATTTGGTTGATGGCTCGGTGGTGCAGAATCATTTGCAAAAACTTGGTGCCCGCAGGGGGTGCTTATGGCGTGGGGAATGAGGGAGAACCTCAATCCGGTTGGAGGATTCAAGGCTGGTGGTGATTGCATGGTAAATTTCTTCTTGGAGTTGATCATCCAATTGTTTTTGAGTTGTTTCTTTGTTGGCGTGGTTGTTGTTGTGGTGGCCGTGGTGGCCGTTTGAGCCTTGGGCGTGGGCCTTGCCTTCCCTTGGCTTCCCATACTTGAAAAGGTGTAAGCCGACCGCATCGTGTGGTTTGATTGGTGCGGGAATTTGTATTTGAACTTGAGGAAGTTGAGGACAATCTGCGGACCCGATGACCCCATTGGTCCGCAGTTGAAACATTGGGACTTGCTTGGATCAAAAGTGGAGCGAGGAGGTCCACGTTGTGGTTCTTGTTATTCTTTGGGGTTGTTGTTGTTGTCGTGGGTGCGTGTGTGTAATGCGTGGTTGAGTTTCGCGTGGGTACCTTACGCACTTGGTGAACAAGGCGTTGTCGATCTGGATTTGGTCGTGGATTTGTACATTCTTGATTGGTGTGGTTCTCGCATGTTGCGGCGTTTGCAATGGATCATGCTATCCAGAGTTACACTCATTCGCCGGATGTCCCGAAAGTAGCGGCAAATAGTACACCAAATGTTATTTCTTGGGAAGCGCCGTGGAGGCGTCCGAGGTGGCGATGGGTGTAGCCGAGGAAATGGGAGTATCGTGGCTTGATCACGGCGTGAGGAAACATGAAGCAGTGATTGACTAATTCAATGGCTTCTTGTAATGTCTTGGGGTATAAATACTCGATCATAAATCGGATGTGAGAGGGTAAGCCTTGAAGAAACCACACTAGAATTTGGCTTTGGGTTGGAAATTCCTTCAACTTGTTGACTAAAGATCTGCAATGGTCGATGCGCAAAGTCTCGGGCGAGATTCTCACGGGTTACGCTTGAGTGTGTTGAGGTCGTTCAGCAGTTGTTGATCATCCGCAAGGGTGCCGTAATGGGAAAGAAAAGAGGTCTTCATGTGTATCCAATCTTGTTTCCAGTGGCTTTTGTTTGCCATCAGCCATTAGGTGGGGTGCTCACGGCCAGGTCGTCGAAAAAGATGTGGAATTTTAGTTTTGGATCGGAGTGACCATTGAGATCTGCAAGTGACTCAAATTCATCCATGTGAGCCTGAGCACTCTGGTCTATGTGTTTACCTTTATCATTTCCAAAGAGTGGATATGGGAGTTTTAAAGCATGTGTAGGAGTCGGCGCATGAATGGGTGTTTGCATTTGTGGAAAAGAAAAGACAGTAGGTGTTGGTTGCTGCATAGGTACCGAAACTGGCATAGGTTGTGTGAGATTAGTAAAAAGAGTAATCAAGCGGTTGTAGTGGGAACAAAAGGTTGTGGACAGGGCATGAGCGGCGTGTGGGGAACGATTAAAGGAAAGCGACGGTAGGGGAATTGACAAAGGTGGAAGCGGTGGTACCGAAGTTCCTAAAGAAAGATTACCAATAGAGAAAACATTTTTGCGGATGTTCCGGAGAAAAATGCGGTGGTTACGTGGATCTTGAGTTGGGGATTCCGGTGGAGTAAATTCAAAGGGCTGTGTTGCAGCCTCTGCATGATGTGGCGAACAGGGAACGGAACAATGGCGACCTTCCACAGGGGAGGTCGGTCTGGAAAGTTGTCGTGGTGTAGGTGGAACAGATTGCGCTCTCGTACACGGAGAAGAGACAATCGAACCAGAGTGTATGTGGACATATTCGCGGGAGGCGTCGCGCAGTTCATGGCGACGGCGTCTTGACTCCATCTGGTGTTGAATATCGTCGGGAGTAAAGAAGGGATTGAACATGGTATCAATACGACTTCGAAGTGAGCCCGCAAAGCGCCCGGTGTTTGGGGTCCGGGCTCGGGATCGCCTGAGGGACAGATCTCTGTGAGATCCTTGAAGTCCGGCAGGGTAAATCCTGAGGCACTCTTGTCACGCGGGATTTTTGCTAACAGAGGAAAGAACAAGAAAAACTCAGATAAAACAGCAATTGCAATACACAATGAAACACACAAGACACTTGTGGAGAACACGGCAATCCATTGATCAAAACAAGTGTACAATGAAGGCTCAAAAGAGCGCACAACAGGCGACCAGCATGTCTGCTCTGTAGTGACACAAAGAACACTCTGAACCCTCCTTTTGAAGGAGCAAAAATGCTACAATATATAGGAACACGGAGTGGCCTACGGGCCTGAATCTGATCCTCATCATGACAACGCGTGCTCCACTACTTGGGCACTCGAACAGGAATCTGAGCTGTCCGCGGCCGTGCTAACAGACAAGTAGTGGCCCGCCGTGGGTCCTACCTTTGGGTCTTCTGCTTCTTGGAGGAGCTTTGACCTTGAAGTGGCTTTGTATCCCTCTTCTTGGACCGTGTGGCGGTGGGGCCTCGCCCTCATCAGACAAGTATAGACTGTGTATACGCCGGGCCTGGGGCTAACAAATATCTACAAGTTAGTTGCCTCTTGATTCCTTTGCTTGCATAAAAAAACTTAAATTCATCAGATATATACTCACCTCCCCTATCTGACCTTATACATTTAATTTTCCTTCCAGTCTCTAGCTCAGTTTCAGCAGTAAATAATTTCAAGGCCTCACTTGCTTGATCTTTTGTTTTCAGAATATAACATTTTGTCCTTCTACTGAAATCATCTATGAAGCTCATGAAATACTTATGTCCACTTAAACTGGTAACATTTATAGGACCACATAGATCCGTTGCTCTTTTATTTGACCTTTTGAATGATAATCTTGGTTGCTTGCCAAGTTGACAGCCACCACATAAAAATTTTCCTTCTTCTACTTTGGCAGAGATTATACCCTTGTTTTTAAGAGCTTCAATCACTGCAGAATTCACATGACATAGCCTGTTATGCCAAAGTTTTATATCTGGATATTCTACCAGATTAACTTCATGAAGATGATCAATATTAAAACCAAACAAGTTTCCAACTTTTTGCCAATGAACTTTAATTCACCATTCAGAAATACTTTACATTGGATTTGTTCAAATAAAACTTTGTATCCCATATCCACTAACTGACATACAGATATGAGATTTCTTACAAGACTAGGTACACTCAAAACTTCTTTCAGCATGACAGGTTTTCCATTCAAATCAAACAACTCCAAAACTCCAGAGTCTTCTATTTTTTTCAGGCCTCCATCACCAAGCTGAACATGACCTTTTTTCTTTTCCACATTTTTTAACATGTGCATAACACATCACACTTTTCTCTGCTCCTGAATCTATAACCACAAACTTGTTATTATTTCTTCTTGGAGATATAGAAATGTTACAAGTTAAGCTTTTACTTACCTCCAAGGTGTCATCTTCTATCTCTCCTTCACTACTTTCATGCTTCTCAATTATATTGACACTTGCACCACCCCTGAAACTTCTCCTGCCTCTGCCACCTCTGTAACCACCAGATCTACCACGACCCCTTCCTCTTTTAAGACTTGAGCAATTGAAAGTGAAATGGCCCTTGCCCTCACAATTAAAACACCTCAATTCTTTTTCACTGTTACTTGGAAATTCATTCTTCAAATGACCATACTGATTACATAAATAGCAAGGCCCTATTTTTTCTTGTGAAAATTTTTTAAAACCAACCTTCTTAGCCTTACCAGTGTACAATACCTCTGCAGATTGTTCTGACTCCTCTTGTGCAACATTAGATTGCTCAAATTCAGTGCGTATCATTCTGATAGCATGTTCCTTAGAAGTAGCTACATTTCTGAGCAAAGTTGCTAAATGACTATTATGAGAAACTGACCTTGCTAAAGCCAAAATCTGATACTGCTCGTTCAAAATATTTCCAGCATCTTCAAGATCTGCAATAATAGAGTCAAACCTTTCTAAAAAATTAGTTAGGTTGTCTTTTTCAACAAGCTTCATTTTCCTTAACTCCTTTTCCAACATATCTATCTGTGAGGAACTCTTTTGTTCATAATGTTTAATCAGATAGTCTCACATATCTTTAGGCTTCATACCTCGAAGTTTTAACTTTAAGGCAGTTCCTGCCTTGCACATAATTATGGCTTGAGCTTCCATAATTTTAGCTGCTTCTCCTTCCGAGCTAGCAGAAGTTCCCCCTGCATGAGACACTACTGCAGGTGTTGAACCACCTTCAGACTGTGCACTAGAACTGGCAGCCGGGCTTGAATCCCCTGAACTAGTTGCCCCTGCACTCACAACTGCACTACCATCAATCAGATACCATAACTTTTCAAACTGGAGCACACTCCTAATGCTCTCCTTCCAGATTTGAAACCCTCCATCCCCTTTAAAAACTTCAATTGCATTCAGCAAATTTGCACCAAATCTGGTTGTCATGATTACTAGACTTTATAGCTCTGATACCAATGTTAAAATCAATGCAATCGCCACAGTCTTCCAACACAAATCCGTGTCTGCATACACACACTGTATTCTTCAGCCGATTACATTAATAGTCATCACCGGCGGTTCAGGGATGGATAAACTTTCCAATCCAGTCTTCTTCAATAATACTCAAATATCCCACAGGCATAAAAAAACTACCTAACCATGTTACCACGTGCAAATTTTCCACGCGTATTTTATATGGTGGAACCGTATATGGGCGCTGAAGGGGAAATACGCGCTTAACTTTTGATTTTAAACGCATCAAACGCAGGCAACGCATCACTAATCCCCTTATTGTATAAAGACCTATACTTCTGCTCAAATATCACATGACACATAATTTTATCAAATACCTCCTCCAAATCCTTATAGGACACACCTGACATTGTGCTCTTAATATCAACCTGCAAACCCTTCACAAATCGAGCACAAAGCTTCTCCTTATCCTCAAAAGGACAATGACACTGCAACCTTCTGAACTTCTCGTTATATTCGGCCACCGTCCCTTTTTGTGTCAGGTCCAAGAACTCATTCATCTTATCTACTTTGTATCCAGGAGGCATAAAGTGTCCTTCAAAAGCGGTCTTAAACTCTTGCCAAGTTGCCTGCCCTGCAACCTTATTTATGTCCCGCAAATAATTCTCCCACCATACTCTAGCAAATCCACCTAACATTGCTTGAGCCAATACAGCTTTAACAGAATCTTCAGCATTAATGAGTTTAAAGTAAAACTCAACCCCACGAAGCCACGAGTCCGCATCATCCCCTGTAACATTCTCTCCAGTAAATACTTCCCTCTTAGTATCCTTCAGCACCTTCTCCACTGCCTTAACAGCTGCTGTCCTTTGTTGCGAGGCACTCTGCTACAACACTTGCTGGATAGCCTGCAAGATATCGGCTACATCAGGGGTTCCACTAGGCCCAGCTCCACCAGCCCGTCCAGCTCCTCCTGGGGAACTCATCTCTACAAGAATCTGGAACCATAGCAAATATCATCAATAATCAAAAATCTTATAATCCACTAATCAAAAACTTGCTCTGATACCAACTGTGACGGGCCTGGCCAGTTAACCTCTCGGTAACTGGAGATCCCATCGATCTCTACCGTTGGATCCATTGACCCCTTGGAACTCAAGAAATCAATACATTCATACTTAGGTAAAGAATTTAATCTTTATACATGCTCTAAGGTTCCAAAAACTCTATACTTGCCATTACTCCTCAATATCCCCGCAAACATTGAATGATTTTTAATAATTATAGCTTTAAGCCGATACATAATAAGAAAAATAGCAATAATAGTCAAGTTAATTGAATAGCAATCCACACACTCCTACTCTCGCCTTTCCGAAGCCTGACTACTTTCCGGAGCATCTCGCACCTCTGCTTACACCATCAACCACGGGGTTAGTCACACGGACTAAGTGGCGATCGGGGATCTAGGATATATCTAACAACAATCACCACAAAGCCTTAACTTAGAACAATAACTTAGCCTTACCGTAACCTCGCCCCTGCAATCCAAGTTACTAGTCCAACAAGCATAACCACAATACATAATTATACCAAGCATAACCATTGCAACTTGATTCCAACATTAAAAACCACATATACAATAGCCAAGCAACCATAGCATCAATATAGCAACCAATATTCCTCTGGGCTGAGCAAGTCAACTCGGCTGATCAGGCCAGCGACATAGAGGCGGGGTAACCACATGTGTACACACCCATCCACGCTGCGTCCAGCATTGGAGGACCACTTAACTGTGCATGACGTTTTACCATATGGTACCAACGCCCGATGTTCAGATAATTCCATTTACATAGCACTATGCAATAACCGCGAGTCTAGACCATCGCACCTATACTCCGGCCCCAGAGGTCTATATCAAAGAATTACACCATAGACAGTTACATAATTCACCATCATTATGACCCATGCCTTAACAAGCTTACATTCAGTAATTCCATAATGCACACTTCATATAGCAAGAGAAAGCCCAACCATGACTCAATAATTAAAATAACCTCAATAATGCAATATGCAGCTATCACCATTAAATAAAAGATAAATGTCTACACCTTTCCAAGATTCACTAACAACAAGGTTAATATCTATATTTAAGGCTTTAATGATGTTAATCTATAGCATTCAACTATTGTTATGCTTCCATGATCAACTTCCTCCATACATAACACTTGTGCCTTGTGTTTTTTCTCTCTCTTAGTTTAGCTAATTCCAAAGGTTAAATATATAGCTAGCTAACTTGTAAGACTACTCATGTCGTAATCGTAAATTACGTATATCCCTTAGCATAAACTCCTCCTTAACTTAGGCCTCAATCTTAGGTAAATTTCGAGCCCAACTCCTTGTTCCAAACTAACCCTTAAAAAGTGGGCAAAAGTATGCTGGTGGGTATCAAAAAAACGCGGCCCCAGCACTTAGATCAGCACCCTGGATGTACTATTCTATCATAGTATTCCACTTGTCATTCATTGGAGCTGTTACATATTTCTATTGATTACCTAATTACCATGTGCTAGTACCAGTAACACCCTAAACAAGCTGCCATATGGGGTGCTATATGAGTGCTGTCAGCATGCGTCCGGACGCATGCTTTTGATACCCACCAGCATACTTTTGCCCAAGTATTAATTTTAACCTATAGCCTTAGCTTTAATTGTTAACCTCACTTTATTATTACCTTAGCCTACTAACTAAAAACTAAATTTGTCTGTTTTTTTATTAACCCTGGGCGTGCGTTAACAGGAGCGCGACCTTGGCCTGCAGCTGCCAGATCTGGCCTCCAGGCCATCAAATCATAATGGGAAGCCCATGAAACCCCCCAATTTTGCCTTCTCAAGACTTCTTGGATCATTTCGGCCTACCTGCGGGCGAATCGGGTGGTTTCAGGTCGGTTCCTGGCCATCAAAATCATGCTATCCACGGCCAAATCTTACTTCAATCTTCCTAATTTTGCATTCTTTCTCCATTTCGGCCTTCTCAAGGCCCAAATCAATCCATTTCACATAACTTTTCATGATTTCTGATCATTACAGTTCGTCAGGTTCATGCTATGCAAACGGCAGCATGCAAAAGAAACTTTTACAGTCTTAACTGATTCCTGCCATACTTTCATCTTAATCCATTCCTCGGTTCTAATCTAAGCTACTCCAATTACTTCTGGCCTGATTTAAGTGCTCAGCTCCCTAGGAATCATTAGATCCGTGATACTTTTTTTGCAAGCTTTCAGTATGCAATCATAAAATATTTCCATATACAATCATGCAAGTTTATTCATGTCCACGCACTTATAATTTAACTCTAAATCCATGTTAAGTTCCAGAACAATCCTACTGCATCAACACAATTTTGCTACGCTAGAAAAACCCCAGGTGTAAGGCTTGATCCCCACCTGGAATCCCGCTTGCTTCTTTTGCACTCCAATATGCTCCCAGAGCTCTGCACGCAACTCGCTCCTTCAGCAATCCCTCTACAATCTATCTCCTTCCCAATGCTTCTCTTTGTACTTATATTTATTTTTAACCACCAGTATTTTGTCCGTAATCTCTACATATACGACGTATTAACTCTGCATGCATGATATTTTTAATTATTTTTCCTTTGCATCATAAAATAATTCCACAATGTACCTCAAAATCCTAGGTCCGTTACAGTTCTTGATTGTTATTAAAGTCTTAATTTAGGGTTTTATTTTCATAGTCATACAGAAACCTCTAGAGTATATATGCACTGCTTGCTGTATGGTTAAATTCTTTTATGGAGCTGCCTTCTCTTGTATAAAATGATCATTCCTATCAACAGAAAACTCTTTCGATGCTTTTGGTATCATAATATGGTATCACAACAAGATAACTCTATGGAAATAGAATAGCTTGAGATAAAAAGCAAATGGAAAGTTTAAAAATTATCCCGTTCAAATGCATTTTACTGGTTTATCAAAGTGAGAGGCAAGCTTGCAAGGAAAGGTCCCTGGCATCCTTAAGTTTTTGGTAAGGCAAGAGCCAAGTTCTATTTTGGCCTTGTTTGAATGCAATGTCTCCTCTTTCAGATGTCTCACTTGCTACCTTTTGTTTTAGATGTTTCGTAGGCCGACTGGGAAGCATCCTTGCTTCAAATGACCAAATCCGGCGCCCAAGTTTAGGGCCATCTTTGAGAATGCTAAGTTTGTTTCATTTTCAAGGAATAAACCACGACCAACAATGACAATTCAGAAGTCCAATTCTCCAACATCAACTCAAATGTCAAAGGTGTGACAATTTCTCTGCAAGTGAATTTGTATTCAATCCTATTCACTACCAAGTTGAAGGATAATGATTTTGCAGAAGAGTACATTTCTAAAATCAAGGCAGCTTCTCTTCAGTTGAAAGACATAGAAAAAGCCTCGATGATGACCTGATTGTGGGAACATTGCTCTTACGTCTGCCTACCTCTTACAAGAATGTTAAAATCTGATTGGTTCAGCTGAGCATGTGCAAGTTGAATGGGCCTGCCAACAAATATTAATGGAGGAAGCCAATCAGTTGGGTGGGAAGAGGTATTCAAACAAAGATGGACATGCCTTGATGAGCAGACAAGAAGGGTGATTTATAAATCCAATTTTTTTGTATTCCAAGATTTGGTACAATATGTTGAACAATGGATTGGGCAATTTTCAGGGAAAATACGAAAAGCAGCTGCTGTAGAAGAAGAGCTCATTAGAGTTTTGGAAATGGGCATGGATTTTGTTATGTTTTGCGCAGACAAACTTCTCCAAGTGTGACGTTAATAATTTTGGGCAGTGTAGGTTAATTTTGTGGAAGTATTGATGGTGTGAGAAGATACTTGGAATGATTAACCAATTTATCTCTAATTTGGCATGATTTTCTGAGGTTGACTATAAAGTAAGGCTGATAGATCAAATTAAGTCTAAGATAGTGCTTGATTGCAAGGGTCTAGATACAACTCTAGTAGAATGGGCTTCTAAATATGACAAACTTGTGTTTTCAACAACCTCTAAAGCATTGATGATTGGAAATATTGCTCAAAATTGTGACGTTCCACATATTTATATGCATATTTAAGTATAAATACATGACACGTCACTATGAATAATTAATGGCACATTAATTATTCATAAGCTAAGGTTAGCTATGTTAATAATTAAATTATAAAGGTGGAAACCTAACCCAAAACCCTAATTCGAATTTAGGGCTTATCCTAATATTAAAAAGGGCTAAAATACCAAATTAGTTAATTAGTGACATGCCACCTGGCACAAATCGATTGGGCAAGGCAGGGTTTCCATTTTGGACACCCAAATTAGGGCTTTTGTGCCCCAATTCGAATTGGGAGCAATTGGAGATGGGGGAGGAGGAGCAGCAGCCAGGCACCCTTCAGCAAATCGAGATGGAGCCATCCCAAGCCCGATTCGACGGTTAGTCTGTAGCTTAGCCGTGTTATCTGTAGGGTAGCGCCCCTGTTGGGCACTTGTTGTGTGTATTTCTTCTGTTTCTCTGTCTTCTCTATGCTTTACCTGTAGGAACTAACTCTTGATTGCAAAGGTGAGTTCTCCTTATCTCTGATTCTGTACTTGCTCTTAAATGATGGATTGATAGTTCTTTGCATAGTATTACTCTTGAAATGGGGGAATTAAGGAGGGGTAGAGACCTCTGAGCCATGTTTATTAGTATGCTCCTAGGTAGATCCCTGTATTTCCCATTACTTTGGATACATGCACAAGAGACCACCCAGTCGTGGATGCTATGGAATTGCTTAGCACCGGATAAGGGACCTTGATGGTGAAGTGGGGTGGGGTCTTGCACGAACATAAAAGGCTCCCGAGACTCCTGGTGGGCTAGGCACGATGGCGGGTCACGAAGAGGGGCGGGTATGGGTCCGACACTCCACGGGTGTAGAGGTGTGATCCGGTATGGAGCATCTTGCACTTTGAGTAGATTTAGGGTGAGTAAGTGAGATGCGGATCACGGGGTGTGATGCGACACGTATTCTCTAGCTCACCCATGGAACCACTGTGATCCTGGAAGGGGACGCTTCCCCGACCTGCCTCATCGGATGGGGCTTCATGAACCCTGTAGTAGGCTCGGAGAGTGATACCTTGAGTCTACGTGTCCGGAAGGCTATAGTGATGCCATAGCATGATTGGACTCATCGCAAAGTGTATTGCAGGGGGGCGGATGGGTGGACAACCCTAGCCGATGTTCTATGCCAGCCAACGCCATATCAAGGTTCGGTCTGCTGATCTCTTAAGACCTAGCCGTCAGTCGATCCTCACTGGAGTCGGAGCCAGGGTAGAACCATGGGTTTGGGGGTTTTCCTTAGTATTAAATGCATATTCTTTGCTGTTGTCACTTGGATGGATGTGCCACCCCTCGTGGTGGTAAATTATGATATGATTATACTGTGTGCTAACCTTGTATTCATGCTTCCGCGACGTAGGAACCCCATTGAAGGCGTGGGCCGAATGACCCCTCTGTGTCCTTCACTTGAGCATCTTCTTATAGATGGCCCGAGTCAGACGGAGGGCCCTGCTCATGGTGAGTTGGTCGCCATGGGAGGGGAAAGTCCCCGTATGTATACGTCCGAGTGTCGTATATGTTCAGGGAACATCACAGTGGTATCAGAGCCATGATTCTGGTTGACCGGAATCATAGCACTGACCAAATTTCTAACTCGTTAGTTCGGTAGTTAGGTGGGAGCTGAAGCTAGTGTGAAGATCTAGCTCTTTGATGTTTGGTTTTGTGCTAGGTTGATGTAGTAGATTGTAAGTTTTAAGAGGTTTAGGGCAACTGGAGGACCCAAGTTTGGAGGGGCTATATCTTTTTGTAGGTAGTTCAGATGAAGGCGAAAGTGGTTCTAATGGATCGGGCATACCCAAATACCCTAGGAGGGTCATTAACAGGTGGAAAGGAGTCAAGGAGGGGCCCCGAAAGTCAACTCGGGCATCGCTTGCTTTTTATCGACTTACAGTCGCGGTAGAAACGCGTATAATGCTGTCGGCGCCCGACCGTATAAAACACGTATTTTTGCCGTATAAAAATTTTAGTATTTTTTTATACTTACATATTTTTTTTGCCGCCTTGACCCAGATTTGAACCCATGACCTCTCAACTCCAAGCCTAGGTGCTTACCACCACACCAAGCTCTCTTGAATGTAATATATAAATATATATTTCTTATACATCTGTGACACTTTGTTTTCTTTGCATAGCAACTTTTATATAAAAGTGTACTACACAAGACTTGAACCCTTGACCTCCCAGCACACATCCAAACCCTTTACCAACACGGTAAGCCATCTTTTAGTGATAACAATAGTCTCGTTTTATACTTAACCAATAGTATCCCTGGTTCTCTAGAAAGACTCCTGTCTACCATCACTTTTCTCTAAATCAACGCTGTGGTGGCAACAACTCCGCCGGACTTGTGCAACCATGGTGAGCTAGAAATCACTTAGGAGTTATTATCATCATTGCGGAATGTCTCCGCAACCATATCGACATACGTTCACGCTGAGCGATGGAAGGAAATTCCTCGGAGTAAGATAGAAACTTCCAAGTTGGATTCTAATCCACTATTCACCTGGGATATTCTTTAGGCGATGATAATAATGTCCAGTTATCGACGTTCCTAGACCTATAGCTTTAAACATTTTTCCTTTGGTAAATGCCTTGATAACAAAATTTCTTCGAGCCTTGCCATGATTCAATCTATACTACATCCATATTCTTTATACTAGACCTTATTCAACGTTATATATTAAGGGCTAAGAAATATCTTATAGACATAATTACAATTAACGTTGTTTCTCTCTAGTGTCTACGCCTTGACTCGTTTCATTTCCTAGAGAAAGGATCTTTCTTCGCCCAACCAACTAGACCATGGGTTTGGATTCCTTTGATCCTACCACCCTTCAATACTTCTTCTCAATGGTCGTGTTCTTCTTATGGACCACTTCCCGGATCATGATACATACTACGTAACACGTAGTAAATGCTTGTGTTAGAACCCCACAACAATGTCGGCACTTTATTCTAATTAATCCGGTACAAACTCTAGTATTATTTTGTGCCAAGCGTCCGCCTATATGGTGTGATTAATTATCGCGCCACGATGTCCGGATTGATAGCGCCTACCCTCTTTTGGGGTTCTTCCCGAAGTAAAGGGTCAAGTGGCATCAACCATTGTTGATTAGTCACCTCCTTCTAGGGTATCTAGATATGGTTGGGGCAAAGTATTTCCAACCATTCCTTTAGTGCCCAAATGGCGTTAAGTTCCACAAATGAACTTACATATTCCAAGGAGTTATGTGAATATCCCAAAGGACAGTACCACCCAAAGACCCCTCAAGATAGGCCTCCTCTATTGAGGAGATCTTACGTTCAAGTTTACGGGGTCCGTCATATGTCCTCATGGACGCTGCCAATGTGGCATGACGTATAAATGCTATCTACCTATCTATCTATTTATTAGAAATGTCCTTGGTGAATTCAATTCACCATCTTGTCTTAGGACATGGAAGTCTTCTTCCCTAAGCCATGCACCACATCTTTAAGGAGTTTTTCAGCTCTTGCTGCCTTTCAAGCCGCAAGTCTACCTTTGTATTTTAGCAATGACCACCCTTCATGTTAGGTAATAACCTTCCTATCCAGGTCGCTAGATATCATTAATAAGGGTCCTTTATTCCTCCTCTTCTTCTCTATTTTCAGTATTCCGATTCTTACGCCTGCCACAGCGTACACCCTTCACCCTTTGGTGGCGACCTTCATTCAGTGGAGTCACCAATCCATTTACTCCTTTAAGTATTCGTTAACCGTTTTGTGGCTTCTAAGCCGCTATCATATGCCCCCTATGCTGTTAACCCACCTACCATTGGGGGTTATGCTTCAATGTTGTCCTACATCCTAGAAATGTTAGTCATTACATTTCTCTGTCATGACGTCATGCTGCTGTTGTGGCATTTCAAATGACGTGGCATCCGCTTTAAGCCATAGTCATGGCCTAAGAGTGAGTGACCCTTCGTATAAATCGTAAATTAACTAGAGTCATCAAGGTGCCCGCCTGGTATTTTGTGAGTCTTCCTACAATACCGGCATTTGATATAACCCGGACTTGTATCCATGTTCGAGTCCCGTATATTCTAGCTTGCACCTCCACGTAACCCATGATGTTCACCTCTGCCTGATCCGGGTATGGATCATGTCGGAAAGCTAGTCTTAAGTGTCTATGCAAGACACATTTGAACTTCTAGCAAGTAACTGCTATTCGCTATCTATCTAGGAATAGTACTATTGTACTATTCCACTCAATCATCTTGAGCTTTATTCTATTGGCCGTTGACATTTATTTCAAGTGCCAACTACCACATCATACCCTAGCATGCAACAGATTGACGGTCCTTTGCACATTTCGAACGTATCTCCAGACCCTTCATCAGTAACTTTAGGATACACTCGTCTTTATCTCCTTGTGTCGCCACCTAGATTATTATCGTATGTGTACATGGTATGTACATAATAAACATATCTCCACATCCCACAATGCTAGAGCTATGCTCTAACTTAGCTAAACTATAGCCGTGGTAGTTCTTTCAAACAAACCCATTGCCTATGTACCTTTATGATGTGGCTTCGCCACCTATTTCCCAGATGGACAGGGGCCGCCTTTATGTTGGACTTGTATATGCGGCCTATAATTTGATAGGGTCTCTACTTATTTCAACCATTCCTTTAGTGCCTGATGGTACTTTAACCCTGTACATAACCTATGATTCCCCCACAGGATTATGCCATAATTCCGAAGGCTACTACCCCACATGAGAAGCTTTTCTAAAGGCTTCTTTCGCTAAGGATCCTTTGTGTCCTCAATACCAACTATGCTTAGTCACAATTAATCTATATTTCTTAAGTTATCATGTGGACTTCAGTTTTTGATCAGTTTCAAATGTTGACATCCTTGGCTCCCTTATATGAAGTAGAGGCACTACAACCTCTTCGTCTCTTAATAGGAAAACCCAATGTTTCAATCTTTGTTAGTAACCGCCATTGGGTTATCCAATTCCTTACCCTCTTAAGAGTTTCCAAGTCATAATCTCTAAGCGGTCTATGCCTAAAGGCAACGGATCCTCCAACTTCTACTTCAGCATTTAAAATTATTCCCCGCGAGTAGGGTAACTCTTAGGATATATGGATTACTGGTCTATATAATCTCACCCCTTCTAATCTATACACCTCGTCTTGATTTTTTTTATCGGGACTTAGAATTCCTATGTATTGCCTCTTCTCGGTTATCCTTAAAGGTATAATCGCCAAAGTCATTGTACTCCTTCTTTTCTTCCATCAGGGGGACGCGATATTTTTATACATCTTTTTTTTCCCAAAACCAGATAAACGCTCTCAGCTTATAACAATGAAGTAATTCATTGGTATCTAGAACCTTTGAGTAGCTAAGCTCTCATTATCGGTTATCCCAACACCGTTCCAACCATCCTCGGGATGTTTTCCAATGTAACATCACCGTATATGCTAGACTTACTCTAGCTATTTTCACTGATTTAAACTCTTCTCATCTCCCTTTAGTACGACGTATCTAAGATAGTCAACTCCAACCATTGGGATAACTTGAATGCTTATGTCTGGTAAAGCACACCTAACCCAATATCTTCGTATATAAGCATATCATTACGCTCATTCTTTAAACCTTGTCAAGTAATATTTCACTCGCCTTGTACGAATATTCTACTATCTTTTAATATGATATACATCTGAATATCACAATCGACATCCTCGATATGCTCACCACTATAGTATTTGATACTACTAAATCCTTCCTACGGGTAGAAGCATGAAAGGGTGGGCAAAAAAAGTGCCCGTATTTTACATTTACAAATTCAAAATGTAAGGAAATCCCTCCCCCCCAGAAATTATTATTCTTGGAATGAATCATTAATGGGCAAATAATTTTGAACTCTCCTCCCGCGCTCTGTTCAACCTTCCTCCCGCTCGAACCTCCATAGCCGAAAGCTTGACATCCATATTCGAACCTCCATAGCCGAAAGCTTGACAACCATATTCGAACCTCCGTAGCCAAGATCAAGACCTCCATAGCCAAAAGCTTGCATTTTCAGAGATCTGAAGCACCAGGGAAGAGATCATGACGAAGCAGCTTGGAACAAAGACATAACAAACTAACAAAAGCAAAGCCCATGCCAAGGTCTCCCACTAGAGCTGGCAGAAAACTCAAGAGTGGGTCTTCTTGGATCGGGAGGTCTTGCTTGCCCGAGTTTGACAAAGGTAAGCATCAGGCGACTTAGGAGCAACAATTTTGATAGCATGTTTTCGGGGCTAGTGCAAATAGTGAGGATGTTTGGGGTTGAAGCCCTATTTGTTAGGGGTTATCAAAGTCGCGGGGATTAAGCTTTGGTTGGATGGCGAATTTTTTTTACGTGTATGAGCACGTTTTTTGTAGGAAGGACATTGCAAATCATCACATTCCATTGTATTTTGCTGAGAGCATATGCACTTCATTACAAAGGAGTAAGCATTGATTGGGATGAGGTGAAAGCAAGTGCAAGTCTTCATTCAAAGGCTTTCAAAAAGAATCGACTGTGAGAATTAGCTATAGTAAAGTCTTCCAATGTTAAAGCTATTAAATGTATGCCTCGAGGTAGAATTGGGGCAGCGGGTTGGAAATGATGAAAAGGTGGAGGAAACAAGAGCATTAGATTACGCCTCCATGCTTGATGAAATCTGAGACTTTAAAAGAAAAGGAAAACAATGGAAATTGAGCTGTTGAGAAGCATGATAAGAGCTTCTTGACAAGACTTGTGCGAGTAAAGATGCAAAAATATGTGGCGAGTTCGGCATTATGGCGGGTTTAAAAGCAAGCGGGAAGCCAAGCGATGTGCAAATGGCTTTGGCATCCCATTTAGAGGAGGAGAAATCAAGTTATATTGCTGACTTAGATGCTCTAATGATTCCCATTGATTGTTTAAAGGCTGATTTGCAAGAATTAGAAGCGCCATTGAAAAAATCAACAAGGATTTGGAAGTTAATTCCAAGCGTGAGAATAGAATAAAGGAGATGACTAAGCATTTGGAAAGATCGGACCCGATAGGCCTGCAGCCAGCTCCCATACTCGCTGACAAGGCGGATCGCTTCATTCTCACATATAAGCAATACTTGCGGCGGTGCAATGATTGCCTTGACTTCGACCATGGTAATATCTCCACTTTGTGGTCATACATATTGTCTATTTTGTCTTGTATTGAGGGTTTCAATGGCGAATACATGTGTACATGATTATTCATGGTCAGAAGACTGCGACCTTTGCTTAGGAATCCCTTAGAAGGTACATCTATTTCTATTTTGATTACATAATTAGTTTGATTGTACTTAGATGTAGTTAGTTTCCATCATGTACATAAGCTGTATTAACATTTGATTTGGCGTGGTTTTGTCTTTCTTGTAAAGAGGAAATGTATTTATACGTACTTTACATTTACATGTGCCATGAAGTGCTTTTACGGAATTCCTTTTACGGGGTGTATTAATAGGGTGTATTGCATTGGTACTTTGCATTTACATGTGATCGAAATGCATATGAATTTGGTATTTGACTTTCCTTTACATTCAATGATGAATAATGTATTTGATAGGGTGTATTGATAAAATATTTTGTTACGAAATGCATTTGAATTTAGTATTTGGTTTTCCTTTACATTGTGATAGCTATGTACACTAATGTACTTCTATTTTGTCGTTACATTATCGTGAGAAAGTTTGCACTGTAGTAAAACCTACTTGCATGTAATTAACATTTGTTACTTTTTTGATTTGCATCGATTGTTTTTTTCTTGATTTTGCTTCTATCTACTCTACATCTCCCCTTGATTTGAATCAAGTGTTTACATTCTTATTGACACCCAATTGTGTCAATGGGGCATGGGTAGTATCAAGAAAGGAAGAAGTAAAAGCTGCGGGTAAACTAAACAATTCATGTTTAAGTGCACTATGCTTAAGTTACGAATATAGCAAAATCTCATGTTGCTATATATAATTTCACCATCATTATGACCTATGCCTTAACAAGCTTACATTCGGCATTCCATAATGCACACTTATATAGTAAGAGAAAGCCCAACCATGACTCTTCCATTAATAAATAACTCTCATTAATGCAATATGCAAATATCACCATTAAATAAAAGATAAATGCCTACACCTTCCAAGATTCACTAACAAAAATGTTAATATCTATATTTAAGGCTTTAATGATGTTAATCCATAAGATTCAACCATTGTTATGCTTCCATGATCAACTTCCTCCCACATAACAATGTGCCTTGTGTTTTTTTTCTCTAGTTTAGCCAATTCCAAAGGTTAAATATATAGCTAGCTAACTTGTAAGACTACTCATGTCGAATCGTAGAATACGATATCCCCAGCATAAACCTCCCCAACCTAGGCCTCAATCTTAGGTAACCCCGAGCCCAACCCTTGTTCCAAACTAACCTTAAAAGTGGGCAAAAAGTATGCGGGTGGGTATCAAAAAACGCTGCCCCAAAGACTTAGACCAAGACTTGGATGTACTATTTCTATCATGTAGTATTCCACTTGTCATTCATTGAGTCAAGTATATATTTTATTGATTACCTAATTATGTGGGCACCAAAGCAACACTCCTAAATGTGCCGCCATATAGTGAGAGGAGGTTACAAGATAAGGCCCGGACGATGTTTTTTGATACTCCACTCGCAAGATACTTTTGTTTTGGTGCTACTTTAACCTATAGCTCTTAGTTTTAGCCTTGAAAGTTAACTTACTTTTTATATATTTTAGCCTAACCGAACCAAAACCAACCTGTCCGCCTTTTATCAACCCCACATGCCAACGTGCATGCTTGCACCCCGGCCCCACCGCAGGATCCGGCCCAGCCACCCAAACTCACATACTGAGCCCAAGAAACCCCACTTTGCCTCAAGACTCTGATTATCAGTTTTACTCACAAGGGACCGGTGGAGCCTAGTTTGCCTGCACTGGGGAATCATAAGCATCCCACGGCCAAAATTTTTCTAACCTTCCTAATCTTGCATTCTTTTTTCCATTTCGGCCTTCAAGGCTCAAATCAATCCATTTTACATAATCTTTATGATGCATCGACACATACCACAGTTCATGCTATGCAAACGGTAAAGATGCAAAAAAAACTTTTACGCGCCCCAGAATCGATTCCCTTGCCATATTTTCATCTTAATCCATTCTTCGGTTTCAAATCTAAGCTTACTCCCACCTCTCGGGCCCCGATTTAAGTGCTCGGGCCCTAGGAATCATTAGATCTGCGGATACTTTTTTGCAAGCTTTCAAGATGCAATCATAAAAATATTTCATATACAATCATGCAAGTTTATTCATGTCCACGCACTTATAATTTAACTTAAATCCATGTTAAGTTCCGCATCAATCCTAATGTATCAACACAATTTTGCTACGCTTGTGAAAACCTGTGTGTAAGTAAGGCCTGATCCCCCCACTGAATCCCGCCTTGCTTCTTTTGCACTCCAATATGCTCCCGTAGCGGCAGAGACGCAACTCGCTTTCCTTCAGCAATCCCTCTACTAATCTATCTCCTTCCCAACGTTTCTTTGTACTTATATTTATTTTTAACCACCAAGATTTTGTCCTAATCTCTACATATAATGACGATTAACTCAGATGCATTGATATTTTTTTCCTTTTTCATTATAATAATTCCACAATGTACCTCAAAAATCCTAGGTCCTACATATTTGATTGTTATTAAAGTCTTAATTTAGGTTTTATTTTCATAGTCATACGTAAAACCTCTAGAGTAATATATGCAATCGCTATGTGATGGTTAAATTTTTATGGAGTCGCTTTTCTCTTTGTATAAAAATGATCATTCCTATCAAATGTAAAAACTCTTTCGACGCTTTTGGTATCATAATATGGTATCACAACAAGATAACTCTATGGAAATAGAATAGCTTGAGATAAAAAGCAAATGGAAAGTTTAAAATTATCCTGCCTCAAAATGCATTTTACCGGTTTATCAAAAGTGAGAGGCAAGCTTGCAAGGAAAGGTCCCCTGCATCCTTAAGTTTTTGGTAAGGCAAGAGCCAAGTTCTATTTTGGCCTTGTTTGAATGCAATGTCTCCTCTTTTCAGATGTCTCACTTGCTACCTTTTGTTTTAGATGTTTCAGAGGGTCGATCGGGAAGCATCCTTGCTTCAAATGACAAATTCTACCAAGTTTAGGGCCATCTTTGAGAATGCTAAGTTTGTTTTATTTTCAAGGAATAAAAACCACCACCAACAATGACAATTCAGAAGTCCACTCCTCCAACATCAACTCAAATGTCAAAGGTGTGACAATTCTCCATAAGCGAATTTGTATTCAATCCTATTCACTACCAAGTTGAAGGATAATGATTTTGGGCGTAAGATACATTTCTAAAATCAAGGCAGCTTCTTCGCTTGAAAGACATAGAAAAAGCCTCCCATGATGAGACTGATTGTGGGAACATTGCTCTTACGCCCCGCCTACCTCTTTACAAGAATGTTAAAATCATTGGTTCACTGAGCAGGTAAGTTGAATGGGCCCGCCAACAAATATTAATGGAGGAAGCCAATCACAGTGGGAAGAGGTATTCAAACAAAGATGGACATGCCTTTGATGAGCGCATAAGAAGGGTGATTTATAAATCCAATTTTTTGTATTCCAAGATTTGGTACAATATGTTGAACAATGGATTTAAAGCAATTTTCAAAAAAATACTAAATTTGGCAAATGAGAAGAAGAGCCTTATTAGAGTTTTGGAAATGGGCATGGATTTTGTTATGTTTTATGCACAAACTTCCCAAGTGTGACGCACAATTTTGGGGGCAGAACACTTTTTGTGGAAGTATTGATGGTGTGAGAAGATACTTGGAATGATTAACCAATTTATCTCTAATTTGGCATGATTTTCGAGGTTGACTATAAAGTAAGGTCATAGATCAAATTAAGTTCAAGATAGTGCTTGATTGCAAGGGTCTAGATACAACTCTCTAGTAGAATGGGCTTCTAAATATGACAAACTTGTAGGTTTTCAAACAACCCCTAAAGCATTGATGATTGAAATATTAGCCAAAATTGTGACGCTCCACATATTTATATGCATATTTAAGTATAAATACATGACACGCCACTATGAATAATTAATGGCACATTAATTATTCATAAGCTAAGCGTTAGCTATGTTAATAATTAAATTATAAAGGTGGAAACCTAACCCAAACCCTAATTCGAATTTAGGGCTTATCCTAATATTAAAAGGGCTAAAATACCAAATTAGTTAATTAGTGACATGCCACCCGCACAAATCGATTAAGGCAAGGTGGTTTCCATTTTGGACACCCAAATTAGGCTTTTTGTGCCCCATTCAACACTGGGAGTAATTGAGATGGGGAGGAGGAGCTAAAGCAGCCTGCACCCTTCAAAGAAATCGAGATGGAGCCATCCCAAGCCCTCGACGCGTTACGAAGTGAAGCTTAGCCGTGTTATCTCAGAGGGGTAGCTTGGGCAATTTGTTGTGTGTATTTCTTCTGTTTCTCCGCTCTCTTATGTTTTAATTGTAGGGAACCAACTCTTGATTGCAAAGGTGAGTTCTCCTTATCTCCTCGATTCTCAGACTTGCTCTTAAATGATGGATTGATAGTTCTTTGCATAGTATTACTCTTTGAAATGGGGGAATTAAGGGGGTAGAGACCTCCGAGCCATGTTTATTAGTATGTCCTAGGTAGATCCTCAGATTCCCATTACTTCAAGGCTTTGCTGCACAAGAGACCAAAGAGACGTGGATGCTATGGAACTGTTTAGCACCGCATAAGGGACGCAGTGGTGGGGGTGGGGTCTTGCAGAACATAAAAGGCTCCCGGTGACTCCTGCATGCTGGGCAGCCCGGAGAAGCCACCAAGAGGGCTGGCATGGGTCCGGAGCACTGGGTGTAGAGGTGTGGGATCCGTATGGAGCATCTTGCACTTTGAGTAGATTTAGGGTGAGTAAGTCGGGCACGGATGGGGTCGCTTGATGCGGCACGCATTCTCTAGCTCACCCATGGAACCACCGTGGATCCCCGAAGGGGACGCTCGACGCCTCACCGGATGGGGCTTCATGAACCCCGTGAGTAGGCCCGGAGAGTGATACCTTGAGTCCGCGGTCCTGAAGGCAGTGATGCCATAGCATGATTGGGACTCATCCCGCAAAGTGCAATGGAGGGGCGGATGGAGTGGACAACCCTAGCCGATGTTCTATGCCAGCCCAACGCCATATCAAGGTTCGGGCCCGGGCTGATCTCTTTAAGACCCAGCCACGACCCCTCACCGGAGCTTCGGAGGTAGAACCATGGGTTTGGGGTTTTCCTTTAGTATTAAATGCATATTCTTTGTCGCTGTCACTTGATGGATGTGCCAAATTCCTCGTGGTGGTAAATTATGATATGATTATACCGTGCTAACCTTGTATTCATGCTTCCGACGTAGGGAACCCCATTGAAGGGGCGTAATGACCCCCCCTCAGTGTCCTTCACTTGAGCATCTTCTTATAGATGGCCCGAGTCGTGACGGAGGGCCCCCGCCATGGTGAGTTGGTCGCCATGGAGGGAAAGTCCCCGCATGTATACAGTCCGAAAGTGTCGATATGTTCGTGGAACATCACAAGTATCGAGCCATGATTTCGGGTTGACTGGAATCATAGCATCAACCAAATTTCTAACTCGCTAGGGTAGTTAGGTGGAGCTGAAGCTAGTGTGAAGATCTAGCTCTTTGATGTTTGGTTTTGTGCTAGGTTGATGTAGTAGATTGTAAGTTTTAAGAGGTTTAGGGCAACCGGAGGACCCAAGTTTGGAGGGGCTATATCTTTTTGTAGGTAGTTCGGATGAAGGCTAAAGTGGTTCTAATGGATCGGCATACCCAAATACCCTAGGAGGGTCATTAATGTGTGGAAAGGAGTCAAGGAGGGGGGCTCCTCCAAAAGTCAACAAGGCCGCTTTGCTTAACCAAAGTTGATGTAGTAGATTGTAAGTTTTAAGAGGTTTAGGGCAACCGGAGGACCCAAGTTTGGAGGGGCTATATCTTTTGTAGGTAGTTCGATGAAGGCTTAAAGTGGTTCTAATGGATCGGCATACCCAAATACCCTAGGAGGGTCATTAACCGTGTGGAAAGGAGTCAAGGAGGGGCCCCAAAGTCAACTCGGCATCGCTTTTTTATCGACTTTTACAGCCGCTGTAGAAAACGCAGATAATGTCAAGCCGGCCGACCAATCAGATAAAACACGTATTTTTGCCGTGATAAAAATTTTAGTATTTTTTTATACTTACATATTTTTTGCCGCCTTTGACCCGTGATTTGAACCCATGACCTCTCAACTCCAAGCCTAGGTGCTTACCACCACACCAAGCTCTCTTTGAATGTAATATATAAATATATATTTCTTATACATTCGCGGACACTTTGTTTTCTTTGCATAGCAACTTTTATATAAAAGTGTACTACACAAGACTTTGAACCCTTGACCTCCCAAAGACACATCCAAACCCTTTACCAACACGGTAAGTTTTCATCTTTTAGTGATAACAATAGTCTCGCTTTTATACTTAACCAATAGTATCCCCGGTTCTCTAGAAAGACTCCTCGCCTACCATCACTTTTCTAAATCAACGCCTGTGGTGGCAACAACTCCGCCCGGACTTGTGCAACCATGGTGAGCTAGAAATCACTTAGAGTTATTATCATCATTGCGGAATGTCTCCCGAACCATATCGACATCGCTCACGCCGAAGATGGAAGGAAATTCTGAGTAAGATAGAAACTTCCAAGTTGGATTCTAATCCACTATTCACCGGGATATTCTTTAGGCGATGATAATAATGTCCAGTATATCGACGCTCCTAGACCTATAGCTTTAAACATTTTTCCTTTGGTAAATGCCTTGATAACAAAAATTTCTTCGAGCCTTGCCATGATTCAATCTATACTACATCCATATTCTTTTATACTAGACCTTATTCAACGTTATATATTAAGGGCTAAGAAATATCTTATAGACATAATTACAATTAACGTTGTTTCTCTCTAGTGTTCACGCCTTTGACTCGCTTCATTTCCTAGAGAAAGGATCTTTCTTCGCCCAACCAACTAGACCATGGGTTTGGATTCCTTTGATCCTACCACCCTTCAATACTTTTCTCAATGGTCGCGGTTCTTCTTATGGACCACTTCCCCGTGATCGCGATACATACTCGTGAACACGTAGTAAATGCTTGTGTTAGAACCCCCACAACAATGTCGCGACTTTATTCTAATTAATCCCGTACAAACTCTAGTATTATTTTGTGCCAAACGCCACCGCCTATATGGTCGTGGATTAATTATTCGCGCCACGCATCTGCCGATTGATAGCAGCCTACCCTTTTTGGGGTTCTTCCAATCGTAAGGGTCAAGTGGCATCCAACCATTGTTGATTAGTCACCTCCTTCTAGGGTATCTAGATATGGTTGGGGCAAAGTATTTCCAACCATTCCTTTAGTGCCCAAAATGGCTTAAGTTCCACAAATGAACTTACATATTCCAAGGAGTTATGTGAATATCCCAAAGGACAAGCATCACCCAAAGACCCTCAAGATAGGCCTCCCTATTCAGAGATCTTCTGCTCAAGTTTCGGGGTCCGGCCATATGTCCTCATGGACGCCGCCAATGTGGCATGACGATAAATGCTATCTACCTATCTATCTATTTATTAGAAATGTCCTTGGTGAATTCAATTCACCATCTTGTCTTAGGACATGGAAGTCTTCTTCCTAAGCCATGCACCACATCTTTAAGGAGTTTTTCAAATTTTGTCAGCCCTTTCTGCCGCAAGTCTACCTTTTGTATTTTAGCAATGACCACCCCTTCATGTTAGGTAATAACCTTCCTATCCGTGTCGCTAGATATCATTAATAAGGGTCCTTTATTCCTCCTCTTTTCTCTATTTTCAAGATTCCGATTCTTACGCCCGCCACGTGACACACCCTTTCACCCTTTGGTGGCTTACCTTCATTCATCTGGAGTCACCAATCCATTTACCTTTAAGTATTCGTTAACCGCTTTGTGGCTTCTAAGCCGCTATCATATGCCCCTATGCTGTTAACCCACCTACCATTGGGGTTATGCTTCAATGTTGTCCTACATCCTAGAAATGTTAGTCATTACATTTCTCTGGCCATGACGCCATGTCATTGCGTTGTGGCATTTCAAATGACGCAGCATCCATTTTAAGCCATAGTCATGGCCTAAGAGTGAGTGGACCCTTCAGATAAATCGTAAATTAACTAGAGTCATCAAGGTGCCCGCCTCGGTATTTTGTGAGTCTTCCTACAATACCAAGATTTGATATAACCCGACTTGTATCCATGTTCGAAGTCCCAGATATTCTAGCTTGCACCTCCACGTAACCCATGATGTTCACCGCACCGATCCGGTATGGATCATGTCGAAAGTTAGTCTTAAGTGTCTATGCAAGACACATTTGAACTTCTAGCAAGTAAACCGCTATTCGCTATCTATCTAGGAATAGTACTATTGTACTATTCCACTCAATCATCTTGAGCTTTATTCTATTGGCCGCTGACATTTATTTCAAGTGCCAACTACCACATCATACCCTAGCATGCAAAGATTGACGGGTCATTTTTGCACATTTCGAACGTGATTCCGCACTCCTTCATCAAGAACTTTAGGATACACTGCTTTTATCTCCTTGTGTCGCCACCTAGATTATTATCAGATGTGTACATGGTATGTACATAATAAACATATCTCCACATCCCACAATGCTAGAGCTATGCTCTAACTTAGCTAAACTATAGCCGTGGTAGTTCTTTCAAACAAAACCCATTGCCTATGTACTTTTATGATGTGGTTTCACCACCTATTTCCCGATGGACAAAATTCTTTTTATGTTGGACTTGTATATGCGCCTATAATTTGATAGGGTCTCTACTTATTTCAACCATTCCTTTAGTGCCCGATGGTACTTTAACCCCAGACATAACCTATGATTCCCCCACGTGATTATGCCATAATTCAAGGCTACTACCCCACATGAGAAGCTTTTCTAAAGGCTTCTTTCGCTAAGGATCCTTTGTGTCCTCAATACCAACTATGCTTAGTCACAATTAATCTATATTTTTAAGTTATCATGTGGACTTCAGCTTTTGATCGGGTTTCAAATGTTGACATCCTTGGCTCCCTTTATATGAAGTAGAGGCACTACAACCTCTTTCGCCTCTTTTAATAGGAAAACCCAATGTTTCAATCTTTGTTAGTAACCGCCATTGGTTATCCACCTTACCCTCTTAAGAGTTTCCAAGTCATAATCTCTGCTGCCTATGCCTAAAGGCAACGGATCCTCCAACTTCTACTTCAAAGATTTAAAATTATTCCCTCATGAAAAGTAGGGTAACTCTTAGGATATATGGATTACTGGTCTATATAATCTCACCCCTTCTAATCTATACACCTCGTCTTGATTTTTTTATATCGGGACTTAGAATTCCTATGTATTGCCTCTTTCGGTTATCCTTAAAGGTATAATCGCCAAAGTCATTGTACTCTTCTTTTTCTTCCATCGTGGGGACGCGATATTTTTATACATCTTTTTTTTCCCAAAACCGATAAACGCCTTTTTTATAACAATGAAGTAATTCATTGGTATCTAGAACCTTTGAGTAGCTAAGCTCTCATTATCGTTATCCCAACACCGCTCCAACCATCCTCTGATGTTTTCCAATGTAACATCACCGATATGCTAGACTTACTCTAGCTATTTTCACTGATTTAAACTCTTCTCATCTCCCTTTAGTACGACGTATCTAAGATAGTCAACTCCAACCATTGGGATAACTTGAATGCTTATGTCTGGTAAAGCACACCTAACCCAATATCTTCGTATATAAGCATATCATTACGCCATTCTTTAAACCTTGTCAAGTAATATTGTTTCGCCTTTGTACCTAATATTCTACTATCTTTAATATGATATACATCTGAATATCACAATCGACATCCTCGGATATGCTCACCACTATAGTATTTGATACTACTAAATCCTTCCTACGGGTAGAAGCATGAAAGGGTGGGCAAAAAAAGTGCCCGTATTTTACATTTACAAATTCAAAATGTAAGGAAATCCTCCCCCGTAAATTATTATTCTTGGAATGAATCATTAATGGGCAAATAATTTTGAACTCTCCCCCGCGCCTGCTCAACCTTCCTCCCCGCCGAACCTCCATAGCCTAAAAGCTTGACATCCATATTCAACCTCCATAGCCGAAAGCTTGACATCCATATTCAACCTCCATAGCCAAGATCAAGACCTCCATAGCCAAAAGCTTGCATTTTCGTGAGATCCAAGCACCGTGGAAGAGATCATGACGAAGCAGCTTTTGAACAAAGACATAACAAACCCTCAGAAGCCCATGCCAAGGTCTCCCACTAGAACCGCCACCAAAACTCAAGAGTGGGTCTTCTTCAGACGGGAGGTCTTGCCACCGAAGTTTGACAAGGTAAGCATCAGCAGCCTTTAGGAGCAACAATTTTGATAGCATGTTTCCGTGGCTAGTGCAAATAGTGCGTGATGTTTGGGGTTCAAGCCCCCCGCCGTTAGGGGTTATCAAGAGTGCGTGATTAAGCCCGGTTGATGGCGATTTTTTTCCGCGGTATGAGCACGTTTTTTGTAGGAAGGACATTGCAAATCATCACATTCCATTGTATTTTGCCCGAGCATATGCACTTCATTACAAAGGAGTAAGCATTGATTGGGATGAGGTGAAAGCAAGTGCAAGTCTTCATTCAAAAGGCTTTCTCAAAAAAGAATCGACCGACATTTAATTAGCTATAGTAAAGTCTTCCAATGTTAAAGCTATTAAATGTATGCCTCAGTGTAGAATTGGGGCAGCAGCTTGGAAATGATGAAAAGGTGGAGGGAAACAAGAGCATTAGATTCTCGGCCTCCATGCTTGATGAAATACGACTTTAAAAGAGAAAAGGAAAACAATGGAAATTGAACTGAAGCATGAGAGTGATAAGAGCTTTTGACAAGACTTGTGCGTAGTAAAGATGCAAAAATATGTGAGCAGCTCAAAGATTATGGCAGGTTTAAAAGCAAGAGGGAAGCCAATCGATGTGCAAATGGCTTTGGCATCCCATTTAGAGGAGGAGAAATCAAGTTATATTGCTGACTTAGATGCTCTAATGATTCCCATTGATTGTTTAAAGGCTGATTTGTAAGAATTAGAAGCTGCCATTGAAAAAATCAGCAAGGATTTGGAAGTTAATTCCAACTGTGAGAATAGAATAAAGGAGATGACTAAGCATTTGGAAAGATCAGACCCGATAGGCCTGCAGCCCGCTCCCATACTCGCAGCAAGACGGAGCGCTTCATTCTCACATATAAGCAATACTTGCAGCAGCTGCAATGATTGCCTTGACTCGACCATGGTAATATCTCCACTTTGTGGTCATACATATTGTCTATTTTGTCTTGTATTCGTGGTTTCAACGATCTAATACATGTGTACATGATTGTTCATGGTCCCAGGACCATGTATTAATCGCTTAGGAATCCCTTCCCAAGGTACATCTATTTCTATTTTGATTACATAATTAGTTTGATTGTACTTAGATGTAGTTAGTTTCCATCATGTACATAATCAGATTAACATTTGATTTGGCGTGGTTTTGTCTTTACCGTAAAGAGGAAATGTATTTGCTTCTCAGATTTTACATTTACATGTGCCATGAAGTGCTTTTCTCGAATTCCTTTACATGTGGTGTATTAATAGGGTGTATTGCATTGATCATTTCTTTGCATTTACATGTGATCGTAAAATGCATATGAATTTGGTATTTGACTTTCCTTTACATTCAATGATGAATGATGTATTTGATAGGGTGTATTGATAAAATATTTTGTTCTCAAATGCATTTGAATTTAGTATTTGGTTTTCCTTTACATTGTGATAGCTATGTACACTAATGTACTTCTATTTTGTCGCTACATTATCGCCAGTAAAGTTTGCCTCAGTAGTAAAAAAACCTACTTGCATGTAATTAACATTTGTTCTGCTTTTGATTTGCATCCGATTGTTTTTTCTTCAGATTTTGCTTCTATCTACTTACATCTCCCCTTGATTCTGAATCAAGTGTTTACATTTCTTATTGACACCCAATTGTGTCAATGCGCATATGGGTAGTATCAAGAAAGGAAGAAGTAAAACCGCAGTAAACTAAACAATTCATGTTTCGTGCACTATGCTTAAGTTTCAATATAGCAAAATCTCATGTTGTAGGTGAAAAGAAGAATGTTATTGGGAAGGGGTTGCATTTACCATTCTCGACATCCCAATTGCCGAAACCCGGCACAAAAGATGCCGCCGCTATCGATGTTGGAAGTCCATCCACATCTACATCACCTTTGAGAATTGCAACAACTCATAAGCAATCGCAAGGCAGGATTTGGAGACGAGGGGTATGTGGAAGGTAGGGTGATTACATTCTCGATTACATTAAGATTGCATCCGTTGTAGTTAGAGTTCACTAATGTTCAATATTTTGCAGCAGAGGTTGTTTTCCAAAAGAGATCCCACCGCTGAAGCCGAAGCCGCTATTATTGAGCAACTAGCCGAAAAGCCCGTAAAGTAATTCTCTCCTTTCGTGGTTTCTTTATTTTTATTTTTTTTTTTGTATTTTGAAACTTACGCTGACGGTTTACGATAAAATTATCAAGATGTTGGTGATTTACATTGAAAACAAATTCAAGTCAGCCGCTGAAGTTCAAGTTGAGGAAAAGGCTTGTTCTTTGGCGTGCACGTGTTTTTTTTTTGTCTTGCTTTTCAAAACATTAGAATGAAGCACTTTTTTTGTCTTTGAGACTTGGCGACGCATTCAAAGGAGCTAGATGATGTTGAAGAAGCCTTTGAGATTGCAGCCAAGGCAACGACTAAATTTATGGTCAAAGTTGATGCCAAAACAAATGGAAAAAGAGAGCAAAACCGAAAGCTGGACATCCACAAGAAAACGGTAATTGCTAGCTTACATTGACTTACTTATACTTCAAGAGTTTATTATATTTTACTCGCTTTTGCAGTGTCTAAACCATCGAAAAGAGAGATGGAAGGTATCAATTTATGCTTTATTGTCATGGATCAATTGTTAATATGACACTAACATCTTGGATATAAACGTAAAAATGATGACAAGGATAAACTTATGGAATTTACGCCATTCACGCCATTCAAGAACTTATGGTCCACGCCATTCAACGGGCTGAAATGAAAGTGGTTGCATCCGACATAGCAATTTTATGTGCAACTAACTCTAAAATGAGTAGCCGCTTTTAGTGGATCTTTATGGCGTGTAATAACCCGGTTGTAACCCAAGCCAGATTTGTTGCTATTCCTTGTCTCTAATGTTAATCTTAATCTAATCCGTGTGCTTGTATGAGACATTGCCTTCGAAAGTGGAAGAGCAAAATCTTTTTTTATCCCGCTTTACAACTATATAAGGTTTAGAGAAGCTACCACCAAAGAAAAGAAAGGGTGAATCACCAAGGATCACCGAATGTCATTGAAATAGTGAAATCAGGGATGAAGGGGATTGTGGTAGCTAAATGCCATCATATCCTTGCACCTATCCTTGAGAATGACCATTTTGTGCCGGGCCGCTTTTACGCCGCACCATCCGATTCCAAGATCCTACCCGCACTGTGAATTCACGCCTTGAATCCTCTTATTGTGTTATGCTAATTTAACGAGAAAGCAATCAAAGGGTATGTAATATTTTAAGTTGTTGCTTTGCTTTTCTTCGCTAATCTGGCCCGCTAAATTTCGCGGATATGTAGGTCGCACACACAAATGTTAACCACATCGACGGCCAAGTATCTAGAGAGGCCGATTTCATGAAGAGAAATAATGTTAATCGGATTCAAAGAAGTAGAGGTGCCACAAAGAGTCCGATTTAACATCATGTGGGTTGTATGTGATGGGATTTATGCACAAATATGTTGAAGCTCTTGTCTCCGGTAGAGATATGGAAGTAAGTTGTATGCCTTCCCTTGTATGTACCGTGATCTCATGTTCCTTTAAATATTTCTAACCTTATTTATGGATGTCACGCATTACATCTAAATGGTTCTCTCATGAATACCGCCACGACGACAATTTCTAATAGATGCTTTGGTCATGCATTGTGATGCCAATCCGAAAAGAACGACAGCCAGCCAGCCCCTCCGATTTTTGAAGCTGATCATGAGTCCGAAAGTATCCGATTTTGCAAGATGAACTATGTAACAGTTTATATATATCTTTTGTTCACATTTGTGTTCACATTTCTATCATAAGGAATGTAAATGACACTATGCTGAATAGTATACTACCGATAGTATACTTTATGACTATGTAAGTTTTTTTTTTTGAAGAAAAAAGATTTCTGATTTAAAGAAGCCTTGTACCCTTTTTGGTCAATCAAAACAAGCTTATTTGATTGTTTCGACCGATATATTTTGTGACCTTGTACCACACCACACCCCTCCACCACACTTCACCACCACCACCACCACACTCCACCACACCACATCACACCACACCAACACCACACCCACCACACCACCACCACCACCACACCCCACCACACACCACCACACCACATCACACCACCACCACACACACACACCACCACACCCACCACCACCACCACCACCACCATGGTGTGGTGTTTCACCACCACACCCACCACCGCCCACACTCCACCATTTGGTGTATGGTGTATGGTGTAGTGAATGGTGGGTGTGTGTGGTGGGGAGTGTGGTGAATGGTGTGGTGTGTGGTGGGATGTGCCTCGCTCGTGAATATGATAGTTGGTGTATGGTCTATGGTGTATGGTGTGTGGTGTGGTGGTGTGGTGTGTGGTGGGATGTGGTGGTGGATGTGCTCGTCGGTGAATATGATAGTTGGTGTATGGTCTATGGTGTGGTGGTGTGTGGTGAATGGTGTGGTGTGTGGTGTGGGGTGTGTGGTGGGATGTGCTCATTGCCTGGTGAATATGATAGTGTGGGGCATGGTATGGTGCATGGTTTGGTGTGGTATACACACCCTAACAGCTTTAGTGTTCATTTGAGGCGATGGTATTGTTCAAGAGGTTTCGGACCAACATCCATTAATTTTTGGCGATGCTTCAGATGCTTCAAGATGCATTTAAAGAATTAAAATACTCAACATATTTTCCTATTGGCCTGGTTACCAATTTTGTTAGTTGATCATTGGACCTTGAAATTCCTTGTTGGTTTTAATGTTTGTTTTGGTATACTATTTCAAGAATTGTACTTTTTGCATTTTATAATTAATGACAAAATTTAAACTGCCATTAACTTGAGTTGCACCAAAAACTTGAGTTGCAAACTAAGTACCAAACATGTTTCTTATATCTATACGTAAAAGGATAGAAATAGTTCGCTTAACTAAAAGAAAGTGGAAAAAGAGAACAGCTTAAAGCAAAAAAATAGTCACAACAAAATGTGAGAGAGAAGAGGAGTTCATCATTAATGAAAAAGCTTTTACAAAAATGGAGTCACAAGGACTATTGCAAAACAAGTTTCAGATTTAATTAAAAAGTTTTACAAAGAATAGTCACAAGGACTATTGCCAAAAAAATTGAAACCGTGGATTACAAAAAAATTTAAACAAGGCTTGATCTTCGTGCCATCTTCACCTATATGAAGGTCGCCCTCCATGGCATACATCTTCATTTCGAGGAGTCGCCTCGCCGAGGTAAGCCTCATGCACCCACTGATCACCCGCGAACGACAAACATGTACCGATGATCCATGATGAGCTTCTCCACCTCCGTGGAGTGAACTTCGCCCGATCAGAATCGTGGGCTCTCCGGAGGAAGACACGGATTCTCCCGGAGGAAGACACGGATCCTCCGGAGGAAGAGGAGGACCGTGGTCGGGGGGAGGAGCAGCACAATGGCCGGATAGTGTTCCCAATGAGTGTGGTCTTGAACTTGGCCATGGCGGAAGTGAAGGAGATGGACGGAATGGGGAAGGAGTGAAGGAGATGGCGGAATAGACGATGGGGACGGAATGGACGGAATGAAGCTGCAGGGCAGAATTTTGGGAATAAAAGGGATGTTTGCATGCATACCATTTTGTTTTGGGAATTAGGCGTAAGAGGAAAGGGATGTATCCATGCATACGATTTCACACCCTGGGAGCCGATCCACCCACCTCAAAATTTTTGCAAATGTAAAATGGATAGGTTGAACCATATTATGAGACCAATTGCTTGGTATGCTAGCTAGCACAACCCTAACACAAAGTTAGCAATATCCCACATGCATATATCACAAAAAGTCGCATGCGATATATAAGTAGGGTTTTTGTCTTTATTGATAAGTGTGGATAGAGATTAGATGTTGAAAAGTTATGGCTCACCGGCTTGTAATCTTCGCCATGTGCCGGTCAAATATCAGGTCATAACCGGCCCAAGATGTAATCCTAGTCCACCCTTTTTTTTAGTAATGGGCTCAAATATCCCACATGCATTCAATGTTCCACATGTTACCAAATCAACAATTGCCAAATCAACAAATGCCAAATGAATGGATTATGTTAAGGCATATTGTGTACCTATGCATATTGTGTTTGGTAAAGCGTGAGTCAACAATATAGAGATAACACGGAATATTCCTTATTACCTTGAAAGGAATATTCTTTATTGCATTGAAAGGAATAGGAAGTTATCAAAGGAATATTCCTTATTACCTTTGAAGGAATATTCCTTATTGCATTGAAAGGAATATATTCCTTAGCACCTAGTTATCAGGAATATTCCTTATTACCTTCAAAGGAATATTCTTTAGTTTGTTTAAGTGCACCCATAGTTACAAGGAATATTCCTATTACCTTGAAAGGAATATTCCTTTTGCATTGAAAGGAATATTCCTTAGTGTTTAGTTATCAAGAATATTCCTTATTACCTTCAAAGGAATATTCTTTAGTTTGTTTAAGTGCACCCATAGTTACAAGGAATATTCCTTATTACATTGAAAGGAATATTCCTCATTGAGTATAGCCCTTTCATTTGAGCTAGGCTTGTGGGATATATTCCAAAGATCAACCATTGGCCAATTGGGTCAATAAAAAGAGGACAAAGGGGAAAGATTTTGAGAAAAGGATGTTGAACAAATCATTGGTTATTGGTTAAGGAACAAATCATTGGCATGGTAACGAGCCATATCGTAAAACGTGGGAGAAGGGAATAGACAGGATAAAAATTCCTTTTTTTTACCTGTGGTGACGGGTTGATTCCAATGGCGGGGAGGAGATCGAATGACTAGATCACAATCCATATCCCCAATTCAAATGCAAACTCACCCGGCGCACCCGATTCTTGAGGAGATCAATGCCTAACAGGGAAACCAATTGAACAAAATCAAACGGAGAGGCAAGCCACGAAGTTCAGAGGTACTCCTATTCTTAAACATGCTTTTGTTCCTAATCTAACAATTGCTTATGATGTTCTACACATGATGCAATGAGAGGAGACTTAACAATGTTGGAAGCATGGATCGAAGCTATGGGAGTAGCAAAATGACAAGGGGATGAGGAATCCCAATTATCTAAAGCGTAACTAGAGAGTATTCTCATTCAACTTAAACAGAAGTTGTGCATGCAAAAGCAATCAACAAAGTGTCGAAAAGGGCTGAGGTTTGAGATTCAATAGCCTCAAACCATACTTTACCAATCTCTATCATAAATGGCAATGGTTTGGTAGAAGCACATGTCTTGCTTCGTTAGACTTCACCAACTTCCAAACAAAATGTCCCCGACACTCTTCTCACAATTTTGGGAACAGACCATTGCTGATCTCACACCGCAGACCTTCGATGAATCTTGAGTCTTGAATCTTTCTTGAATCTTGAATCTTGAATCTTGAGACCTTTCGCTACATGTTGTTTTTTACAACTTACACTAAGTATAAGAGTCTTGGAACTATATAAACAATATATTAATGTTTGTGTTTTAATCGTTCACATTCTCGATTACATTCGCTTTGCAAGTCCATGCCTTAGTGCATAGAAAAGTTACTTCAACAACAAAGTTAACGTGATTACGTAGATTCTACAATCTCCGCAAATTTCCCAAAGAACATTTCATGCCAATAGTGAGTCGGGTTCATATGCATAAGATGTACCTTTAATCTTATGTTTGATCTGGCTCCAATGGAAATCTCACCCCACCATCGACTCGGGATGGACAAGAACTTTCTTTCCTTGAATAAGCCTGTATTTTTGATGGCAAACAGAATCAATTCAAAGTAGTTACCAGCTATAACTTCATTACCACAATAAAATTCATTTCCATAGTCATCCTTGGTGTCTTCTTCGAGGGCATGTTTCACTTCGCGGTAATCGGATGAGATAATAAGGGACCCTTTCATAATTGTCCGGGATGTGAATGATGCAAAATAATCTCCAACCCGACCGCCTCATCCACATTGTCCACGCCATTTGCCCACAAGTCCTCTCGGGCCTCACTCCATCTTCTTCAACATTGTCCCCGTTTGTAGGCTCTAGTTTTTTCAACTCCCACCCGCCACAATGATCAAGATTCTCACAAGCAGCCAATCAAAATTGATGCATGCCTTACAAAAACATGAAAGAGATCTACACATTAACTTTGTTGGATCATTTGGATCTATGGATGATGCTAATGAAGAGATTGCACCCCTTTCACCGGGAGCACATCAAATCTTTTGGGAACGGCCAATGTCGACACCTTCCAAAATACCCTTTCCACATCAGAAATTTTCTTCAAGAACCTCACATGCATTTTTCGTGATTTTTTATCACTTTCCCATCCTTTTTTTTTTGTTCTCGGCCGAGCCATAGTTTGGCTATGGCTCCTTCTCCGCCATGTGTGCCCTTCCCATGTCCCCGAGCCAAAGAAATTCCAGCAGCATTCTCGATCTTATGCTCTTGATGATACCTATTTACATGATAGAAAGCTCTTCTCGACTTGAATTGGGCCGCATTAACCCGCCGCATCAAACTAAGTGGTATTTCATATGGCCAAGACCATTTTCTTTTCAGCCAATTGAGGTGCATCTTGAATGCTTTTTGTACAAAGTGAGTATCATGTGTTTTGTCATCCGAAATAAAGAAGTGCACACATTTCCTCATTTTACCCTCGCACCTTGAACATCGCGGATGTGGACCAATATGTCGATTTGTTCATTGTACCAATGTTGTGCTTGAATCTCGTTGAATGGCTTCAAAGTATAATTCTCCGAGAAATCAACAACCGATAATACGGTATCATCAATGAAGACTCTTCATGGATTCCTTTGAATTGTTTGCTCGCCAATGTGCCACAAAGTTATGATATACAAACTTCGACATATGATCAAACATGTTATCCAACATATTACCGAGTCGCCTTTTCTTGTCAATTAGCTTTAGACTTCGCGGAAGTTCCTTTCTTCGAGGGCTCATTAACGTGAAACCATAGACTTGCCAATGCCGCTTGATCAATCTCTGCCTTTGTATTCTCTTGGACACAACTCATTAATTGTTTCCCACAATTTCCACAACTGATTTGATACATTGTAGCTTATGCCACTGCTGTTGCTCCGCCGCTCCTCACATACCATAGCCCTCCAAAATGTGCTAACATTATCAAATGTCTTGTTCTTGGCTTGACATATTCCAAAGATGAGCTTTCAGATCTTGACACACCACAATTGCACTTAACAATTTTCATGGAGTCTTGACCTCATCAAATTAAATGCCCGCTTGTACATTCTGATTGCTCATGTTTCACGAACAACATGTGTTTCTTTTCCTTTAGCTTTCTAATGCAAGAAGGTTTTAAGTATTCAAATTGCTTAAGCCCAATCCGAACCTCTCGATAACCGATCCACAAAATTCGAATAATTCAAACCAGAAAATTACAAAGGAAATAAAATTAGTCACCCCATTACATTACATTACATACAAATCTTTTACATATTCAAGACCCTAAACCCAACACATACATGTACATTCCGACATGAATTTTATTTCATTTACTATGAAGTCACATAATTTTTGACAATTAATACATCTCCACACTAATTTCTTTCTTAGTTATCGCCACATCATCTACAATACATCCGTAAGATACATGTAAACAAATATACATCCGTAATATACATGTAAACAAAATATACATGTACGTGTTGCCATGAAATAATTTGACATTTCCATGTAGAACAACTAGGGCGATCGCATCTACATTACATTCAAAAAGTAAAGAAATTTGTTACAAACTTTACATCAAGCAGTTACAAAATAAAAGACATCTTTATTCTCGCCAAAAAGTAAAGAAATCTACAAACTTTACATCAAGTTGTTACAAAATAAAAACATCTTTATTCAAAAACAAGATGCAATTACATAAATTAAATTTAATGCATTCGTAATGTCAATATATTGAATTGGTTGTGTCCTCTTCTTCATGACATCTCTAATTTTTGGTGAAACCTTTGAGTTATCTAACCAAAACCGAAAGCAACCATATCCTTCATAGCCCGATCTATCGATTTGTTCTTGGATTTCACCGCTAATGCCCACAGATTTGTTCCACATAGTGACATTCTTTTCCTTCTCTCCACCATCGCTAGTTTCATATTTCTAGGATGTATTTTCAAGAACTTAGTCGCTAGTGAAGTCTTCTCGTAATTCTCCTTCCTCTCCAACCACCATAGATAGTACAAAATGCTTTGCAAAGAAGTCCGTCATTGCTATTTGCATTTTTGACGCCTTGAGGCCATCCTTTAAATTCTTTACCGATGACTGTTTTCACGATAGCCTCTTGAGGCCTTCCAATGATCGGCTCAAATAGGAATTGCAATCTTTTGTCCCCGCAATAATCTTCTTGCAAATATACTTTGTCGTTTTGGAGTCAAATTAGATACCTCATTCATTATGAGATTTACGTAAGCATTCACCTTTCTTCTAATTGGCTTTGTCACGTATCCACCCCTACAAACCCTCTATTTCGATTTTCTTTGCTCGCTTGTAATAAAGAAAGCTTTCCTCAAACTTCATCAACAGGAGGATTGAAATCTGAACCCGATGTCGACCTCAAGTGCTTGCATGAGAGTCCAATCCTTCTTCCATAGTTTCTTCTTCAACCGGTGCTTTAAGACATCGATCCATTCTCGCAGTAAAGGGGATACAACATCCCGCACAAAAAATCGATTATTAACCGATTTGTATTATCGCTTGAAGGGATTTGTATTATCGCTTGAAGAAAAGGGATTTCAATTTCTTCAAGATACATTTGTTTCTTGAAATGCATTCGATTTAGGAGCAGCTATAATCGATTCGGGCCAAGTTTTCGTTGAGGTAGAATCCGGAGCCATGTTTGATCGATTGAGAAAAGTTCAAAATGTGCGCCAAAGTTTTTTTTTTTTCGCAGGCAAGATATTTAGATTTTATTGATAGAGAAGCTAGTACAAGATTTCGGGAGGATTTGGTATAATTATGGAGAATATTGTACGTCAACCGCCTTTATTAATGATAGGCAACTCCATGTAAAATTCAAAATGTACATTACAAACACTTTAACCCAGTTCAAATTTTTACATCAATATACAAAAAAATTCAATCACCCTTTCATGCTTCTACCCCTACATCCAAGACCGCTACGTTGTTATTATATGATATAGTAACATGTGTGCACCTAAGTTCCTTGTGGACATGTTTCATCTCTAGTATAAGAACTCTTATTTTCATTACTGGAATGTGAACTAAAGGTTCTAGTATATATCCTATCTTCTTTTAGTTATGTTTTACTATTAAATGGTCCTAGTACACATATACCAACGCGGAGTTACTCCTCGGAATACACACACGACGATAAGTCCGTAACACATCCTCCTTGGTCAGATGTTCATTGCGCGCCTACCTTGTTCATACTCCAGACTTTGGTACATTCAACGTGTCATTCCAAACTCTCTATATTTCAAACGTTGTTTACAACAACTTTCAAGCACCTCTTGTCTCCCACTTGTCGTGTGGGTACATTACTTGCCTTCCTAATGTATCATTAGTTGAAGGTCAACTTTCCTTCATAGTCTGCCTTCACCAAAGATCCAACATACCTTGCAGCTTTTCGATGGTTGCGCCTGTTCCTACCAATTGTCGTCTTCTCTTGACCTTATGTGGGAACTACGTTCCACACTATTCTCCAGTCTGTTATATGGCATCTCCATGCTCCCAGCAGACATAACATGACATCCATTTCCTTAATTTATACCATGCATAATGGTCATGCATTTGACCAACGTCATTGACCATATCCACGTGACTATATGGTCATTTGAATCATACGCACGCTTCCATCGTTATTGCACACCTCAGGAACATCAATCTCCTTACGAAACTGATACGGCACTAGCTTGGGGGCGTGGCTCAGAGGAATGATTTGCAAAGACAAGCACAGAGGCAAGGGCTTTTAGATATTTTGTAACTTGATTGATTGTTAGAAATGTTAAAGGTTATAATAAAGGAACTATCGACATCTAAATAACCGTTTAAATAAAAGCAACGAAATCATGTTAACAAACGATACAAAAGGAAAGCAGAACCTTTTTGTTAACGTAAGGCTAAAACAGGCCGGATCTTCCGGAAATAGCTCCTGGACCCTCAAAGCTGGCCGGATTACAGAAAAAGGATGTCGGATTTAGCTAAAAAGGTAAGGGAAATCCAAATTTAGCCATGCAATGCCTTTTTAGAGTAGTATAAATGAATCGATCTGCAGAATTGTAGTGGCCGTAAGTGCCTAGCGTGATATAGAATCCTGTCTACAGTAGATCTCTTGGTAGATTGTGGTTGAAGTAAGCTCTAGACAATTCCAGAGAATCTTAGAGAGGCTATCCAGCTGGCTAGCAGACTCTCAGAATTGGGAGGAATTTGAGCTTGAACTTGCCGTGTTTGCAAATCAGAGCCCGGTTGGGTGGATAAGTTGTGCCAAGAGACTTAGATCTGGAGATTCCAGACTGTTTGGATTAACCGTGTTTGATAGTTCTGCAGACAGGGAAGCCGTTTGTATCAAGTGGTATCAGAGCCAGGTTTCGATCCTGGGACCTGTGGGTTGACTAGCTTAGAAAGAAAGGTAGTTATTCCGCATAAAGCGTATAGTCGGGCTTGACTAGCTTTGGGAAAGATTCCGCACAAAAGCGTATAGTCGGCTTGACTAGCTTTGGGAAAGATTGTTATCCATAAGGCGTGATGATCGAGGACGATCAGCCTTGGGAAGGAGGGAATTGATACCGCGACTAGCTTGGGGGGCGGCTCGAGGAATGATTTGCAAAGACAAGCATGCAGGCAAGGGCTTTTAGATATTTTGTAACTTGATTGATTGTTAGAAATGTTAAAGGTTATAATAAAGGAACTATCGACATCTAAATAACCGCTTAAATAAAAGCAAACGAAATCATGTTAACAAACCATACAAAAGGAAAGCGTAACCTTTTTGTTAACGAAGGCTAAAACAGGCCGGATCTTCTGGAATAGCTCCCCGACCCTCAAAGCTGGCCGGATTATGTAAAAAAAGGATGTCGGATTTAGCTAAAAAGGTAAGGAAATCCAAATTTAGCCATGCAATGCCTTTTTAGAGTAGTATAAATGAATCGACCGCAGAATTGTAGTGGCCGTGAAGTGCCTAGCGCGGATATAGAATCCTCGCCTACTGATGAGATCTCTTGGTAGATTGTGGTTGAAGTAAGCTCTAGACAATTCCGCACTCGTAATTGGGAGGAATTTGAGCTTGGACTTGTCGTGGTTTGCAAATCGAGCCGGGTTGGGTGGATAAGTTGTGCCAAGAGACTTAGATCCGAGATTCCGCATCGCTTGGATTAACCGTGTTTTTGATAGTTCGCATGTGGGAAGCTTTGTATCGTAAACGCAATGTATGCGTAATTTTATAATCCGTAGTTTATGGATCCGCATCCTCATACAACATTACTCTACCTTCCGCTTGAATCATACCTCCATTCAAGTAGCATTAGCTATAAATCTCGGGTCGACATTCTATACCGAACCATCATGGTCTAAAACCTACACTTCTAAACGGTCTCCCTTTCGTGAGTCGGATACTTATGATCCGGGCTTCCACCTTAGTATAGTACCTCTATAACGTGGTCGATGGTCGATAATCATAAACCATTTCTCCATCGGATATATGGTGCTATATCCGCCTCCTTCTACGTTTGAGTGGCAATATATATGCCGCGATAATAAATCAATCCATCCAAAATAGGGATACCTTAACACTCCTTATTTCCATTATTCAAAGACTTCTACTTCAAGTAAGAGCCTGGGACCGCTTTAATAGCCTCAAGAACCACCGTGCATGTTTATGCTTCCGCTGCACTGTGCTATGTCAATGTACCTAATGTCTAGATATCTAATAAACGATAGATATAACTAAGGAATTAATATGTGTGCTCATGTGAGGTAAAGCTCATTTTAGTATTAGTCACCAAATTCCGCTGGCCGTGGTGGACGATACATACGGGGGGACTTTTCCTCCCATGGCCAACCAACTCACCATGAGTAGGGCCCTCCGTCCCACTCTCGGGCCATCTATAAGAAGATGCTCAAGTGAAGGACACAGAGGGATCATTCGCCCACGCGCCTTCAATGGGGCTCCTACGCCGGAAGCATGAATACAAGGTTAGCACACAAAGATAATCATATCATAATTTACCACCACGAGGGTGGCACATCCATCCAAGTGACAACAAAGAAAGAATATGCATTTAATACTAAGGAAAACCCCCAAACCCATGGTTCTACCCCCCGTCCCGACTCCAAAGGAGGATCGACCGACGGCCTAGGTCTCAAGAGATCACAGTAATCAATCTTGATATGGCATTACCGGCATAGAACATCGGCTAGGGTTGTCCACTCCATCCGCCTCTCCTGTGCACACTTTGCGATGAGTCCAATCATGCTATGGCATCACTATAGCCTTCCTGGGACACGTAGACTCAAGGTATCACCCTCCGAGCCTACTGGGTGGTTCATGAAGCCCCGCCCGATGAGGCAGGCTCTGGGAAGCGTCCCCTTCCGTGATCATGCTGGTTCCATGGGTGAGCTAGAGTATACATGCCGCATCAACCCCCCCGTGATCCGCATTCTAATTTACTCACCCTAAATCTACTAAAGTGCAAGATGCTCCATACGGATCACACCTCTACACCTGTGGAGTGTCGGACTCCATACCCGCCCCTCTTAGGTGGACCGGGCCATCGCCTAGCCTTCTGTAGGAGTCTCGTGAGCCTTTTATGTCGCGGCAAGACCCCACCCCCACTTCACCATCGCTATTCCTTTATCCTGGTGCTTCAATTCCATAGCATCCACTAACTGGGTGGTCTCTTGTGCATGTGCCGCTAAGTAATGGGAAATACTGTGGATCTACCTAGGAGCATACTAATAAACATGGCTCAGAGGTCTCTACCCCCTTAATTCCCCATTTCAAGAGTAATACTATGCAAAGAACTATCAATCCATCATTTAAGAGCAAGTACGTAATCGAGATAAGGAGAACTCACCTTTGCAATCAAGGGTTAGTTCCTATGTAAAGCATAGAGAAGATAGAGAAACGTAAGAAATACACACAACAAGTGCCCAACAGGGGCCACCCTACGATAACACGGCTAAGCTACTGCACTAACCATTCGAATCGGGCTTGGGATGGCTCCATCTCGATTTGTCAAGGGTGCCTCGGTCATGGCCGCTTCCTCCTCCCCATCTCGAATTGCTCCCAATTCGAATTGGGGCACAAAAGCCCTAATTTGGGTGTCCAAAATGGAAACCCTGCCTTGCCCAATCGATTTGTGCCAGGTGGCATGTCACTAATTAACTAATTTGGTATTTTAGCCCTTTTTAATATTAGGATAAGCCCTAAATTCGAATTAGGGTTTTGGGTTAGGTTTCCACCTTTATAATTTAATTATTAACATAGCTAACCTTAGCTTATGAATAATTAATATGCCATTAATTATTCATAGTGACGTGTCATGTATTTATACTTAAATATGCGTATAAATATGTGGAACGTCACAAAAATTATGGTGCAATACTATTGCTGTAGCTGTAAAGAAATTCGATCATTGGAATCATCTCAACGATGAACTTATTGTGTTTACAATCACAATAAAAAAATTGCTCAATTTCTCTGGAAAATCTCCCATTGAGGAACAGGGGGACTCGAGAGCAATGGGTGTTTTCCTTGCAACAAGGGGGATTTTTGAACAAAAAGGTATATCCTACGGGGAAAGATTAGTAGAAACAGGGATTCTTGAACAAATGGGAGAAAATTAGTAGCTATTGCAGAAAATTAGTAAAAACATGAGATTTTTGAACAAAAAGGGTATATTTTAATTCTGGGAATTAGTAGAAATATGGGATTGCAAATGCACATTGGGGTATTTTCAAAAAAGGGAGATTGGGTCAAAAAGGAACCTGCAAATGGATTGGGGTATTTTTGGGCTGATTAAAATAGGGAATTACTACATAACAGAGGAACTATTCAAAAAATAGAGGATTGCAATAAATACCGGGGTATTTTCTAGCAAAAAAAATAGTTTCAAGGAAATAGATATTTTCAACTATTTCCAAGGAAAGGGGTATTTTTGATACTCCCTGTGGTATTTTTCAGGAAAAGGGTATTTTCGGGGGTATTTTTGCACGTGGGCTATTAGACCACCAATTTGCATCCATGTCACTGTCACATCGACGAAGACCATTTTCCCTCTTGCAAGTAACTATTTTTCTTCTCTTCCTTCAGCTATGGTGGCCGGCCGCTGTAACATGCTGCATCGACGATTTTGACGGTCGCTCGGTGTGACGTTCCCCTAGAATATACAATATAAATACGTATATTTCTAGGCCACGTCACCATACAAGCCTACCTTGTAGAGTGTGGAAGGGAGCATGGCTAAGTTATTTATATAACTTAGCCAACCTTGGGGATGGGACCATTTCCACATGGCCCCATCCTTTGGGCACCCGCCACACAGACATACCCGTTTGGAGCCACATGGCATGACATATCAACCGTAATCTATAAATGACTAAACCCTAACCCTGGGCCATTTTCCTAGCTCCAACAGTCTTGGAACCTTGTTTGCGCTCGAAACTCCATTTCGAGAACTGTCCGCTATGGCATAGCATAGCACAACAGCCCCTGGAGCGTGCGCGCATCGATAGGAGTGGGAGCTATTTCGAACCCCTTGAAGACCGTGGAGACGCCAGGAGCAGGAGGGAGTTCCTCAGGAGCAAGTATTTGGAGTTATCATTTCGTATCCCTAGTAGAGCCATTCTAGAACCCTCAATCTAGATCTCGAACCCTAATCACTAACCGTAAGTTAGATGGTCATTAGGATCAGATGTTATTCTCATTATTTATCATGTTATGTGGATATATGATGTTGGTTGATCATGTCTGAACCTCTTGTATTGGGAAGGGAGGTAGAGACCTAATAGCCATTATTTAGATGATGCTCCTAGTTTAGACCCTTTAGTTCCTATTAGATGCGGCCTGTGCATAGAGCCCACCAGGCTATAGAGTGACTGAGCACTACATAACGGGGTTAGTGGCAAAGTAGAGGGAGGTCCCTTCTGAGCGCAGCTACTGGGGATCCATAGCAGGCTATGCTTATAGTCAGTCATTTCGTGTGGGCCGGGTATGGGTCCGACACTTCCTGGGTCAATGGTGTCGCCCTAACTCTCAATGGTATCAGCCTGGCTCTTGTTTTGGAGAGTTCAGTCGGGTAGGGATGTGTGTCACCACGATCCTGTAGATGCCCATGGAACCACTATTCTCCGGGAAGGGGAGAGACAACCCTTCCTACCTCATCGTACAGGGGGATGCAACCCGGAGTAGTCTTGTTGGGTGATACTATGAGACTATGTCTCCGATAGGTTACAGTCACGTCAGAGCTTGATTTAGTCCATCTGCAAAGTATGCACAGGAGGGGCCAATGAAATGGTCAACACTAGCCATTGTCTATAGCCAGCCCCGCTATTGTTATATCTCGGTTTGTTCTATCTTGAGGCCCAGCCGTCAGTCTACCTCCCTTATGAGTCTGAGCCTGGGTATGATGGATCTATGGATGGATAGATGGTACTACCCTTCGAGGTAGCTGATTGTATTGTTATTGCTAGTGCTGATCTTTATCTTCATGATTCCACTGTTATAGGAGCCCATAGGGGAAGGGCACGCAAGACACCTTCGTGTTCCCTTAACCATCGGCCCTTGCAAATTCTAAGAATCCGGTCGTTCACAGCCATTGGATCCCAACAGGTTATTTCCCATAACCTCACGAATATTCATTTTTTATGAATATTCCATAGATTATCGTTGATAACTCCCCGAATATTCCTTATTCTTTGTAGACAGATATTCGTTGCGCCATAGCTTTGCTTCGCTCTGCCGCCATAGCTTGAATCATGGTCGCTTGCCATCAGAATTCGGGCTCCAGCCAGACCTGTCGACAGAGGCATTGCTTAGAGGCATTGCTTATCCCTGTTGGGCCAAGCTCTAAGACTCTGCTACTGAACTTAATCTCTTTTGCAAATATCTTTCACAAACGCCCAATAAATCTGCTCCGGAACTGTTTCTCAAACTGTTTTCAAACTTGATCCTCTGTTTTTGCCTGTTCCTGTGTCAGTATTCTTAAATTCGAGCCTCCGAGCCCTTATTTTCGTTGCAGATGGTCGTGGTCGCCATAGCCAAGCATTGCGCACAGATTCAAGACGGTTTTTGTAATATTTTATAGCAAATCTCAAGGAAGCACAAGAGCAGCGGATGCAGCAGAGAAGCTGTCGACAGGTCCTTGCAACGATGAAGCCCTTATTTTTTTTTCTATTTTTTTTCTATAGGATTGCTTACCCCTGTTTGTTTTTGTTTTTGCTTTCTCTCTCTAGCACACTTCCTTCTCTATCTAGCGCCCTGCTCCACGCTTTCTCTCTCTAGTGCCCTGCTCCACGCTTTCTCTCTCTAGCATGCTTTTTCTCTCTAGAATTCTCTCTCACAGTGGTTGCATTCCTCCTTGCATAGTTTGTCTCCTTTGGGCCCTCTAGCGATCGTCCGTGCACATTTTTTCCTCTCCCTGGGGTACTTTAGCCACACACACTCTCTCTCTAGGTCTTGGTCAAAGGCACACTTCGAAAGACAACAGCAGAAGCAAGATCTTGCTGACCTGCGGGCTCGTGTGGAGTCGCTCTCCACCATCATAGACACCATGGCACAAGATAGGCAGCGTGTTGATCAGGAGACAAGGGCAACCATCTCCCGCCTCCAATCAGAAGTCGCGGAGGCTGCCAACATCATGCGAAGCGTGCAGACTGCCTTTGAAGCGAGTCAGTCGGAGTTGAGAGCGCTTCAGAGGAAGGCCAAGGCACAAGACCAGGAGTTGCAGGAGCTTCGAGCAATCGTTATCCAGTAAGGCAAGGGCCTTCATGCGGTAGCCCATGAAAAGTTGCGGCAATGCACATATGAATTGGCAAGGCAGCAACAATTCCAACAGGAGCTGAGCTCCCGACTACAGAGAGCAGAGGCCACAACAGGGGATATGACAGATCCACATATCCGACAGCCTACAAGACGCCAACCAGGGCGGCCCACCACTGCATCACCCAACGGCCCCATGCCACCACCACCCCACCACAGGCCACAACCCACACCTCGCGCATCGCAAGCAGTGAATGCCGCAGTAGCCACCACGAGCCCGACCACCTCAGAGTTCCAGGAGTGGAGGTGCATGAGCTACAATGTGGTGGTACGCGGCTTGACAGAGGAGGCAGGAGAGCACCTCATCAACCGACTCCAGACACAGATCCTAGCCCGGATGACATTCCACACGCCTGTACACATTGTTAGAGCGACACGCTATGGGGCCCAGCATCCTGACCATCCCCAGGTAGTCATTTTCATAGTCAAGGACGCGCAAGAGCGAGCAGCCATCCTGCACCAAGGTAGGCAGTTGAAGGGGACTGTCCTGTACGTGGACCGGGATCTGACTCCGGCACAACAGGAGGACCGCAGGCATGAGTTGGAGAAAGTCAAGAGCGTCCGCAAACAGGGAGGCGCAGCAGGGCTAGTCCGAGGAAGGATGCAGATCTTCAGGCCACCAAATGCTGATGCAGGCACCTCAAACTCTCGAGACCCTTCAGTAAAATACTTTATAAAATTAACGAAGATATGGTTTTGTCAACATGGTCTCTTATCGTGTCAGGGTCATCTATAACCAACCTTGGGTCATCCCCAAGCTATGTGAAACATGGTTTGACATACTGCTGGGAATAGAATTTAAGATCAGGAGCACATCAACAATGTTGTGTGTGATTTCAGTGAAATCATTGTAACGAGATTTGTCTCTCATATCTGGAACCTCCAACATATTGCCAATCGTTGGAAGATATGGAGGTCCAATGACGCCCTATTGCAAGAAAAAAGCTCTGACATCTCGTGGCCTTCAAGGAATTAAGTGACATGGTCTCCAAATCAAACATACCTCCAAATCGAATGATTCATACATGAAGAGCCACATGCTCGCATAACGAACTTCAAATTTTCTCTAATGTTCCTGTCCATAGGTGTATTCAAACGGTGAAAACATCTTCAACGTGGCTAAGAAACCTACCTGGGTGCAACGTGGATAGGCTCAGAATGCTCGAAACCCGTGACTAGCATTTGTGCAAAAATGCTAAAAAGGGAAAAAAAAAAAAAAAAAAAAAAAAAAAACTAAACCCAATGGCCTAACTAAAATAGGTGAAAATATTCTTACTCTGGTTTTGGTGATTCCATCGCGGTGACTACTCTCCTGCGGAATCACTAACCCTCCGGAAATAGGATCCGTTCAGGAGGCCCCGTTATTCGTACCTGACAACATCAGGTGTACCATCTGATTGATCCCAGCCATCCATCTACAGGGTGCATCTTGAGCGTCCATTTTATACCTTCCGGCGGAATCACCTCCGCAAAACACCGCGGGACGGAATCATCGCCCTTTTACTCCACGCGAGGGAATCACCATCTGGAATATCTTAGTAAAAATTCAAAATTTTGACGTCATGTTCTTGTGGAGGTTTTTCGGCTATGGCGGCTTGCTCCGGCTGGGGTTGAGAAGATCTTCCTTCTTTTCTTATTCTTGTTTTATTTTTTCTTCGACAGATCAGATTGTATGGAAATATTCCAATGGCCTAAGTTGAATCGCGAAACTCTTTCGTGAGAAAAAACCTAACGGCAACCCATAAGGTTCGAGCTATGGCGGCCAAGCTTCAGGGGCCGGCCAAGCTCAGGTGTGGCGGTGAAGCTAGAGTGCAGTGCCGGATTGAAGTGGCCGAGCCTTCTGTCTCTATTCAGAGGCTTGCGCCACGGAAATAATTATGGGAACCGCATCGAATCTTGGAGATCCAAATCTGATAGAGATTACTGAAGACCATTCCATTCTTTGTTTTCATGGTTTTCAGGTTAGTTCCGTTTTTATCTTCATTGTTTTCTGATTTAAATCTCTAGCACTATCCGGTAACCTTGTGTGATTTATGCAAAAAGGCGAGATATCTCTGTCAGCTAATGAAACCCATTACGTAGTTCTGTCTGGCGAGAAAGAATTTTATACAGGTGCCATTTTCAATTTCTCTTGTTCTGAATGTTCTGTGTTTTTGATTCGTGTTTTTCTACGTAGGCCATTCTACAGAACCACTTTGGGTAGGAAAGGGAAAGCAACAACGGGTTTTTGAAGGGAAAACTATACTGCAAGGCATCAGTAGCAACATTACATCATAAAGTGGAGATTCTTTGCTTCAATAAGCGACAGGGCTATGGCTATGCGGTAGGAGATATTCTGAAATTGTAGAAATAGTTTTATTCATTTGCCTCATGATGTTCAAGAATAGAGACTTTGCCCTTTCTTGAAAAAGATCAAGATATCTCAGCTACAATCTGCAGCAAACACATCTGTGACGTCCCCTACTCGTATACGGTGCACTCACCGTATACAAACAGGAGTTCATCCCCCATACCAGCTCCATGCTAATACAGGGCCCTCCACATGACACTGCAACCGTGACGGGTTCCAGTGGGAAGAGTGGAAGGGTCATTGCACCCCGTCTCCCTCAGGGCCTACCTAGCTGCGGAAGCGTAAACATACATGTCAGTAGCACATACATCAACATCATATGACCATCACGAAGGATGGTCCTCCACATATCTGCATAGACAAGGATCAGCACATCACATAGGGAATCCTACCCAAGGCTCAGACTCAAGGGATGACTGACGGCTTGGGTCTCCAGAGTTCAGTGCAGACAGAATTCATGGCAATGGATTTGGCTGGCATATGAGCATGGCTTAGGGTTGTCCACTCCATCCGCCCCTCCTGTGCACACTTTGCAGAGTAGGCTGAAAAGTGTTGGGACCTGACTGTAGCCCGCCGGATGCATAGCCAAGGGGGCTATATCCTGGGTTGCATCTCCCCGGCCCGATGGGGCAGGTAGGGATCTCTCCCTCCGAGATCTACGTCTTTGACTCAAGGTGACTAGAGGGCCTTTGCCCGTATGCGACTTTGAACTCAATGGAAGGTCATATTCACCACCTCACGAGTGTCGAGGCCCATGCCTTGCCCACACGCAGCGGTGGCAAGCCATTAGACCTAGTCACAATGATCCCCCGGCAGCACTAACACACCATAGGGATCGTTCAAGAGTCGAGAACACTAACCTCCTTTTAGCCGGCCCGGCCCTTCACCCACAAACCGGGTGTGGCTCTTGTGCATGTGCCGCATCTACGGTGTGCTAGAGAGGCTACTCTAGGAGCATCAACTACAAAGCTTTTTAGGTCTCTACCCCCTTCCCAATACAAGGAGTTCATAGAGATACATCATCCATATACATCACGTAAGAACTAAAGAATAAGATCTAATCTACAACATAGAGTTAGGTTCTTTAGTTAGAATCTGCTATCTAGAGATCTAGAGGGCTGCTAGGGCCAATCTAATAGGCTAAAACCCATCGATACACGATGACTAAAATAGGGTTTAGACTATCTAATTGGCCAAATACCTGATCCTTGAGGGCCTCCTCCGACTGAGCTCGACCATCCCCAACAAACATTTCAATCTAGAGAAACTAAGGATGCAATTCTCCCGTGATGCAGGATGCGGTTTTGGCCGTTGAGGCAGCCAAAGCAGAGTTCAAGCCCTAAAATCGAAAAATTGGGCTAGTTAGGGTTTCCTACCCTATATAGACAAGGGGTTGGTTAGGGTTTCCAATTATCCCCTTTGGCATGTGGGATAATTGGAAATGGGCCCACTTGCCTTTAAGGGCTAGGTGGTCAAATGTGCACACATGGAAATGTGTGCCCACATTAATGTGTACATTGGAAAATGTGCACATTAATTGCACCTATGGGTGTGGCCCACTTGGCATGAAGTGTCCACTTGGAAATGTGTGCCCACATTAGGTGTGTACATTGGAAAATGTGCACATTAATAGTTGCACATATATTTCGCAAGTTGCCCCCTAGGGCTACTCACTGGCTACACGCTTAGCGCATATCGCCACCGGAGTGGCGGTAATGCGGCGTGACGAGGCAAGCATTTGATACGCCCGATCGATTATATTGGCCGGAACGCCACATTCTCCCCACCTTGAAATGATGTCGTCCGCGGCATCGGGTCTCCCCACCTTGGGATCATCAGAACACGCAATCAACCCGATACATACGATTACTACTCTACTTCCTACACATTTATTAAAATTACCTCAAGGTAATATTTTTATGACATTATCACATCATTATATTATGAAATAACTTATCAATTCACAACTTTACTAAACAGATTACTCCAAAATTCACTTAACATTACGATTAAGTTTATCAAAATTTTAAAATTACGTCCGAGGTACTCTTCATTCCTTGCAACACATTCCAACAAAAAATTTTGTGTTGCAAGTCTTCGCTCTTCGACCTCCTTGCCCCCCGAAGCTCTCGGCTCGCATAGGTCGACACTACGTTAGTATCATTTAATTATTAATAAAATTTTTGGTTATATGGTGACCACCCCACCTATCTACATGGATGCATGGCTAATCTCCCGACGTAGGAAGAGGGTGAATCTTCCATTATGGCATGAGAGGCGGCCTACATGCCTATATGCCGCTCATGCCTACACCTCTAGTTGCCCACACGTGGAGGATATCCTTCTTCCCGTGGGGGCTGAAGGATAGATTCCTCCTATCAAAGCATATATGGGGCTAAAGGTGCTTTCCCTATCAATGCATTCCTTCATGACCTCCTTTCTTCGAGGGTCGTCTACTTACGTGGGGACGTAAGTAGACTTTCTAATCTACCTTCCACTCTTCAAGCGGAAACGCGGTCATGCCTACATTGACATTACACCCGCCCTAGAGATCACCGTAGTGGTCCCATCATCGGTAACAACGCATGCGACCCATACTAAGCGTAGGTGGCATGCGAGATTAATCTTAACTACACAAGAATTAACCTACACAAATCGACATGCACGAGCCGATTTCTTGAGGAGATGACCTTGCCGTCCCATTGCTCCATAAACCGTGGATCTTGCTTTACTAAATCTTTCTTAAGTACCCACGCCGCGTCTTCCACGGTAAGTGTTTCCACTTGACCAAATCTTTGGAGGAATTCCCGATCTCCTCGTTTTCTTGAAAGCTTTATCAAGAATCAATTCGGAACTATTTCCATTTGTTCCTCCGTCATTTCCAACAACGTTATAATCCAAGACTTCGATGCGGATTTGGGGTATGCTTCTTCAAACAAACTCACGTGGAAGACCTTATGAATCTTTAGGTGTCTTTGGCAAGTCTAGCTTGTAGGCTTGATTACCTACTTTCTTGACTATTCTGAAAGGTCCAGCCCACCTTGGAGCAAGCTTCTTGCAATTGCCGATCCTGAGCTTTGCCTGCTTCACCTTGATCTTGAGCCAAACATCATCTCCAACTTTGAACTCTCTTACTGTTCGATGCTTGTCGGCGATGCTCTTTTGTCGACTTCTTGCTGCTAGCAGATACCCTCTAATCTCTTCCACAAGCTGCTGCATATCCGTCAACATCTGCTGCGAAACTTCCACTTTTGACACCGGGATTGTACCAAAGTGTGCGAGTTAGGCAATCGATAGTCGTAATTGATCATAAACGGCGACATTTGGGATGATTCCTGCTTGGTGCTATTGTATGCAAACTCCACCAAGTGAATAAATTCTTCCCACATACTTTGCTTATTCCAGACATAGTTTCGTAGCATGTCCTCTAAAATCCTGTTGGTCCGCTCCGTCTGGCCATCCGTCTGAGGATGGTATGCCGTGCTCATGGATAGCTTCGTCTGGATCGTCGCAAAGAGGTCTTGCCAAAAGGCGCTCATGAACGGATCCCTCGCCGGAGATGATCTCCCTTGGCATGCCATGAAGCCGAAGATCTCTTTGGTGAAGAGCTTTCTTTGTATCCATGGTCTATGACCAGGTAGTCCCGCAAGGCACAAAATGTGCCATCTTCGACAACTTGTCGACCACTACCATCAAGGCATCCTTGCCTCTCGCTGTTCTTGGGAGTCCTGTGATAAAATCCATGCTGATTACCTCCCACTTAGCGTTTGGCACCGCTAATGGCTCTAATGCCCCCGAATTGAAGCCGCTTCGCTTTCGCCTTCGCCTGGCATAGCCGACATTCCTTGATGTAACGAGCTATTTGCTTCTTCATTCCGGCCAATAATAGCCGCAAGACTTTGAAATATGTTTTCATGAATCCCGCATGGCGGCTATTGGGTTTTTTGTGTGCGTGTCATGGAGGATCAACTTCCTTACACCGATGATTCTGCACGCACAACTTGTTCTTATGGTATAACAGGTTGCCTTCCTTCTTATAATGCTTGAAGGCCTCCCTCTTTATCCGTTTCTAGCCTCCTTGAAAGGCTTGCCCATACTTCCCCTGAAATCCACATCCGTTGGCAAGGACTCTTCAATCCTCTTACCAAAGTTCTTTGGAGAGCGTCGAAATTGCATTGCAATGCACTCTAGTTGTCGGGGATGCCTTGAAAGCGCGATTCTGCTACCACATTGAGCTTCCCGGCTTTGTAGACTATATCAAAGTCATATTCTTCGAGGAACTCCATCCATCTCCGCACGCCTCGGATTAAGGTGTGGTTGCGTGAATACATATTGGAGGCTCGATGGTCGGTATCCAATTGGAACTTCCTTCCCAAGAGATAATGCCTCCATATTCTTAATGCCCGACGACAACCGCAAGCAACTCCCGATCGTTGCGTTGGGGTAGCGCCTCGGCGTCGTTCATCTTCCCGGAATCATACGCTACCACACGCTCTTCTTGCATAAGTTAATCGCACTTTTGTAGCTATCTTACTGATCGCATCGGTTGCTACAAGCTTATCTTTCTCCGGTCGTGAGGGTTAAGATGGGGCTGTTGTTAAAGCTTCCTTCAACAATTCAAACCCTTTTGGGCTTTCTTGTGCCAATGCTCTACCCAATCTTTCACCTTCTCGCCCTCGTCCGGATACGTTAATCCGGGCTGCTATCTTAGCAAAGTTCTTTCTAACTTCCCTGTAGTACCGCTAGGCCGAGGAAACTTCCGACTTCATGCACATTTTGGGCGAGCCCAAGCGTATGGCGGCTTCAATCTTGGCGGGTCTGTTGAGATGCCTTCTGGCGAGATCACATGACCTAGATACTCCACCTTTTCTCATTTGCGAAGTGGCGCCGACAACTTGGCATATAACCTGGTGCCTCTTCAACTTCTCTAGCACTCTTTCTCAAGTGTTGTGCGTGCTCTTCAAGGGATCTGCTATACACCAAAATGTCATCAAAGAAAACAATCACAAAGGTGTCGGGGAACTCCTCGAAGATATCGTTCATGAGTCTCATGAGCGTATGGGGCATTTGATAAGCGAAAGGCATTACCGTGAACTCATAATGCCCCATACCGCGCTCCAAGGCGGTCTTATGGATATCTTCTTCCTTTATCCGATCGATGATAACCGACCTTTAAGTCGATTTTGGAGAAGATCTTTGCACCTTGGAGCTGATCCATCAAGTCGTCTGATCTTGGAAGCGCATACTTGTTCTTGATGGTGTGCTTATTCAACTGTCTATAGTCTATGCACATCCTCAAAGATCCATCCTTCTTCTTAACAAAAAGAATGGGCGCTCCAAACGGCGAGACACTAGGTCTAATGAAACCTAGGTCGAGCAGCTCCTGCAACTGCTTCTTCAGCTCCGACAACTCCTGCGTTGTCATTCTATATGGAGCCTTGCTTGTTGGCTTTGTTCCTGGTTCGAGTGCTATCTCGCACTCGACTCCCCTATAAGGAGGGAGCTGCTTGATCTCATCTGGGAAGAGATCATGGAACTCCGTGATCAGCTTAGCTACTTGCTTCGGCAACTTGCTGAGCACCTTGTCTTCTTTGCTTCCTTCGGATTAGGCTCACTAATCTCAAGCTTGAAGATGTATGCCACTTGCTCACTCTTGATGCACTTGAACAGCCGCGGTAGAAGACATACACTGCATGATGGGAACAACTTCCTTACCCGTTATCTCAATGATCTTGCCGTCGAGGCGTTGGGAAGGTCACCTTAAAGCTTTCCACGATCGATAATGGCCCCGCCGCCCAAGGTACTCCATTCCTATGATCAAGTCATACTTTCCAATGCCCATTACTACGCCCCCTATCCGGATATTAATCCCGGCAAGTCGATGTCGGTTAATTCTCTTGCCCGCCGTGCGCCTTCTTGCACCACTTGCTAAAACAACGGGTCTTGGCTTTGACTTTTAGCGGCTTCAACTTCAACATTTGAACCATTAGGGGGATGCAAAGTTATGGCTACTTCGAGTCTATCAAGACTATGAAGGACTTAGCTTTAGCCTTCCCTCGTGGAAATTACCTTATCTTGGCTCTCGCTTGCTCAGTATCTATTGCGGCAAAGATGTGACACTCACCCCGGATGTAGTCAGGGCCTCTTCGCCGTCGTCGTCCGGCAGGCGTCCCAATCTCCCAACTCGCTAGAGCTGCACTCATGGCGTAGGGACGGTTTTGCCGTCCTATGGCCGGCTGGAAGCACTGAACGGCCTGCTTTTCTATGCACTCCCCGCCTCTTTTCCTTGGGCATCGCTTGCAAAAGGATTGCCTTTGCTTTGGAGTAGTTTGACCTCTCCTGCTTGTCCTTGAAGGGACACCTGCTTCTTCTCTGCTTTGCTTCCCTGGTTCCCACCATATGGGGCTCTAAATTTGGACTGGGATTAGCTGCCACAGGGCTATAGCTTCCCTGTCGCCTTGCCTTTATCCCGAAGTACTGGCTGCTTGTGCCCGCTATTCGAGGTCCTGACCCCCGCAAGCTTATAGCCTTGGATTCCGCTTCCGACATCTTGTCCTAGGGTTTATTGCTCTCACAAGCTTTGGATCTCCTCATTGACCCCTCAATATAGCTTTCTCTTGCATGCTTCTCTCCCAACTTTGGCACATCTGACCTTAGCCTCATGAATTCCTCTGTATATTTACGAACTGATTTGTTGCCTTCTTTGTAACTCAGTAAAAGCTAGCGCATCATCTTTGGACTTATGTTCCCTCGGAGCGTAATGAAACTTTGAAGGCTTTAGCAAACTTTTGAACTTACAAGCATCCTGCTTAAGCCGTGTGCCTTTGCATAACCCTTCCACCAAATCCGGCGGCTCCTTTCAAGTTGGCTGTTGCAACTCGCCTTTGTCCTTATCCTTCATGCCATAAGCATTTTCCGCATTTTCGCTCATTTAGATCCGACCATGCCTCTGCTTCCAATCGACTGTTCTCCCCCGAGAACTGTTCTAGTTTCAGGGCCTTCCATACATTGCCCAAAGGCGGAATCCACCTTCTACGGTAGTCGAGGCCACGGTATCTCTTTGTCGTCCCTCACAGGGGTGTTCCTCTGCCTTCCATCACATTTCGTTCTCGAGCACGTTCTTCCTCTTCCTCAGAGTCGAGTCGAAGTGCGAACTTGAGTCGGAAGATGGGGATGGGGGATCTCCTTCTCTTGCTCCTCTTCTTGTCCCTTCCTTCCCTCCGAAGCTGATGCTTACGGCAACCGAGCATTGCCCACCGATCCCACTCCGCTGCTGCGGACGGTAATGCCTTTATCTGCTCCAGGTCTGTCCTCATCCGGGCTATCTCCTCCTCCGGGGTCATGGGTTCCCTATCTTCAAATAGGTTTCTTGCTTAGGGGTGGTGCGGGCGGGTTTGTTCTTCTATAAGGTCTCGTAGGTTGTCGTTCCCCTGCGTTTAGGCCTCTGGTCGCATACACAAGCAATTCATGGCTATATGATTAGTTCCATTTGTTCTTCTTGCATTGTTTATGTTTGTTGGTATAATTGTGGGGCAAAAAATACATCAACGAAACATTTAAAAGTCGTGGCGGGAATTGTATTTATATATCATATAATATTTTAAATACAAAAAGTCTCAGGGATCAAGAGTCTAACTAGTCTTGAAATCGTAGGTAAAGGCGGGTTGTCTTCAAGAAACTTCTTAACTTGGGGCGTCCCCTACCCGAAAGTGACCCAAGTTCGATGATGCTGGCGGCGAGCCTCCCGGATGGCTCTCACGGGTCTTCTACCTGATTAGGATGTAAGGGCCTGATCCTTTCCGCTAATCTCGCTGACGGTCGGTGGGGTATGGCGAGAAGTCGAAGAGGTCGAGTGCCATTGACCTCTTGACTAAGGCGACATAATCGACATTTGTTGCTATTCGAGCATGCTGGGGCGAAGAGTGCAATCAGCATAAACACTCCTTCTTCACCTCGGGGGTTTGAACTTGCGGTGAATTACCGCTATTCTCCCATCCATCGGTGGCGTGACAAGTAGTATCGGCGACACAATGCGGTTTGTGTCGTATGAAGCTTCTCCGCTTGTTTGGCCTCCACTTCATGTGCCCGTGGCGTACTCATCGACCTCAACTTCAAGTGAGCTCCCCTGTAGTCTTCAATTGTGCATAGCGGTCCGAGCCTCGAGGTCGATTCCTTCTCCTTTTGGCGGGGGGTGATATCAAGGACCGGCATTAGGATGCTCGTGGTCTTCCCACGGATCCCCATCACGTTCTTGGAGGGCGAGGAAACTCCTCCTCGTTGGCAGCTCCTTTCGTCCATCAATTGCACGATCCGGGCTTTGTAGGCCGGATATCGGAGGTCGCCTCCCTGTGTAGGTGTCGGACTCCCTCACTTGAAGCGGGAAGTCCGAGGCTCCCGGACGATGAAGTCGCCCATGTCGATCTACCCGCGGTACGGTGGAGCAGCCGTCCAACCTGAGCTCCCTCTCCCCGCATTGGGGAAGGTTTTGGATAATACATTTGAGGAGTAGATACTCCTCTCCGTCGATGATGATAGGGGCTAGGCTTGTGATGCCTAGCCCGAAAGTGGGGGAGCAACTCGATGCCCCGTACGCTGCTTCGAAATTGATCAGCTCCCCGCTCTCCTTGGCGCCGTTCTCGATGCGAAGTCGAGCTCGTGTATCCTTCGTCGTCCAGGCTCCTCTTCATCCTCTCTTGCTTCCCGATTTCTGGTGATCTGCAGCAAAGCATCGCTCTTCCTCTTACCTTTGCTATGGGGTCTACCTCCATCGGAGGGATAGAGGTTGCCCCCCCATCGGGTTCGGGCGATTGGGATAAGAAGATGGCTAGGGCGGCGGTGTAAGAGAAGTACTTGGTCCTGTTGGCTGTCAGGACCATGTAGTCAGGTAGTCTCTGCGCCTTGTTAGTCAAGTACTTGGCGATGTTGGGGACATCGCCCAAGGCTGCTTGAAGGGATGGGCGGGGAACAAAGTATCCTATGCAAGGGGGAACTTGAACAAGGGAGGGTCCTACCCTAGCTTGAAATTACGCTAGCACCGCCTATAAGTGGGGTTGCATTTAAGCGTCGCTTGGATGTCGATTTCTTTCACAAAGACTTGGAAGATGTCGTTGACATCGCCTCGAGTATGGGCACCTTACTGTACCATCGCCCAAAATCAGCAAAGAGCCATTGATCTAGCAAAGAAGGGAGTATCAAACGGATGCAGAAGCGCCTCAGGGAGCTGAAAGATCGCCTAAGCAGTGGGGAGCAAATTTGCAGGGTGCCAAATAAGAAATGGGGGGCTTATTTATAGAAAGGGGAAAACCCTAATTTTTGGATGACTTAGAATTTACTGAGATTAGGCAATTCTAACCTATTAAGTGATGCAATTGCAAGTTTGACGTATATCTCTAGGGTTTGAGCATGCTAAGGAGAGCTCTTGAACCTATTGTGCAATTTGGAGATCATTTGGTGATGAATAGTTGGGGTCTCACGCGTATCGCTATGCCGATTTCTAAAATGTAGAAATCTGCCCCGCGGCGACGTATGAGACATAGGTCCCAATTGGGCTAGGATTACTCAATTTAGGTGATCTAAGGCTGTAATTCCACTAAACTCATCGAAGTTAGGTAATTGACCCCTTACTTGGTCGATTTGGAGCTATTTTGGGCATTTTGGGCATGGTCTCTGCGTTGCGCCCGCCAGATTTCTAAAATGTAGAAATCGTCTGGGCGTGACGTGTGAGACATATCGTCTCAATTTTGCTCAAAACTCAATTTAATTAAAAGCGAAGGCTAGGGATCGATATCTTGACCTATTTAAAGCGAGGGTTTGACACTTTATTTACACAAAAATTTTCTTTATATTAACAAAATTTTTCAGTTATTTACAAGGTTCAAGGCGTTCTCCCTTGATGTGCCCGCAAGATACATATCACGCCTCATGAGGGTAACCCTCTTCGCGTGTGCCGTGCGGCCGTTGAATCTTCAAAATGCTTTTTACTATATGCGCCGGACGCCTCCAGCGTAAGGCTGCAAACATCTCATCGGTCCGCGCGATATGCGTGTTGTATTCTTGGATGACTTAGCGGACCAAGCGGCCGAACGGCGCCGGGGAATCGAGTCCAGTAACTCTTACGGAAGTGGCGGATCTCCTTGAGTGCCCTGTCTTCCGACTTCTTCTTCTTGCTCACTTCTTCCACGGTGCTCGGGGAGGCTTGGGCTTTGGTGGAGGGGGCTTGATTACTGGCTCTTCGTCGGGTGTCGCCTTCAATCGTTCTCACCGGTGCTCACGGTAATAGGCATTGTAGGCCTCCCACTTTGCCATATCTGGCGTTGTGCTCCACGATCCTCTTCGATAGACCTTTAGGGGTCTATCACATATGCTTCCGCAGGCCGTGGGGCCTTGACCCTATCCCCGTCGGAAATGGTGGGGGCTTCGCCACTGTCCGGCCTCCTCTTGTTCTTGGGCCGTGCGCTGCGGGACCTCTTCCTCTGATGGGGGCTTTGAAGAGCTTGCCCGTCTGCGCCCCGCAAGCCGTAGTAGTCTCCATCCGAAGTCGTCGGTGGTGGGCGGGGTCTCCCCTCGGAGATGGCTCGTTGATGTGGGACCGGCTCGCTTCGGGCCTTCCGGCTTCCTCTTGCACGCTTTCACGGCTTTGGCCCTCCTCTTCTTAGGTCCCGTGGCGTAGTGGTCGTCTTCCCCGACTCTTTGTCCTCTGCTCGGTGGTATTTAGCAGCCCGTACTTGTGGGCCATGGCGTCGCGGCTCTGCCTCTTCTTAGGGGTGAGTTCGTCTTTGCTCTTCTCTTCCTGCTCCTCCTAGCGAGGTGGATCTCACTGCACAGGGGTTGTTCTTGGGCTGTTGATGGAGTCACTTTGTTCCCTCTGCTCCTCACGTGGGTTGGCGTCCCCACAGTGTTGCTCCTGGCTGCTTTTCGCTTCACGCCTCTAGCTGGTGCAATTTTAAATTGAGGATCTCGTTCATGGCGTCGGCGGTCGATCCTCAAGAGTTACGTGTGGTGGCTCGGTCCGACCACTGCTTCCTCACTTAGCGAAGATTAAATCGCGTGGTGGAAAAGCGTTCACGAATCTGTGTGAAGAGGGCGGGCGGATTTGGAGGATCCGCTTCGGCTAGGCTTCCTTGCGATACGCCGTCGCGGGCCATCATCTTACGGTTTGTCGATCGGAGCTAAAGCGCCCGTAAGATCGCCTTGAGCGATCCGCGGCGAAGTTCTAGGGAAGAGCAGGGGAAAAATGGGAGGGTGCGGTTCTATTTATAGGGCCAATTTTAGGTCAACTTTTAAACTACCTTTTTGGGTTGTCTAGAGCACCTAAAAACACCTAATTAAGCAAAGGTCTCACCGTTCGCCCGGCCAGATTCCTAGAATCTAGAAACACGTCTTTGGCGTGACGTGTGAGACATGGGTGGCCCCTTGTTAAATTAACATGTAACATGCTAAATCTACTAATTCTTAGCTTAAATTTAGAATTATCAAGGTATTTTCTTGTAATTTACAACTTTTTGGTGTCAAAATTTGAATGTCTCAAGACGTTCGCCCGGCCGATTTCTAGAATGTAGAAATCGTCACCGGTGACGTGTGATTTCCCCTACTTTTGGATGTTGGCTCATCAATTTTTAGTCTTTTTACGTTTCTATTCAATTTAAGCGTTACTAGCTTAGCATAAACTACAAAAATGAGAAAAATTTTTCTCATTTTTCGAGGTTTGAGGATCCTATCAAGTTAGTGCTCTTTGGGAACATGGCGGTGCTTTTGCTCTTGGTCTCCAAGAACATAGCTCGATACCCTTTGTGGCGTCCCCTACTGCATTATACGGTGCACTCACCAGTATACAAAGCGGAGTTCATCCCCATACCCGACTCCATGCTAATACGGGGCCCTCCACATGACACCGCAACCGTGGCGGGTTCCGATTGGGAAGAGTGGAAGGGTCATTGCACCGTCTCCCTCGGGGCCTACCTAGGCTGCGGGCGTAAACATACATGTCCCGATTAGCACATACATCAATCATCATATGACCATCACGAAGGATGGTCCTCCACATATCTGCATAGACAAGGATCAAAGACATCACATAGGGAATCCTACCCAAGGCTCGGACTCAAGGGATGGCCCGGCGGCTTGGGTCTCAGTTGAGTTCGAGCGCATGAATTCATGGCAATGGATTTGGGCGGCATATGAGCATGGCTTAGGGTTGTCCACTCCATCAGCCCCTCCTGTGCACACTTTGCGAGTAGGTAGAAAAGTGTTGGGACGGCGTAGCCCGCGGATGCATAGCCAAGGGGGCTATATCACGGGTTGCATCTCCCGATTCCGATGGGGCGGTAGGGATCTCTCCCTCAGAGATCTACGTCTTGACTCAAGGTGACTAGAGGGCCCTTTGCCCGTATCGCGACTTGAACTCAATGGAAGGTCATATTCACCACCTCACGAGTGTCGAGCCCATGCCTTGTCCACCGCAGGTGGCAAAGCCATTAGACCTAGTCACAATGATCCCGGCGACACTAACACACCATAGGGATCGTTCAAGAGTCGAACAACGAACCTCCTTTTAGCCGGTCGGCCCCTTCACCCACAACTGGGTGTGGCTCTTGTGCACAGGCCGCATCTGATGTGCTGCTAGAGAGGCTACTCTAGGAGCATCAACTACAAAGCTTTAGGTCTCTACCCCCTTCCCAATACAAGGAGTTCATAGAGATACATCATCCATATACATCACGGAAGAACTAAAGAATAAGATCTAATCTACAACATAGAGTTAGGTTCTTTAGTTAGAATCGCTATCTAGAGATCTAGAGGGCTGCTAGGGCCAATCTAATAGGCTAAACCTCTTGTCACGATGACTAAAATAGGGGTTTAGACTATCTAATTGGCCAAATACGATCCTTGAGGGGCCTCCTCGACTGAGCTCGACCATCCTGGCGAAACGCTCGAATCTAGAGAAACTAAGGATGCAATTCTCCCGTGCAGAGGGGATGCGGTTTAGGTACCGTTGAGGCTGACCAAAGCGAGTTCCCAAGCCCTAAAATCGAAAATTGGGCTAGTTAGGGTTTCCTACCCTATATAGACAAAGGGGTTGGTTAGGGTTTCCAATTATCCCCTTTTGGCATGTGGGATAATTGGAAATGGGCCCACTTGCCTTTAAGGGCTAGGTGGCGAATGTGCACACACACGGAAATGTGTGCCCACATTAATGTGTACATTGGAAAATAATGCGCATTAATTGCACCTATGGGTGTGGCCCACTTGGCATGAAGTGTCCACTTGGAAATGTGTGCCCACATTAGTGTGTACATTGGAAAATGTGCACATTAATAGTTGCACATATTTCTGGCAAGTTGCCCCCTAGGGCTACTCACGCGGCTACTGCCTAAGCGTACCGCGTCGGTGGAGTGGGCGTGTGCGGCGTGACGAGGCGATGCGATTATCGTCTTGGGGGTATATCTTTGTCTTTGGAAACGTCACAACATCCTGACAAAGAAACGGATTCATCACGTTTATCATGTTTTTGACTGGTTAAACAGATCCTTTTTTTTTGGGCTCCCCGAGTCCCGGTTTTATCTTGTTCTTGCCTAAAAATACCCTGTTCCTTGTTTTTTTTTCTTGCTTTAAAGCAGCCATGGCATTGCCAATATTGGCAAGGGGTTCAAATCCCCATCCATTAAAAATTCTGGGCAGTGCATGAATAACAATTGACAGGCATACAAAAAATGGAGTAGCACAAGTTTATATTTTCTTCCAATTCAATCCACCCTGCTTGCTTTTGCAAGCAAATGTAGCAAGCAAATGTAAGTTATACTTTGAGAATCTGCCGCTCATCTGCAGAAATTGAAAATGGCAAACATTGGGCTTCTCTAGGTGATTCCTTCCTGAAGAATAGTACGCGGTGATTCTACGGGGGAGAATATTATCGCAGTGATTCCACGGGGAAGAATATTTACGCCGTAATTCCACGGGGGAGAATATTATCGTACGCGGTGATTCCACGGGGGAGAATATTACGGTATGCGGTGATTCCACCCTGCACGATCAATTCCATGTGATTCCGTTGCGTAGAATAAAAGGTTGGTGATTCCATCAAGCGGTATTTCACAGACGTGATTCCGCCGGAAGGTATAAAATGGAGCCTGTCAGGTACGGATAACGGGGCAGGAGGGTACGGATAACGGGGCAGGAGGGTTAGTGATTCCGCGGAGAGTAGTCACTGCGATAGAATCACCAGGGTAAGAATATTTTCACCCAACTAAAATAATGGCGTTTTATGCATAGCACGTGCGAGGGCCAGATGTTTTTGGTTCGATCCAAGCCCTTTCGGACACGTGCGTAAGTCCATGAAGAGGCTGATTTTCTTAGTTTACAGAGGCGAAGCTATGGCTTCCTGCGGCGCGACGAGCAGCATGGTTTTAGTGGCCGCTGTCTTCATTCTTCTGCTCGGGCTATTTGCACAGGCAGATAACGAAGGAGGCATTAGGATCTCTAAGCTAGAGCGTCGGGTAAGATGTTGGACTCAAATCTTAGATTCGGGGTATATATAGGGTTTAACATACGTGGTAAGTTTAGTTAGTCTCTTTCCTCTAGACGCTTAAAATTATTTTGAGCATTGCCAGAATGCTAACAGTAAACGCCGGTTTCTAACATTAAATTGGCCCCTAATAACAAGTTTTTGTTTTTTCTCAAGCCGTTTTTCTCTATCATTTTGGTTCATGCTTCTGAATGAAATTGTACGTAAAGAACAGCAAGATCACTTCAGCTGCAGCTTGGATCTATGATTTGCAGTGACTCATTTATTTCGTCCAAGAGGATCATCTTTAGTCAATTGCCCTTTAAAAAGCCCATCCGCTATCAGGCTTTTTCTTTTAATTTGAAGTACCTATTGAAGATTATGACGATCCCCTCAATCCTACTACATGAGGGCCCCTTCTAGCACTATGGGTTTTTATAAGGATAGAAAAAAGGCAGCTGAAGCATCTAGAATTTTCATGCTGGTTGACCAAGCAGCAAGCACTCAATGTCACATTTTCACGTAGATATTTTACTCATTCAATAAGACTTTACATGGAGGCAGGACTAGAGCACGTAGACATTGAAATCTCAGGGCAGAACTCCAGAAGGACATTGGAAAACATTAATGCATTTCTGCATCTATCAACTACCAGATAAACTTTGTTAAAAATGACAATTTATTGGTATATTCTCTGCTTTCGAAGCACAAGCGCATTTAAACTTTCCATCATTAAATTTCATTGCAGATTGCCTCTTGGTGATACCTTTGTTGTTTCTTAAGACCAAGTTGTTAGCAGTTTTACTATTTTCTAGTCTAAACCGCGGCATCATGTTCCTTATCCCAGGCCAGGCGCCAGGCTTTAGATTCAGTTTTTAAAACTGTTGCATGTATTTTGCAAGCACCACTTTGACATTTATAAAGTGTGATGTCATGTTGGGAGTTCATCTTAGAGTTGTTGATTCCATGTTTGCGAACCCTACGCTGTATGTATCAAGGGTTTTTGTGCCCTGCAGACTAGTCTTTTTTGTTCATTTTCTGTGTTTGTACTCTCCTGGACTCTCTTGGCCATTTTCCAAATGCATACGGTAGCCTGGAGGTCTTCCGTAGACTGGAGGTCTTCCGTGGACGTTAGTAAATCTTTATTCTTTTTCAACATCTATGTTCTGGTTATTATGATTTTTAAAAACTTTGCAATTTCAAGAGTTAGCCTAGCTCGTTCAATGTCAGGGATTAGACTCAATCACAATAAAAGAAAACAGGACCGTGGATGATCCCAAATGGAGCAACAATAATACTCCTTTGGATAATGCCTGCAGAAAACTTATGTATTTTCTAGGCGCAGTGCTTCTCCTGTAAATGCTTTTACAGTTCTGTTATACTTAAGTTTTGGTTGTACCTTCTTCAGGTGGATCTAACTTCTCATGTTGTAAGAATATCAACCTATCTGAAGGTATATCTTACTAAAATGTACACTTGTAAGGAACTAGGTTTCCACTTTTGCTAATCTAACCACGTGTTTGGTACCAGGTTGAAAATGTGGGTGCAGAACCCACTTCACAAGTATTATTTGCATTAAGCAAGGATCAAGCTGAAAAAGCATCCTTTATAACAGCTGCTGTCAGCGAAGGGAAAGGGAAAAACAGAGTTCTCTCTGGTCCATTGGTTGTAGATCCGGTTCCAAAGGACGTCACTCAACCTGACGCAGAGCTTTATGGCATCACTCTTGCTAAGCCTTTGAGTAAAGGGGAGTCTGCAGAACTTGAAGTCCAAGTCACTCTAGCTCATGCTCTTAAACCATTTCCAGCAGAAATTAAGCAATCGGAAATGCAGCTTGTTCTTTATTATGACAGTGCTTGGGCTTTATCACCTTATCCTGTGAGGTTGCAAACAGCTACATTTAAACTGCCAAGCTCCCACATTGAATCGTATACAAAAGTGGAACCAAATAAAGCTGTAGGCCTTGAGATAAAATATGGACCATATGAGAACATCCAATCTTTCTCAAGTAGGCCTGTGAAAATTCATTTTGAGAACAATCACCCGTTTGCTGTTTTTAAGGTTTTGGAGCGTGAGATTGAAATCTCACATTGGGGCAACATATATGTTACTGAGACTTGCCATCTGGTACATGGTGGTGCTCATCATAAAGGCGGGTTTTCTAGGTATGTAATGGTTTGGCAGTAAACAGCATTGGATTTCAGTTCTTTGGAAGTGTTTACTTACTCAAGGGACACATTATACAGGCTAGATTTTCAATCAAAACCTACTGCTAGTGGTGTGGCAGCCCTGCGTCACCTGCTTGCACTCCTCCCACCTCGTGCTCATTCTGTATATTATCGCGATGAAATTGGAAATATTTCAACTTCCCACTTGCGCAGCGACTACAAAAAGGTCACATTATTATTTTGTCGTTGCATCTGAATTTCTTATTGATCTTAGTGTGTGTTTTTGCATGCAGACAGAAGTTTTGTTGGAGCCAAGATACCCGCTATTTGGTGGGTGGCAAGTCATGTTCACCTTGGGTTATAGTGTCCCTCTTCGTGATTTTGTATTCCGATCTTCGGATGGTCGTCGTTACCTGAATTTTTCATTTGGCAGTCCATTTCATGATGTGGTAGTGGAGAAGCTTGTAGTGAAGGTACTATATACTTGATCAGTTGCATAACAGAAGTATAGAAGCTATTTCTGTAATAAATTGGCTAGTCAGTTTTGGTGGATGTTTTCTTGTAATTGTCTAATGCCTTGCAACTCATGGAAAAGGTGGTCCTACCTGAAGGATCAAGAAACCCTGTACCTTCAGTTCCGTTCTCTGTTGACATGCATCAAGAGGTAAGTAAATGAAATCGTAAATTACTTTTACATACTTAAATATGTGTTTCACAACATAACGACCTGTTACTTGTAGATCAAATATAGCTACTTGGATACTGTTGGGCGAACAGTAGTAGTCCTCACCAAGGAGAATGTTGTCCCTGAGCATAACGTTCCCTTCCAGGTGAGCACCTAAAAGAGTATTATGTTAAAAGGAGATTAAATCAATCTAACATATTTCATCTCGTTTCTGCTTAGGTTTATTACAAATTCAGCCCCCTGGCGATGCTTGCAGAGCCTCTCATGCTGATTATAGGGATATTCAGCTTCTTTCTGGCATCTATAGCATACATTCACTTTGATTTTCCAATATCAAAATCGTCCTCATCTTATCAAGCTCGAATTCAGCGTGAAGAGGTACAGAACCTGTTGGATGCTCAGCAATAGAGAAGATGATTGTAAAATTGACTAAGTAGTACAGTGAATTAAATCTTGTGTGTGAATTAAAATGCTAATGAATGCATGATATACTAGACAGCTTGTTTTGTGGGTAGTTCATATGAATTGACTAAGTAATACAGTGAACTAATGCTTGTATGTGAGTAAATACTAATACTAGACAGCTTACTCTGTGAGTAAGTGCTAATGCGAGTCAACTTACTCTGTCAGTAGTTTATATCACTTGTATGACGGCAACCTTTTCCACCTGTGTAAATTTATTTCCTTACTTTTTGTGATTCTTATCAATTCAAATCACTAAGTTATCATGTGCTCCTAGATGTTAGATGCAGTTCAAAGGATTCAGAAGGTAGTAAAAGCACGCCTATTGATTAGTGAAAAGCTTGAGGCATCCTTGCGTGACCTTGCAAGGACTGGAGATGTGGCAGCATGCAAGGCCATTCGGAAGTCATCAGAAACAGCATTGAAAGATAGTGCAAAAGAAGTGAAGGCAATCTATGATTCCCTGCAGGCTACTATTCGCTCCTCTAGTGTTTTTGCCAAGGTTAATTATCACCCTGTTTATCTCTGAGTTATTATTATCATTTCTTTTTAGAATTGACTCAAAAGATATCTTGTGTAGGTGGAAGCACTGATACAAAAGGAGAAGGAAAAACAAGACAAGCTCCTTCAAAAACACAATATGGCAGTAGAATTATATGAGAGGAAAATTTCGAGTAAGGATATTGATGCTCGCCTTGCTCCCTACAAACAAAAGTATGATCTCCTGAAGAACGAAGTTGCTGAATGTCTAGATGCTGTGGATGACTGTTAGCTTTATGGAGGCCAAAGGCTTCGTGAAATTTTCAAAATTTCTAACGGAACAGGAATTTTTGTTTCTCTATTTGCAAGTAACTATGATTATAGGATGGGAATGCTTTTTTTTCCCCCCAATCAGCTTGTTGAATCATACCAGCTCTTCCCAACTTAAAGAAGGAACAACGATAGGAAAATGGCATCCTCAAGCTTATTTTACAATTTTAATTAAACTGAATATTGGCTTCTCGCGTTGTAAAGCATCAATCCACATGTGTATTAATGCGTGGAAGAACTCCAGTTTCGGCATTTTTTTTGCATGGAGGAGTTTAAAAAGGTATGCATTTTTTTTGCATGGAGGAGTTTAAAAAGGAGTTTAAAAAGTTATTTAGGTGTAATGTTGGGGTTCGAGCACGGGGTCTAGAAACTCCAGGTTTTGGCATCTTGATATTCTGCATAGAAGAGTTTAAAACAGGGCATTACCTTGGGCAAGACAATGCCTGAACCCCAAATGATCTGGGAGGGAACTTGATTTCACGCTGTCATTTCATGGCCGCAGAACATTTCAAGGCCAACAAGGAATAATCTAAAGCAGCAGGTGAAAGAGTCTTAGTGTGTGCCACTAAGAACAATGGGCAAAGAGAGGTTCCAAATCAAATAACTTTGTAATTTATATTATATGGCTAAAGTAATATTGGTGTAGGTATGAAAATCTCACCATGAAAGGAGTGTAAAAAAAATTAAAAGGGAAAATTATATAAATGGTCATATAGTTTGTGTATACTACTGAAATGCCCTTACAGACCTAAATCACCAAGTTTTCTACAGTTATAAACCTTATCTGATAAGGTATAAATAAATATTTTGGATTTGTGTAAAAAAAAACAAGGTGCCAAGGCACTACGGATTGCCATCTGATTGTTTTGTATGTTTGGGCTTCCTTCCTTCTATCTATATATCTATCTATCTATCTATCTAGAAAATACTATCTATCTATTATTTTCAAATATAGCAGTGCACTATCCTTTTAATGCAACTTAAACACGACACCATTTATAAATATGGTTCGTATATATGGTATGTACTTACTATAGTTAACCACACAATTTGACAAATAGAAATAAATTTAGAGATTCTTTTACTTATTAAGGCATATTGTAGAAAGACCACTTATTCGAGATAGAAACGAAGCTAGAGATTCTCTTACCTATTAAGGGTGCACACCATATACACGGTAGAAAGGAACACAAATGGCATTTCTTTGTTAATAATGACTTGACATTCACAACTTTGTAGAACATGCTGCATTATAAGGTAGGAATAAGTTTCAAAGTTATATCTCCTCTAGCACAATATAAACCTCAATTTTGGTTTGAGGATGAATATGTTAGGTGTTATTGAGCAACCCACAATCTCACAACTCATTTCCTTGGTTATATCCCTTAGTCAACTCCAATCAAACTTCTATTCCAATCAAACATCTATTTGCTGATTCTTTTCTAGCATTATCACTTCCTCCTAAGATTCCACTTAACCCTTTGCCCCAAGCCTGCCTTACTGCTAGTTTACTTGTTTATGTTCTTCGCAACTTCACCATAATAGTATTAGGTGTCACTTCCTCCTAAGATTCCACCCAACCCTTTGTCCCAAGCCTGCCTTACTGCTAGTGTACTTGTTTATGTTCTTTGTAACTTCCGCATAATAGTATTAGGTGCCACATCGGATATCGATGAAGAAGAGATTGCTAGACGGAGACTTACTACGAATAATATTGTTTAGGAGAAGAGGGTAAGATTATTTGGATCTACAATTTCTATAATTTGTGAAGTTTTTTTCTTTTTCTTTTTCTTTTTCTTTTTCTTTTTCTTTTTCTTTTTCTTTTTCTTTTTCTTTTTCTTTTTCTTTTTCTTTTTCTTTTTTTTTTTCTTTTTTTTTTTCTTTTTTTTTTTTTTTTTCTTTTTCTTTTTCTTTTTCTTTTTCTTTTTCTTTTTCTTTTTCTTTTTCTTTTTCTTTTTCTTTTTCTTTTTCTTTTTCTTTTTCTTTTTCTTTTTCTAATAAATAGTAGTGGCAATAAATGGAAGAAATAAATTTAGAGATTCTTTTACTTATTAAGGCAATAAATAGTAGTGGCAACTTTAATTTCTAATGCCATCACTTCATGCATAGAAGATATACCCCAAAAATCCTTAGAATTGCATTTACATGCAACCCTTTATGAAAAACAATTTCTAGGAACTTTCCCATCAAACAAAATACATCTTGTTCATAATAAAGGAATCAATTATAATCAAAGTTCATATACCTTCAATTGTTTCTTTTCCTCACTATGCACTTAAAATGCACTTGTACTTTTGCCTCACCACCATATCAACCAAGTGGAGAATTCATTACTCCATAGAAATACCAATATTGTAATATCTCTATTATCTCAAAATCTGAATCCAAATTTTACATCTTTTTCTTTTTCTCTTTCTCTTTCTCTTTCTCTTTCTCTTTCTCTTTCTCTTTCTCTTTCTCTTTCTCTTTCTCTTTCTCTTTCTCTTTCTCTTTCTCTTTCTCTTTCTCTTTCTCTTTCTCTTTCTCTTTTTCTTTTTCTTTTTCTTTTTCTTTTTCTTTTTCTTTTTCTTTTTCTTTTTCTTTTTCTTTTTCTTTTTCTTTTTCTTTTTCTTTTTCCTTTTCCTTTTTCCATGACTTTAACCATGACCCAGATAATATTATTCAAAATTTTAATGAAATCACACACTAAAAGTTACTTCATCTAATGCTAAAAGATGGAACCAAAACATGCATGCCTTTTTAAAAATAATTTTGAGTTCAAATGCATGTTTAGCATCAACCATTTTGATGAAACCTGTGCAGTAAGTTATCAATTGAACATTTGCTAAGTTATCTGTTTGTTTCCTCTTTTTCTCTTATTCCTAGTTTGGGATGGCAAGAATTGCCTCAATGATGCTAATCGACCCACTCCATATGATCGATATTCTCATAAGGAAGAGGATGTATGCATGCATGTTTTCCATGCAGTTTTAGACCTCTGGTTTAGTTTGTTATAGCAGGGATCTTCTTCAACTTCTCAAATCAACGTTCCTTCTTCGTCTCAACAGTTTCTTTCTCTTTCTTTTGAGCTATGAAGGGAAGGGGCTTCTTCCTGCGTAGCAAACAATTCTTAGACATTTTTCATTCTCCTCTTTCCATCCTGGCCTGGTTGTCTAGATTGAAATTCTCTTTCATCCTTCGTGATTCTTAAAAGTTAAGCAGAGTTCTCTGCATGATGCGAGTCCTCATGAGAATGCTAATCGATCCACTCTGTGGGATCGATATTCTCATGAGGAGGAGCATGCATGAATGCATGTTTTGCATGCAGTTTTGGACCCCTGGTTTAGCTTTTTATAGCAGGGGTCTTCTTCAGCTTCTCAAATTGGCATTTCTTCTTTGTCTCAGTAGTTCCTTTCTCTTCCTCTTGAACCCACCCTCCCACTCTCCCTTTTATTATGTATAATTAATTAAGTCTCTCTCTCTCTCTCTCTCTCTCTCTCTCTCTCTCTCTCTCTCTCTCTCTCTCTCTCTCTCTCTCTCTCTCTCTCTCTCTCTCTCTCTCTCTCTCTCTCTCTCTCTCTCTCTCTCTCTCTCTCTCTCTCTCTCTCTCTCTCTCTCTCTCTCTGCTGACAGAGAATATTTGGGAGATGAATCTGCTGGGAGTGAAGACAAAGATGATTCAGGTGTTGTTGCAGGTCGAAATGGATCAGGAGGTTTAGAGGCTGGCCGGAAATCCAGTAAGGGGGCTCTAACTATAGGGAAAAGAGGCCACGATGCTGCCAAGAGATCTTCTGGGGATGTTTCTGGAAATGAATCTGGGAATGGAGGCAAGTTCGATGAAGACTCTGGTGGAAAAGGGGGCTTAGAGGCAGGCAGGAAATGTGGCAAAACGGCATTGAAAGGAGATCATGATGTTGGCCATACCTCTGATGTAAATCGAAATTGGAAAAAGAGTGCAGGTGAACCTGCTGCAAAAAACAAGGGTGCTGCAAAATCAGAGGAAGCAGATCATGATGTTGTCTCTGATGCAAATCGAAAATGGAAGAAAGGTACAGGGACCTCTGGAGCTACTGCAAAAAATAAGGAGGCTGCATCAGAGGAAGCAGGGGCAGATGCTGAATTCTATGATGGAGACAATGCCAAAGATTTCAGAGATATGATGGAGGCGATGGCAGAGAACATGAGATCAATGCTTAGGGACTTCAAGAAAGAGTTTATGCGGGAATTTATGGGTTCGGTCATGCAAGAAATGATCAGAGAGGTAAGAAGTTCCTTGGCTACTGATTTTCATTTAGCATTGGAGCAAGTTAAACATGAAAATGCCATGGCTTTGCAAAAGTTGAGAGGAGAAATTGAGGCAATGAAGGAGGAAATTCAAGAGCCAGCTGTGAGAGATGCACCAAAGGAGGAGGATGCTGCAATAGCGGAGCTGTCACGCAAACTTGCAGAATATATGGAGGAACAAGACAGGAAAAATAGAGCTCTTAACCTGAGATTGGTGGGTCTGACAGAAAACAACCAGGAAAAGACGAGATCTGTAGTGACACGCTTTCTCCAAGACAAACTAGGAATTGAAGATATCGGTATAGTGGACGCATTCAGAGTGGGAAAAAAAGCAGACTGGGCCAGGCACATTATAATCAGATTCCGAGACAAGGACTGTAGGTGGAACGTACTGAGGAATAGGGCGGCTCTTAAAGGAGAAAGCGTCTGGATCAATGAGGACTTGACCAAAGAACAATTTGCTGCTAGGAAAGATGAAATTAAAAAATTCAAAGAAGCAAAGAGTCAGAACCAGAATGTTTCCTGGAAGAGAGGAAAGGTGGTTATTGGCAGCTAGGTAAGCGAGGCCATCAGGATTGGAGTGTGGAACATCAACATGTTAACGGATTCCAAAGTAAGTAGCATGTATGAAGTTCTCAAATGTTTAGATTTGATTGTATTTGTAGAGACTTGGGAGCATGAGCAATTCGCTTTACCTGACACACCAGGCTTTAGTATAGTAGCATCTGTTTGGAATGAGATAGGCACAAGTTATAGAGGGAATGGTGGCATTGCATGCTTTGTTCGAGAGAAGTTCATTCATTTGGTGAAAGAAGTGCAAGTTAGCAGCAGTAAACAATATCTTTGGGTGGAAATAAAGGGACACAGGAAGGTGTATCTGGCAGGTTGTTATTACCCCCCGATACACAAGAAAGCTTATGACAAAGGAGATATTGATAGGGCTGATCCTTTATTCCAGCTAGAGCAGGATGTTGTCAAACTTGCAGGCAGTGGGGATGTAATACTGGTGGGAGATTTTAATGGCAGAACAGCAAATAGGCAGGCATCGGTACTGACTCAGGATGGGGACCCCATGTGGATGGAAGAGATGGACAATGAGGAATTGAAGTTAGCAGGATGGGCAAGAGAATCAGAAGATAAGGCATACACCACGCAGATGGGCAAACTATTGTTAGACATGTGCAGTGGGTTAGACTTGAGAATATTTAATGGCTTGCACAGATTTTCGGGATCAGGGAAGTGTATGTGCAGAGGGAGAAGCGTTGTGGATTATATCATAGGAGGGGAAGGGGTATCACAGAGAATCCAGAAGTTAAAAGTATGGGATCTGCAGCCGGAATCAGATCATGCCCCAATAATATTTCACCTGGAGGTTGGTAATGTACCTAGTCATGCTCTGAATAATAAACAGCGAAAATCTATCAGGATGGATCCGAAAAAAGGAGATATATATAAATCAACGTGTGAGGTAGGGATGTCAAGGTTGGATGGCGTGGTGACAGCAGCGGATATGGATAGGCAGATTACACAGGTTCTCCTGGATGCAGCAGTGCACAGCTTCACACATAAACGGAAAGCGAAGGGGCTGCCATGTAACAGTTGGTACGATGACTCATGTAAGGCCAAGCGTAGGGAATATCATGCGGCAAAGGAAGCAGGGGATAAAAAACTGAAAAGGAAGGAGTATGTCACTCTCGTTCGCAAGAAAAAGAGACAATTTTTACGGGAGAGTCAAGTAAGACACATATATGATTTGATACGGGAACCTAAAAGTTTCTGGAACCGAATGAAAATGAAAACTGCAGATATTCCCACTTTTAATGCCGTAGACTTATTCCAACATGTTAAGAAGCTGTATCAATTGGATGGGATAGAATCGAAGATGGTTATGGAACAGGATAGGAGGGAGCCTTTTATCACAGTTGAGGATGTCACGGCTGGAGTTGCGAGACTTGCAAATGGTAAAGCTGCTGATGCGCGTGGTGTTGTTGCAGAAATGTTAAAATGGGCGGGAGACCAGCTGATCGAGCCTCTTGTGAAGATGTTTAACATGGCGATATGTGAAGGGTTTCCAGAAACATGGCAAATCAATCGAGTGGTACCGATCTTCAAAGGAGGTGATAAGTCTGACATCAATAATTATAGGACCATTTTGATATCTAGTATATTCTCCAAGCTTTTTGCATCAATACTAGAGTCTAAGATTGAGGAATGGGTCGAAGAACGTGCTTTAAGAGCTCGTGGGCAGGCTGGTTTCAGGCGAAAGCACTCCACCATTGATCACCTGGTCACTCTCAGGATTGCAATGGATGCTATAAAGGGTAAGAAGCAACCTCTCTATCTTGCGTTCATTGATTTCAGTAAAGCATTTGATATGGTCCCTAGAGAATGCCTGTTAGAAAGAATGAGAAAGTTGAATATACCAGTGGAGTATAGAGACGCTACCAGGCTAATATATGAAAGGGTGCTGGTGGAATTATCAGTGCCCTTCAAGAATGTATGTGATGATGTGATAATGAGTAATGTAGGTGTCAAACAGGGCTGCCCTTTGTCTCCGACATTATTTGGACTGTTTATTGATGGTTTAGAGGAGTGGATTATAGCGCAGAATGGGTCGGGCACCTCTATCGCAGGTTATGTGCTTGTCCTTCTATTGTATGCAGACGATGTAGTGCTTATCTCGAAGCAGCCAGCAGGGCTCCAGAAGCATCTTGATACATTGGCTGCTTTCTCAGATGCTATGGGTATGAAAGTGAATCTATCTAAGTCTAAAATCATGGTCGTGGGTTCCAGAAAGAATCGAGACTTTTGCTACAAAGGAGAAAAGATAGATTGTACGGACGCATACAAATACCTGGGGTTAGTACTTGATAAGAATTTCAGATGGAATAAGTGCATTGAGCAGAGAACGAATGGTGGTCTTAAGTCACTTTATGCAATGCAGAGGAGTTGTGGAAAAGCGCATATACTGAACTTCAGCCTTAAGAAAATGTTATACAAGGTCTTGGTCCAATCCGTGGTATTATATGGCTGCGAAGTTTGGGGTCCAGGGTTGCCAGCATGTTTGTGGAGTCAGGTGGAGAGAATCCAGAAGAGATTTCTTTGTACGGAACTTGGAGTGAAGACACAGACTCCATATGAGATGATGTTGGCAGAATGCGGTATGATTCCCTTGGAAGGCGAAGCCCTTATCCAGACATTGATATATGTGAAGAAAGTTATGGCTTTAGATGATAGTAGACTGCCCTACTTAGCAATGAAGGAAAGTGAATCGCATGGTTGGTATAAGAATGTCAAGGATTGGTTGTTGAAATGGAATATGAGAATAGAGGATTGTCCGTCTAAGGAGATAAGGGAATGGGTGATCGCAGGAATCCGTGCAGTACTTTGGCTAAACCCGAAGACAAAGATGGCGGCATATCGTAATCACATGAATCCTATGCTACAGGAGGCTTATTACTTGAAGAGTGACATATCCATCCTGAAGCGTAAGGAGATTTCACGTATGCGTCTGAGCTCTCATCATTTGAGTATAGAGGAAGGCAGATGGAGGAATATACCAAGGGAAAGGCGAGTCTGCAAGGTATGTGGCCAGGATGAGATCGAAGATGAAGTGCATGCCCTTCTTCTATGTCCAGCATATGAGATATTGAGATGCAGGTATGGGGTCCGAGGCACGTTGGCTGATTTGTTTAGCCTACCACCTTCCATTGTTGGTAACTTTATCATAGAGATGTTGAAAATTAGACGAACTTGTATTGCTAGTATTGATGTTCTTTTACAAAATGATATAAATGAGATAGGGATGAGTGAGGAGATAGATGATGCTTCTGACTGTGGAATCTCATTAGAGGATTGGTTTGATGTAGAGGACAATCTGAACGTCTGATAGACCTGATGGTCTTAGTAGGCGTAATAATACACATTTCATTTCATTTCATTTCTCTCTCTCTCTCTCTCTCTCTCTCTCTCTGGGCGTTTGGTCTAGTGGTAACACACTAGTTCCTTAGCAATGTGGTCTCGAGTTCGAGGCCATCCAGAATCGCACTCGGTACTGTTGGGGGTCAAATCCCAACAGACGCAATGTAAGGTGGTTGGGGGCAGGGCCCAACCGAGCAATGTAGTGTGGCGTGTGGTCACATGTCCAGTTGGATGCTGCCTAGTGGCGTGACATTAAAACTACTACTCTCTCTCTCTCTCTCTCTCTCTCTCTCTCTCTCTCTCTCTCTCTGTGTGTTTATGTTATGTTTATTGTTTCGCTTGGCACGCGTGACCAGCCCTTTATATTTTGGAGGTTTTTCTCATATATATGTTTTAATATTTATGTTGTGCAAAGATTCAAGTAGCATGCGCTTTTTGGCTTCGTCGATATTCATATTTTTTGGAGACCGCTGCAGTAGCCTGAAGATTGTCCAAGCCCCTTGCTGAGGGCTTATTACTAGGGTTTTTCCTCGAAAGGCGAGGTTTTTTAATCCCGATGATAAGCCTTCAGTAGGAACATCATCCAACATCTCATCATACTTTGTCATTTTAACAACTCCATCGAGGAGTTGTTCTTAGCTACATAATTGTAATAATTTATAATTAGTTTTGTGGTAGCCTGCGACGTGCGGCTACCCAATCTCAACCAATTTATAACACCTGCTGAGATGAATGAATGAAAGAGTACCTATGGCAGTTTGCATGCATGATGCGAGTCCTCATGAGAATCATCCTTACGAGCATCACAATCGAATTATTAAATTACAATCATTTACTTTAACATTGCCACCAAATGCCTCTCCAATTTTTGGATTTTGTCTTTCTTATTGAAAGAAGCTTGATGGTCTAATCAATGCATAAAAACTATAATGACTACCAGAGTGTAACTACCAGAAGTTTCTATGTAGACTTCTTATAATCTACAAATGTCCCCAATAAATAAGAATATACGCTAGTACACAAATGTAGATGCAAACTTGCATCAGGACAAGGACAGTTTAAGCGCAATCTTTCACATGCCACACTTTATGGTATACTAGCAGGTGGCATCGTCAAATTTCTTGTCGGTGGTTTTTCAGTGAAGCTCCGCTTATCAAACCTCCATTAACCATATTTTCCAAACATGGATTTGTCCTATTCCATTACAAATGTATTTGTCAAAAAAACATGCGAAAATAACTAGCCTCTCCTGAATGTTGGATGTGCATCATTACATGCACTAGTCTATTATCTTAAAATGAGGCATGGACAATTTAAACATTGTTCACTAAATGTTAACATATGACAAGCTGTAGTAGATAAGTTGAAGAGAATGCTCTCACCATCAATGTGTAAATGCAACCATAAGTGTAGAATAGTGTACTTATTGCCTAGTAAAACATCATATGTTGTTGCATAAAAGCAGAATATCATTTCTAACTGTTAGTATAAACCAAGCTCTAAAAGATACTGATAAATTCATAAAAGCAAGGAATGAGAAAGAACTCCTGCTCCATGGCATAGTCTTTTGCTTTATGCATAAAATGCCAAGTGAATAGGCCTAAATATGTTGTCTCAAAATATGTACAATAAGCCAGGTAACACCATGTTTTTGGTCTCTCTCACTTCCACAAATGCTAGTAAAATCATAAAATTCAGAAGAGACAAGTACACAAGTATTCCACTATATAGGCACAAATTAACAATTCTTATTTATAGCTACAGATATTATAGTAGTCATTTTGATGTAAAATGCTTAAACGCATCGTGTTCTACAGCCATTACGCTAATGCAGATTTTTTTTGGTTGAAGGACATCAGACTTTATTTAATCAAAGAATCAAATACAAGTATAAGTGCAAGGACAGGAATAAGCATCTGAGCGCACATCACTCCTCAAAGATCAATCACCTCTTATGAGGGGCAAGTGTAGAACAATGGTACAACTTAGCAGATGTGATCTTGAGTTTCTTGGAGAACATGATTATCTGCCACATCCAAACCTTTAAAGATTATCAGTCTTCGTCTTTTTCAGATAGTCCAAAGCAAACACCTTGCTGCAAGAAGAAAAGCATGGCTTTGAAACTCTGTCCAAGCACTTGGGTAAATTGCCAAGAGCACTTGTTAATGTTAATGAAACTTGAAAAAGAGAGAACAACCAATCCGAGGTGGTCACACATAAAATGGTAATGCTCAATGGTCTCATTCACGCTTGCATACTGGACACTGATCTGATACTCTAGGGTTAAACTTGTAGACAAGCTCGTTAACTCGAAGACATCTATGAAGAATCTGCCACCAAAGAACTGCCACTTTAGGATGAAGTAGCTTATTCCATGCCCAAGACCACATCTGCTACTATTGAAGAGGAAGGAGTTGAAGGGGCCACTTATTAGGAGGAGGAAGAATATCAGTATCAAGCAATAACTTATACATAGGTGTGACGTTCCAGGTATTTCTACGGTATACATATGCATACCATGACACGTCACCAGTATTTAATTAAACCCTTAAGGGTCAATAGGGGATAACTTAGATTTATTTAAAATGGATTTTATTAGCTATGCTAATAAAATTAGGGGATAATTAACCTAATTATACTAATTAAGGTATAATTAGTTAAATGTCACCAATAGGGAGTGCCACCTGGCCTAACTCGATTGGCCAAGTGGGACTTGATAATTTGGATGGAGAAATAGGGGTCCTATCCCCATTTTGCCCCAAATTCGAATTGGGAAGATAAAAGGAGGAATAGCTCCCAGTTTTTGCCAGTTCTTGCCAACAGACCCAAAGTATGGAGACCTACCGTGATAATGGCTCCAGCCAAGAGACTGGTTAGTCCCTAGATAGCTTCTATCTCCGCTAACACTTCTTTGACTAGATGGAATGGTTAAATTCTCTTCCGTATGTTGTTTTGGATGATGATGGATACTTAGATGGTGTTTATATTCTTGCTTTCTGCTCCCTCCGTGTATTGGGATTAAGGGAAGGGTAGAGACCTGAAAGCCTCTTAGAACTAGAGATGTTTCCTAGCTAGACCCCTTAATACCCAATATATGCGGCATGTGCACAAGAGCCAATCTGGCTGAGGATGCTATGATGTGGTTCAACACCAAACAACGGACACAACTGGGGAATCGGGGGTGGAGCCTTGCTGAGCGTGGCTACTGGGGCTCCTACAGTGTGCTAGGCCTATAGTCGGTCACTGTGTGTGGGCCGAGTATGGGTCTGACACCTCCTGGGTCGTTCGATATGACCGTTATAGACGTCCTCGACTTTGTGTAGATTTAGAGAGGTAAGTCGGGTACGGATACGGGTGCTGAAGGTGTGGTAGGTATCCTCTAACACACCCAGGAAACCGTTGTGATCCGGGAGGAGAAGCTTCTATGACCTGCCTCATCGGACCAGGGAGATGTAACCCGGAGTAGTCCCATAGGGTGATTCCTTGGGATTGTCTATCCGGAGGGCTACAAGCACGTCATAGCATGATTCATCCTATCTGCAAAGTGTGCACAGGAGGGGCGGATGGAGTGGACTACCATAGCCATTCTCTTATGCCAGCCAACGCCATGTTATACTTTCGTCTACTTCCATGGTGGAGCCAGAGGTTCGTGTTTTGCAAGCGCCATAACTTTCTCTAAGTAGCTCGGATGGACGAGATTTTTGCTCCAACGTGTCGGGCATGGTCCAATTACCTTAGGGACGTCGTTATCAAACCCTACTCAGGCGCCGCTCTAGTCGGAGCGTCTCAAAATTTTAATTGGAGTGCGTATAATCACAGTGGCGCCCGGGCGTATAAAACGCATATTCCGTCACCGCCGTATAAAAAAAAAATCAAGTTTCAAAATTTTTTTTGAATCTTTAATTAGAAAAAAGTGACAGTTATATTCTTTTACTTTTCTTCTGCGGAGCGCCTCGCCTTGTCCGTCCGCCATAGCCACCGGAGTTGAAGCTCTAAGCGCCTTGCCGCTACTAGTGCCCTACACCAGCGCCTCCTTTCACACCTCTCTTTCACCTAAGCACCCATGAATATGGAACGCACTAAAGGTACCCTAGCAACTTTAGTGTGCTTCAAATATTTGCCCAACTCGGAGAGCACCTTGCTACTGACCCGAATCGAGTCGAGCTACTTTTGACTGAGCTAGTGCAAAGTTTCGTCGCCGGATATAGGATTCCCTACCCTATCTTCCACCTCTCTGAGCGCTTTTTGATAAAGCTTAACCTTCTTCAGCAGCCTTACACTATGGTCGAACAACCTGACCAAGTTATGATGCTGGTTAAGTTTTATCCGCCCTCGTGCGTGGAGGTCCCTGAGGAGGAAGCCATCCGGAGGGAGGCTGCCAGAATCAGGGAGCTAGCCCGCCTGGATGATACCCGCCCGGGAGATGGAGAGGGGAGACCCAAAAGCTCAGGGGCTCGAGTATATTTACCTAGGTGATGGGAGAGCTATTATAAATGGCAATCCCTTTGAACTTTCCCCTTATGAGTATGATCAGGCCACCTAGAGTTTCACTTGGGGTGAGGTCCCATCTTACATTACTACAGATTATTTGATAATGATTCAGTTGGACATGCAAGCCCGGGCCGGACCATTATCGCCAAACTGCTTCGAAGGATCATGGCCCGATGCTTCGCTGAAGTGGAGGAGAGCATGGCTGCCGCCCGTGTCACACGCGAAAAGGCCGAGAGAGCCGAGCAACAACGGCAAGCGGAGGAGCTTGCCAAGTAGAACCAGGACCAGCAGCAACAACAGCAGCCCAACACAGAGCAAGAGACCCAGCCCGGCCCTGACCAGACGGAAAAGCCTACCATTAAGAGACGACGGAAGTCCACTGCCCATAAGTCGGGGAGCCAATACAAGGAAAAGCTCAAGGCTGTTGGGAGTATCGGGAAGGCCACGAGCTCTGGCCGCCAGCAAGAACGTGTGGATGCAGCCCGGCCTCACCCAGTATCAGGGGGCAAGACCTTGCCCAAGAAGTCGACGCAGACCCAGAGGGCAGTGGCCCCAAGGAAACCGCATCGGTTCAAATCGGGCACAGTGGCCTTACGGGAAATCTATAAGTACCAAAAGTCCACAGAGCTCCTGTTACGGAAGCTCTCCTTTCAGCGTTTGGTCCGTGAAATAGCCCAGGAATTCAAGACTGACCTGCGGTTCCAATTGTTTGCACTTACATTCGAAGTCCATACATTTTATTTGTACTTTCAGAAACAATTCAAAGTGCCATCTTCAAGATCCATCCCATTAACACTCCATTTAAGGCATTGAAAGTGCATTCACTTGATTTGCACTAAATAATTCAAGGTCCATATGTGTTTCAATGACACAAGTCAACCATTTACAATAAGCACTGAAGGTGGAATTGCATAGTTAAGAATAAATAGGGCTCGATAATTAAATTCTCCATCAAAATGGAGGATACAACCAGGCATACTATTTGCAGCAACCACAAAGGTTGAAAATGCATTCATCTCGTTTATTGCAGTGCATTCTTTTTATATGCACATTGGAGAGACAACTCGAGGTTATAACAGAATGGCTTTTTAGATGCATTCGTCGGAGAAGTTAGCATGGAGAAATCCTTGTTGATGCCATTAGGGGGAGGTGAGGATGACTCCCCAGAATGTATCCTAAAACGCAAAAAGTCATTCGAATGGAGGGTAGATTGATGAAATGTATGATAAAGTTCTCAAAATGGAAAACAAATCAATAATTGCAAGTAAAAATGCCAAAGGCGAAGCCACAAACGAATAATAAATAAAAACATATTTTTGGTCCACATCCCTAGAAAAAAAAGGAATCATGTGTTGCGGCGCAGGTAGAGGAGCCAACATATGAGGATTAATCTATTTTGGAAAGAAGGGGTATCTAGGTGCAACTTCATGATCATCTTATCCACTCACATACTTAAAATGCATGGTCACAAACCAACCTTTTAGAGCCATACTTCACTAGTCCTCGCCCTATTTACTACCTAAAAATGTATAGTTGCCATATCTTCTGTTTCCTCAGGTGGTAAAGGCACTATATTCGCAATTACATATTCTTTGGTGGCATATTCTTCATCGATGTCTTCGGATTAACGTGCATGTCCACAAGTTTAACCCTAGAATATCAGATCGGTATCCAATATACAAGCGTGAATCCGAGACCATTGAACACTGCATTTTTGATGTGTGATCACCTCAGAAAGGTATGGGATTGGTTGTTCTCTCTTTTTCAAGCTTCCTTAACAAGTCAACAAGTTCTTTTGGCAATTTACCCAAGTACTTGGACGGAGTTACGACGCCAGGCTTTTCATCTTGCAGCAGGGTGAAAGCATGCTAGGGGGAGTGCAAAACTACCCAGAAAAGTATCCAGTACTGGGTACTAGGAACTCGCACAAATATCTCAATAAACAATAAGTTTGAGAGTTGGTTCATTCGTTTTAGTCTCTAATGGTATAGTTATCCTTTGATACTATAGATTGACATGTTATTGACCTTCAATTCAAAAATTTTCAATTGATTTTGATGGAAAGAAAACTATAAAAGTACCAGATTTAAAAGTACCCAATGTAGGTACTTTTGAGGGTTCCAAACGTGGTACACCGTAGCATGCTTTTACCCAGCAGGGTGGTTGCTTTGGACTATTTGGAAAAGAGGAAGACTGGTAATCTTTAAAGGTTTGGATGTGGCAGATAACCGAAGCTCAAGGTCACATTGCTAAGTCGTACCAACGTTCTTCACTTGCTCCTTGTAAGAGGCGATTGATCTTTGAGGAGTATTTGGATGTATGCTCTTATGCTTAGGCAGGTGGCTTCACTCGGTGGGTCTCTGCTTATCTGCTGAGATTTTATTCCTGTCTTTGAACTTATCTTGTATTTGATTCTTTGATTAAATAAAGTCTGACGTCCTTCAACAAAAAAGGGGAGGGGGGATTGTGTTGCACATGGAGGGTTGCCCTTCTATGACTCAATGTGATGTTTGCATAGTCTTTTACGTTTAGAAGATCACTATCAAAGAGCCCTTCCAAATATATGCAAATTACTCAAATCTCCTTTCTTACAATTCTGAAACCAAGTGTTACTTTTGCAATACACGGAATGCAGATACATGAAGAAGAAATGCAATGGTTGATATGATAAGATGATGAATAATAATATAGTCACCAGTTCAAATATATAATTCTTAGAGTTGACTCTGTGAAAAGAAATGCTTGTTGTAATTGTTGTTTATTGTACATTGTATGTGGCCTAGACAAATAACACATCAAAACAAATTAATTAATATCACCACCAAGCACCCGATTGTTGCACATTAAAGCATCTTCATATTCCAAAACAAATGGAAGTGCAGAACCAAACAATATCATATCTGCTACTTACGTTACTCGATTGACTCCATTGTAAAAAGGGTTCAACTTCTTCTCTGATATTTTGCAAACACGCAATAAGAGCCACCTCAAAAAATATATTACTTAGGGATTTAGAAAATCGTTAATAATTGAATTGAGTTTGAAGTTTTATAATGCAATTATAAAACTTCAAGCTTCATATGATGAACTTATCTATGTATAAAGAATGAGAAATAATATTACATGTGGATAATTCTTAACAAAAAAGAAATATAGAACACTGATTATATTGGGCCCAAATTTACTTATCATTGACGTGATCTGGTTGCATGCTTATCAATATATCACAACGTCCACGGAGACCAAATTGGTCATGGGACCTAAACAACAAAGGGAACTATATAAAAAAAAGGATAATGCTAAGTAATGCTAATGATAATTTTGTGCATTATAAAACCAGATTATAAAACCATATTATATCTTATCTTTTCTTTGATAATATAATTCAGTTTCTAATTTTCTATTTTTGTCGCGTTTGTATTTTTTCTGCGCCGCAATCCTTTATCATATTTTCCTGCCACGTTTTCTTCTTGGAGTCGATCTGGGGCGTCCAACCTTGGCCCTTGGGAACGGCCGGGTAATAACGGCAAGTTAGAGCAAGGTGCAAGATCTCCAGTGCAGAGCAGCAGCTGGTAATCGGTGGCACCGTCAGGTATTTTCTTATGATTTCGGTCCTTTCTTCTCTTTCGTTGTCATACCTGTGCTTCTTTGGGTTGCCATTTTGCTCCTTTCTCTCAGAGTTAGATTTAGTCTGTATGGCTTTTCTTTTCTGATTTTGCCTCTTTTGATGATTTGTTTGCTTGATTGAAGCTGGATATGGAGATTCATTTGAGCATGCGGCCTCTGGTTTCGGTTTCTGCACCAGGTCTTTTTCAGAGGAGCAATTCTGGAGCAGATGCACGTGTTTCTTCTTTAGGGGGCATGTTTCTTACCCGGGGCAAGAGGCTTCATTTTTCAGGAATTTGGGGAAACAGAAGAGCCCAATACAGGCAGAAATCAAGAAGGATGTACAGATTCATGGCTTCATTTCAGAAAATCATATGGGCAGAAGCTCTGATCAAATCATGAGCTTATCTCAGATCTTGTGGCTTTCTTTACAGCCTTCAATTAAAATATATCAGATCTTGTGGGTATTTCACTTTCTTTGAGAGATTTGAAGAGGCAGAAGCACAGGAAGAAGCTCATGGAAGATGACACAGTTATAGAGATAGCGAGCTGCTCCATTAAGAAGGCTTTTTCTTCCATGGTATTTATGATCAGGACCCTTCAAAGCCATACCCTTCACATGCACCATGCCTTATGCAAGGGCACAGATTTTCACAGCTTATCAAACCTCGTGCAAAGAGAACTGCATTCGTTCTTTGTATGGCTTTTCCAGCAGGTTTTTGCATGCACACCTTCGTTGATGGTGTCTGTCATGATTCTTCTTGCAAATTTTACTGCCTATTCCATAGAAGAGCATGATGTCGTATGCCCTCCAGCTTCAAAACCCAGTAATGGTGTCTATTCTGCAAAATGCAGCGTCCAATGAAGGGGTGACTTCTTTTCATGTTCGAGAAGGGATCCACGTTTCTGATTCTTCAGATATACAGGCATTTTCTGGTTGCGGATCTGGCAGAGGAAATTCTAAGAACATATTTATTGCAGGTGGTGCTGATGGAGAAAATTGGTTTAGCAGAGACTCTGATGCAAGGAGAATGGTGTCTAGAGAAGAAGTCAGTGCCTCAGACACCTTAATTTCAGGCAGATTTCTTTCAGATCTCAAAGATGAGCATGGAACCTTGACAGTGTTAAGTTCTAAGCCTGATCAATCTCAATATAGAGCCTCAGATAGAAATAGAAGAATTAATTGGGCTATGGTATGGTATACTGGCTAGGTGATGTGCTAAGCTGGTCTAAGCTGTGGTGATCTGCAGCAGGCATATATGCCATGTGATCTAGTTGAATATTTTTGGTGAGAACCTCCTCACTGGATTCATATTGCTAAGTTGTAAGGACAATTGGACATGATTAGCATTACATTAAAACTCTCATGATACATAAATGGATGATTGTTGGCAGTACATTAAGTTCTCCCATGATATGCTGGTCTGTGTATGTTAATTCCAGGGACAATATCATAGGCTTTAGAATGAATAATACAGTTTGCTAGTGCCTCTCTATTTTGCTTCAAGTTGCCTAAAGACTAACATTAAATCTTTCCACGCAGCAGTATTTATAATACGGAATGAATAATACAGTTTGTTAGCTGCTGTTATTCTAGGGTGCTGCAAGGACCGCCATCAAATTGTTGGTTGATTTAGTAGAGGAGGTTGTTACATGTTAATTCTTAGATTTTAGTGTGTGCTTGCTATTGCTTGCTTCGTACAGATAGAAGCAGAAGTATTAATTGGGCTATTGTATGGTATATTGGCTAGGTGATGTGCTAGGCTGGTCTAGGCTGTGGTGATCTGCAGCAGACGTATATGCCATGTGATCTAGTTGAATATTTTTGGTGAGATCGTCCTCACTCGATTCATATTGCTAAGTCGTAAGGACTAAGGACTAACTGGACATGATTAGCATTACATTAAATCTCTTATGATACATAAATGGATGATTGTTGGCAATACATTAAGTTCTCTCATGATATGTTGCATGATTTTAATAATTTAAAATCTATTATGTATGTTAATTCCAGGGACAATATCATAGTATCATAGGCTTTAGAATGAATAATACAGTTTGCTAGTGCCTCTCGCCTAAAGACTAACATTAAATCTCCATGCAGCACTATCTATAGGGATTCTTAAATTATAATTGTCTGCCTTGGCGAATTGCTTGCTTGCTTATGAATACAAAAGGTTTGATGGAGTAAATTGTATTGAACATTGAGAAAGAACTTGGAGTGTATCTTTTAGAACCCATTTTGTTCTAATTAAAAAATGTAATCTTTTCTATATTGTTTTGATTAACAAGATATAAGATATGCTACACTTTATGAATGTGTTGTTGCTAGAGTCCAAGCAACTTCTGGGCCCTTTGACCTGCAAAAGATGTAAGTAGCAGCGTTTATTTGCCTTGCACCCACATTAAAGGAACATGGGAATGGAATCGAATGGAAAATAATGGCCATGCACGTCTGGCTTTTTTAGCATTATTTGCTGATTTGTATATTCTTAGCACAACATTATCTGTTGTAGTAACCTCTCTCAGATGAAACCAAATGTCGCAGATGCAAAACATTAAAATTTTGCTTAAAGATATTTGCCAAACATGTTAGGATCAAGTTTTAAGCCGTTCAAAATTGCATCAATTGATGTGTTTTTGAAGTGGAGGGAGCTGACATCTACCATTAAAAACATGGAAACAATCATATATATGATGCTTTAAATCACCCAAGGGAGTCAGAGAAGAGAAATGTTCGCGGCGGCCTTGGCCGCCGCGATAAATTTCTTGTATTGTAAATTATATACGAAGTAATCAATCATGTCCTTTATCAAAATTGGGAACTATAATATCCCCCTAGTTCATTGTATTAACTTCGTTATTGGTAAAAATAAATAAATCTCTATTAAAACATATTTTACATTAAGATGGTTTTTTGTAACATTGAAAAGTTCCCCAAACTCTAAACTTCAATTTGGAGAAAGTTTGGTGCCAAATTTGGCAAGTTCTACTCTAATGACACCAAATACGATACACGTTCCAGATGTCCTCCATTAGATCTTAAATGTTAGAAATGAAAAATAACAAAAAATAAAGAAGCAATTCGATCATGCTCAGTGCGCACCTATAAATCATAATGCTTTTTCAATCGTTGATTCTGCAATTAACATATTAATCTGGAAACTATCTATGTTGCATTTATTAGATGCAGATTGTTTTGTACTTTTGCAAAAGAGGCATCTCATAAAAAATCCGACATTCTCTCTTCCGCTTTGTCCACACCTTCTCGCCTAGGTGCTTTCCCCTAAGGTGAAACGCTTCTCTACCGATGTATTTCGATACAACATTGATAGATCGCTTAGTCCCAGTCGTCTTCGGTGCAAGAACGCTTGACCAGTGAGCTATTACACACTCATTCCCAACAAGACTACTTGTAAGAGAACAGAGATTGCGAGCCCCATTGAATGCAGATTGGGTTTCGGCCCTTTGATTATGCCATGCCAGGTTTCTGCCTTGCTTCATCCCCTTGAGTCTCTAATTGAAATGGGTAAAACTGGCTAAATTACAAGTATCTAAAGGTCATTATTATGTTTCCTTCAGATTACTAAGTAGAGGGGCAAATTTAAAGCAAACACTTCAATGGCATCACAATTGACAAATATTGAAATGGTGAGGGCACGATCCCTTGTTCGTAATGAGAGTATTTGTTATATCATCAACCACAAAATTTGTCCAGATTAGATCTGCAGAGTTCAAGCACTACATGCAATCCGGCCTTGCATGCCCTGATTCCTACGTAATTTTTGCAAATCGCGATAAGAGCAGTATGTCTCAACTCCAACGAAATTTTTGCATTGTTCTAGGGCAGCCAAAGTGGAGAACACGTATAAGCTTTTATGTTCTACCACGTCGGAGATCATCATCGTATAGCCCTAGTAACCAACTCCCAAAGATAAGAGACATTGACAAGGTTTGAACCCACGACCAAATGAACACTTATTTTGGCATTACTAGGCCTTACATGCACACTTTGTAGACAGGATATAATTCCACCTTAGGAAGTCTAGGTCCCAGAGCAACTCTAGGGGCATTGCTTTTTAGCCTCACCATCCTAGTGCCACCTACCATGGTCCCGTTGATTTTTTATTACTTTGTTTAAGGTCCATACTAGACTAATGTCATCGATTCGCGTAGTGGATCGAGATTCTTACACAAGACGAGCATGCATGCATTACATGCATCGCATGCATTTTTAGGCCGTTCATCAGGTTGGAGGATCGCTATTTATTGCAGAGTTCTTCATCGACGTTTCATCGGCGCTTTCTCATCTCTCAGCAGTATCCGTGGCTTATGTTCTTTGATCTCATGCGGAGGAGGGGCTTCTTCTTGCATGAGCTACTCTTTCTTGACCATTCATATCCTTTCTAACCTCTTCTATCTTTGCCCTTTTGTCCGGCATAGGACAATCTTCATCTTTTCTCCTCGGATCTAGTATTTGAAGTTCTCTGGTATCGGGATGTTGTTGTTTTCATGCGAGTCGCAGTGCAAGAATGTCATCGATTCGCGTAGCGGATCGAGATTCTTGCACAAGACGAGCATGCATGCATTGCATGCGTCGCATGCATGCATCGCATGCATTTTTAGGCCGTTCATCAGGTTGGAGGATCGCTATTTATTGCAGAGTTCTTCATCGACGTTTCATCGGCGCTTTCTCATCTCTCAGCAGTATCCATGGCTCCCATCCTTCCCCCCCTTAAAATTGTTATTTATATGTTCATATTTGTTATAATTGTCGCGTGGCACGCGTGACCAGCCCCTCGCTTTTTCGAGGTGTAAATGTTGTTTTTGTCGCGTGGCACGCGTGACCAGCCCCTCGCTTTTCGAGATTTTTTCACTATTGGTTTTTCCAGGTCCAGAGGTGATGCACGACTTCGGTATTCTCTGTGGAGCGTGGGTTTTTTTGTGGGTACGTTTAGCAGCCCTGCGTTGTCCAAGCCCCTTGCCGAGATTTTATCGCTAGGGTTTTTCCCCGAAAACCCGAAAGGGCGGGGTTTTTTAATCCCGGCGATAAGCTCTCGGCAGGTACACGAGCCAACATCTGTAGCACACAATTTTATTTGGGGTCCAGATGTTATAACTGGATATTCCCTATGTTTTTCATTTTTTGGGTAGCCTGCGATGTGCAGCTACCCACCCTATACCATTGTAGAAAAAACTACTGAGATGAATGAAAAGCCTATCTATCGGGATGTTGTTTTCATGCGAGTCGCAGTGCAAGAATCTTGTACAGACTAGCTTATCCCACTGCCTTGCGATAGCCAAAGTGGACACAGGCTTTTAAATTCTATCACATCAGGGATCATCATCGTATACCCCTAGTAACCAACTCCCAAAGGTAAGAGACATTGGCAAGGTTTGAACCCATGACCAAATGAACACTTATTTTGGTATTACTAGGCCTATACCAACTCACCACACATACGTTGGACAAAACTTTTGCCCTACATGCATACTTTGCAGGCAGGATATAATCCCACCTTAGGAAGTCTAGGTCCCAGGGCAACTCTAGAGGCATTGCTTTTTAGCCTCACCATCCTAGTGCCACCTACCATTAGTCCCGTTGATTTTTTATTACTTTGTTTAATCTTGTACATACTAGCTAGGTTATCCTACCATGGTCCCGTTGATTTTTTATTACTTTGTTTAATCTTGTACATACTAGCTAGCTTATCCCACTACCTTGCAACAGCCAAAGTGGAGGACACGTATAGGCTTTTAAGTTCTACCACGTCGAGGATCATCATCACCCTAGTAACCAACTCCAAAGATAAGAGACATTGGCAAGGTTTGAACCCATGACCAAATGAACACTTATTTTGGCATTGCTAGGCCTATACCAACTCACCACATGTCTGTTGGGCAATTTTTGTCTCATATGCATACTTTGTAGGCAGGATATAATCCCATCTTAGGAAGTCTAGATCCCAGGGGCAACTCTAAGGGCATTGCTTTTAGCCTCACCATCCTAGTGCCACTATTTTACTTGAGAATATTCACCAGCAGTAAAGTTGCACGGGAATAATAGCTGAAGCCTTTCAATCCAAATATTACAAAACTCGCCTCCTACTATGGCGTTTGGGTTATGGCATCTGCGCTAGCAGGCAAAGCGATCGACTTCAACACTAGCTATGGCAATAAAAAATATTTAATAAGACCTATCAGTTGCTAAGTTAGCATATCGACTGTCAGTAGCTTTGCTTTCAATTTGCATTTGCTTTGTCAAATTCTTGGACCGATATCCAGCTAGAGGATTGAGACTAACGTTCATATGTTCATATGTGCATAGCAGGATAGTTAATAGAAAATTACTGGCGATAACAGGTTTAAGTCAATCAGATACAATATTCTAAGTTCATATTTTTGTATACCTAAAATATTCCACATACCCACATGAGCGAGGGTTTGCCCCTTAGAGGCAACGCAAAAAGAATCAAAGATCAAATATCTAAATTACTCGAAATGGGGAAGACAAAGTAAACTTCAAAGATATTTTAAATTTAGGGGAAAATTACCAAAACAGTCTTATATTTTGCAAAAATTACTAAAATACCCCTAAAAATGGGATGTTTGCCTAAAATGGTAATAACTTCTTTGTGACTGATCAAACATGAAAGTCGCCTTCACAAAATTTATAGATGACAATGAGATTTGGCCAATGGCAGTAGAATCATCTAAAACGGAGTTGGAAACTTCAAGTTATGGTGCTTTATATACGAGTTTTAAAAAACAACTCAAAAAAGCATAATCTGCTCTAATTTAGATAAATTTGATCTTGTTGAAAAGATCTTAGGGAAATTTATTAAAACCTTGAGGTGCACCCTGGACTACCATAGCCGTTGGATCTGTCGATCCTATGGTCTAGACCATATGTTAGAGGCTCTGGACACCTCTTGTTTCGCTTATAGTTATTTATATTTATGATTGGGGGCACCTATGATTTTGAAATATGAAATACCTGTTTGCCTAAGGATTTTGATGGAATATCGAGCCTCTATACGGCTTCGCCTAAGGTTATAAAATATGTAATACGGGGACGAATATAATTAGTGAGCTAACGTGATTATTTTTTATTTTAAATCTATGGGTTTTTTTTTATAACAACCCATTAAATTGTTTTGGGGAGATGGCCTATGGTTTCAGGAATTGACATTTTTACGTCCATATCAAATCCCCCCGGAACCCCTGTTACATATTGACATAATTCTCAAAAAGCCCTTCATGTTTTTTAAATTCCCAAATAGCCTTTCGTATTTTAAAAATCATCAAAAAGCATGTTTTTGCAATAGAAGATCATTTTTTACAAGAATTTCTGCAACATGGATGGGGATAAAGCTCTAGATTTTGTCGCTGAAAAAAAATAGCAACAATTGCATGACCACAAAGCAATCTTAACATTTTCACTTCAGGCACGAACATGTTTTAGACTCAATGTTAACCACAACTGATCGCTCTGGACTTTGTACTTCAAACAAGTTACCATGTACCTTCTAGCTCGTTTAGTGAGCTTTGTAATATGTCGTTAAGCATATTTCACTAGTGTATGTAGCATCTTCTCCACTTGATGGCTACAAAGCTTCTCCTTCAACATGATTCTTGTAAAAGCGATCAGGTAGTTGTCTTCGAATAATTTCTAGCATTGGGATGATAGGCTTATCTCTAGCCTCAAGAAGGCAAGAATTTAAAGCCCTACAAAGAATGATCATCTATTGAAAGAACGTGCTGTCTAGTGATTTTAAAATACAAAGGGCTATTTGAAAAAATATCTAAGAACTAAGGGCATTTTGAGAATTTCAAAAATGCGGAATTAAGTCAACAACTAAGGTCATATTGGTAAATTTCCCAAGATCTTATCATGATCTACAATTATCGTGAAGACGACTTTTGCATTTGATAAGCCACAAAAACTATATTATGTAAAATGCCCTTCCTTTGAAAGGCATTTTGGTAACTTTTGCAAAATATAGAGGCATTTTGGTAATTTTTCCTAAATTTAAATTTAAACATTGGAGGTGCGAAGATTGAATGCTCAAGATTACCTCAACAACTCAAAATACAAAGACACGAACTAACAGTACAACTCAAACTCAAATTACACAAATCAAAATGGACCATTCACAACTCCTCAAAATCGAAACACAAAATTCAAAAAATGCAAAGATAAGTATTCAAAGTTGGAGTGCAAGGACACAAACACATACTTCATACGTATATTTGCTAATTTAGAACACCCACCATACAACAATATTTCAAATAAGTTCACAACAAAAATTTCTTTAAATTCCAAAAACAGCTCACAAAACAAAAGTTTTTCCCACCATATATCACAAAATCCAAAAGTAATTTGTCTTTTCACAAAACGCAACTTTATTTTTAAAACATACAACATACTCTAAAATTCCTAAAAGAGAAAGTCCAAAAAGAAATTGCAAGAATCAAGCGAAAGTCCCACAATAAAATACTATCTATAAAAGTTCTCCTTAACCTAAGAATTATTTTACAACATTTGCAAAGCTCCCAAGATGAATTAACCTAAAAAAATATTTTGCAACATTTGCAAAGCTCACAAGATAAATTACAAGAACCAATCAAAAGTGACTTCGGCTACAGCAATATTAAACCCACTAAAGTAATTCGCAAAATCAATTAAAAAAGATCTCAACCTGAAAAATAATTTCATGTTATATCTAAACTATATAATTTGTAACGGGCCCATGGTAGACCGCTCGAGTATTCGAACCTTGAATGTGCCTGTGGGGCGTTCCCGAGACATCGGCATAAATGGGTAGAAGCGACTACTCATAAACGTCTAGACGGTTTTGCCCAGTTGGTTAAGGGCATGTCGGTTAGGAACGTTACAGTTGGTATTAGAGCAGGTCTCGAGTTCGAGTCTCCATGGGTGCCTATATGCATGGGTAATTTGCAAAGACTTGGTAATCATTGTGACATGGTATAGCCTTGGATGCTCGAGGACGAGCATAGTTCTAGTGGGAGAGACTGTAACGGGCCCATGGTAGACCGCTCGAGTATTCGAACCTTGAATGTGCCTGTGGGGACATCGGCATAAATGGGTAGAAGCGACTACTCATAAACGTCTAGACGATTTTGCCCAGTTGATTAAGGGCATGTAAGTTAGGAACGTTACATATTGGCTATTGGCAAGATTCCTATAGAATATTCTCTAAAGATTCCTGTTTGTTTTGTGGATACGTAGGCTTATCCGTTTGTAACACTTTTAAAGCTATTTTTTGACACGTGTCCAAAGGCTTATTTATTTCTGACACTTATTTATATAGGTTAGATAACGTTTTTAACACTTTTAAGGCTTTTTTTTTTCCTGACACATGTCCCAAGGCATGTTTATTACTAAATGAATTCTTTCTAAAAATTCCCAACTCAATATTTTGTTATTTAACGTTCTATTCAAAAACCTTGACATGTGTGCAAACTTTTTGAGTAGGGTAAGTAAGGTGCCAAGAAGTGGCACTGAGGTGGCACTGTAGCATTCTAGAAATCTTCCTTTTTCTACCTCTGTTTCAAACAACTGTATCCCACAATGGTTGTGTTAGATCAACCATGCCATTGGATTCCTCTCGTTGAGAGCTTTCCAACAACTGGCAATTTGCCATTGTTTCAATGCCATTGGAACCAATGTAATCGAAATGGAGAATCTTCATGGAATCTTAGAGAACCTATGTGAAATATTCCTAAAATCTTAGGGAATTTAAAGGAATATTGAGATAATCTAAAAGAATCCTTATAGAATGTTAGAAAATCCTGGAGAAGCTTCATAGAATCTTTGAGAATAGGGAACCTTTATATAATACTGGGGAATCTTCGTGGTGTTTAAGGGAATCTAGAGGAAAGTTAGAGCATATAGGAGGATCTTGATAAAATCTTAGAAACTCTAGGGGAATCTTCATAGAATATTAGAGAATGCATCAGAATCTTAAGAAAATCTGGGGTAATCTTTATAGAATCTTGGAGAATCTAACAAAATCATAAGAGAATCTTGGAGAATATAGAGGAATCGTACAAAAATCATGGGGAATCCCTATGGAACCTAAGGGAATCTTCATAGAATCTAGGGCAAACAGAGTTCTCATTAGTAAATGAGCCAGTAGAGGGAAGTCACTTCCCTAATACATGAAAATCGATAGAAAGAAATGTTCGTGGTGGTCTTGTCCGCCGTGATAAATTTCTTGTATCAAAAACCTTTGTGGGCTTTTATGCTAAGTTGTGAGGCAAGGTGGCAGGGCGAGATGTTGGCTAGGTCCAACGCTGAGCCTTGCACAAAGCCCCTTGGTTAGGGTCCATTCTGCCTTATCCACCAGTAAGGTGTCGCCACGTGACGTACATTCTTTTCAGGAATGTCTAGTTCCAATATCATTCCAATTTTTTAGTTGCATTCTCGGATCTTAACTGCATTCCAAGATCCTTTACTTGCACTCTAAAAGACTTGCTGCTATTACTTGCATTCTGCTTTATATTCTAGTTTCTTGATTAATTTACAAGAGATTTCTATTTACTAGGTGGGGAATTGAACCCCAGTGAATCATAGCCTAACAATAGATCAGAAAAGATGATTAAACTGTGGGGCCTTCTTCAAACAGAAGTACATGTTATCTACTACCTCTGCTTCATTGTGCTGGCTTTGCTTTGCTTCTTGATTCCTTCATGGCAGATATTTTATGCCCTCCATAGGTCGAAAGGCATAGTATAACACTAATAGTCCGCTACAATGTGTTAGACTGAAACAATACACTGCAAAAGAAAAGCTTACAGAAAATTTTCACAAAGAGCTGAAGGACTTCGATAGTAAGCATGGCCTCGCTCTAAATCAGAAATCAAGAGATCTTTCACACTGCCAGATCCTAGTTAAAACACGAAAATAAAGGAATCCCGATATATTTTTGCCTACAGATCATGGGGCCAGATGCGCAACAGGGCTAAATCCAGAAGAAAATATGGGAAAAGGAAGCAACTGTAGGTAAAGAAAGAAGCGACAGAAGATCGCCAGGGAAGTATCGAACTTTAAACTAAATAACAGCAAAAAAACAATGTAAAGAATTAGAAACGAACTACATCAAGCTACAGCGACTCATCTTCACCTGCAAAATGATCCATCGCCTTTATAGTGCCATAGCCATGGCCGGAGAAGAACTGTCGCGAAGAAAAGAAAGCTTCAAAAGAAAGCAAAAAGGCTTCAAAAGAAAGCAACGAAAGAAAGCAGGAGCAAGGTGCCATCGCTGGAGCCATCGCAGGAGCAGGGCACCAACAAGGCGCCATCACCATAGCCGGAGCCGCCAGAATGAACCCTAACACAAACTTCACGTTTTAAGAATGTCCTTTTTACTAAACATTCCAACATGTCAGCCACCCCTCCGCACTAACGCGCGTCGGCGTGGCTTCCACAACGAAATGTCCTTTAAAAGGACATCTTATATGCATAAAAGCCTGCAATGGCATCTTATACAACGTAAAATCGGACGTAAAGGCAAACTTTTGCAAGGGCATCTTATTATACAACGTAAAATGGGACGTAAAGCGAAGCAGGACTTCTGCATGCTGAAATGAAATCAATTCTACATGATTCTAAAAAGGCATCTTATTATACAACGTAAAATGGGACGTAAAGCGGGACTTCTGCATGCTGAAATGAAATCAATTCTACATGATTTTAAAAAGGCATAATTTAATAGAAATTTCAAACCAATTCTACATGATTTTTAAGGGGCATTAATTTTAACAGAAAATTTCAACAAAAGTCATACAATATTCACAAAGCTCAACATTAATATTTACAAGCACAATGGGTCCAAAGTAATACAGCCAGCTAAGAATTAAGAAGCTCAAGGATCCAAACTAAGCATCTTTTTCGTCGCAGGCACCTCAACAATAAGAATGAATCACATTGCTGCCTTCATATTAAAGTGGGAAGCCAGTTTCTGGCCCAAATCTCGATCACACTGAGATTTCAAACAAGCACACCATCAGGAACTGTGGTCGTTGGGTGTTGTATAAAAGCAAAGCAAGAAAATCTAAGAGCGCAATGTACCTGGGACCAATACGAGAGCCAAACACTCCTGATCTCATGTGTAACTCGTGGGTCTGACAGGAACTTTATGACACGTGTTCTAAAACGTTCTTGCCTGCATAATCATGCTCTAGAAATGTAGTACAAAACATTGCACAAGTCATGCAAAAATTCGAATAATCACCTGTCTGGTGGCCATGACCTATAACGTGCTCCAGGTTGTGCAAAATTATTCTCCTTCTCAATAATACGCTAAAGGGCAAAAGGGTCTAAAATCAGTCTTCCAGGTACAATCTGAATATCAATAAGACAAAAAAACCCAAAACAAACAATACCTTTTCCCTCACTCCGCTGATGAAACCTTGGGAAAGGGGCACACGCTCAGCATGTTTCACAGGATCAAAACGAGATGGGAAGTAATTAACCTGTGAAAAGCATATGCACAGCTTACACAATAAAACAGACGACAATCATGCCTAAGAATTTAGTCTATTACTATGGACAAAGAAAAGATTAATCATATGATCATATGCACAATATCCCACAATCTGATAAAGACTCACAATCTGATGAGAACACTAAACAACAAGTACGGCTTATGCTATACCTCTTCATCTCTGTGCATAAAATTCATAAACCCCTCATGATGATTATTATGATGGGCACACTTTGGTGCATTTACTGGAAGCATCAAGTAGTTTGGACCCAGCCTATGGCGTTGTGTATCTGAGTAGGAAAACACCCTTGTTTGGAACATTTTGTCATCTGTATAGTAGATACCAGGAACAATCACCCCAGGACAGAAAGCCAGCTGCTCATTCTCATTAAAGAAATTGTCTATGTTCTTGTTCAGTACCATTCTCCCAACAGGCTGCATCACAAGACCAAACGTTAGCTTCTACCCTTTCATGTATATAACATAGAAATGAGAGCCCAAAGAAAAGAATAAATTTGACTCGGCTCATGTAATGTGTCATGAAAAATGAGAGCCCAAAGAAACAGGATTATTAACAGAATATAGCTATCGTGGATACCATTTTGGTGAATTTGACTGTTTAAGAGTTGTGTTAGATACAGCTAGTCATCCCAAATCTACATAAAATCAAACCAAGCTACATGCTACTCAGATTACCTGCAAAGGGAATAGGTCCTCTGGCCATATCTTGGTATCATCCAACGGGTCAAAATCAAATTTATCCTCATCTGCAGGATTCATAGTCTGGATATAAAGCTTCCATTCAGGGAAATTTCCAGAACTGATGGAATCATATAGGTCCTTTGTGGCATGACTATGATTTGAACCACCCACGATAATAGCTTCGTCGTCAAGGAGAAACTTCAAACCACACGTGGGCTTCCAATGAAACTTACAGAGTGTCTCTTTCCCTCCCTTGTTTATAAGCTGTAAAAGCAAGAATGTATTGTCAGAATAATATAAATGTCAAAGCCCAAACGAACTGCCAGAACAATATGTTTAGACCATATCAATATGGCTAGAATAATACGATGCGCCTGGCCTGCAAATCAAATCCACATTACACCCTGCATTTTATTGCTATTATTTCAAGCTTCTTCAATACCATGTTCATGTGTTCTATATATGCAAATACATGAAGAAATACTTCACTATTAAGAGATGAAAGTTATGACCTTGAATGTATGTACACCAAATCCTTCCATGTGACGATAATTGTAAGGTATTCCCCAGTCATCTAGAATGAAAGTGAACATGTGGCAACTCTCAGGAATATGAGAAAAGAAATCCATGATTCTCCATGGCTCCTGAAGATGGGTCTTTGGATTTGGCTTGAGTGCATGGATCACATCAGGAAACTAAAAACCCAAAAATTAAACAAAGGTGAGTGTCTACAGATTAATAACTCAAATAATGTAAGCATAATGCACAAGAATGTAAAGTAACCAGAACCCAACCTTGATACCATCACGAATGAAGAATACTGGAATGTTGTTTCCAACCAAGTCAAAGTTCCCTTCCCTTGTATAGAACTTCACAGCAAAGCCCCTTGGATCTCGTAGAGTTTCAGGACTTCCTCTCTCGTGGATTACAGTTGAAAAGCGGACAATAAGTGGGGTTTGAACCCCGGGAGCACATAAGAAATCGGCACATGTCAGGTGGGATATATCATGTGTGACCTCAAAGAAACCCTTTGCACTTGCACCTCTTGCATGTACAACACGTTCTGGAATTCTCTCCCTGTCAAACTGGGCAAGTTTCTCAACTAGATGGTAGTCTTCAAGCAGCACAGGCCCTGCATTTACAATTACATACAGCTTGTATAAGATGTCCTCATAAGAGAAGGTTAATTATTGATAGGTATAGAGTCAGCAGCCAGTAAAATGAAACAAAACAGTCCTCAGACAGACAAAAGTAATGATTGAGAAAAGAAAACCAGATATCTTAGAACATACATAGAAAAACTGACATCCTAATAAACTGAAACTGATGTTCAAAAGCATGGAGCTAGTACGAAAAAAATACAGAGGCAGCTACTAATGTGTTTGTATATTGAGGAGATACAGAACTGTAGGGCAGACATCAGGAAAAAGGAATATCCCACCAAAATCCAGTGTTGATCGCTACTGTCAACAATAGAGATTTATCACACAAAGTGCACATGACATCAGCTACAGAATGTGGTATATACATATAATGGTTGAGAATTATTCATATATTAAAAGTACCTACCTCTTGCACCCACTGTTAATGATGAATTATTATTCCATACAGGAGCTCCCTGATTGGTGGTCCAGAAGGGTGAATTGAAGGCACTAGATGGCCGATGCTGCACAAGAATAATAGCATATGGTTAAAAACACCCATAATCACTCTTAAGTATGTTGAGATCGAGGTTAAAACAACTACTTTAGACATTGCCAAACATTTTCTAGATCAACATCCACTAGACTAAAAGAGCTAAGAATCTTGTAAAACCTCATATCTGTAGGGGAAGCCTCAACAAAGTGTACAAAAGTAAGAATTTGATAATTGTTGGAATCAGGCTGCCATCTACGTCATGGACAAGGACAAACAATTATGAAACTCAAACTCTATAACGTATGCATTTTGTTGAACTCAAATTTCTACCAGAAACTAGGCAAGAATAATGCAGCTGAACATAACTAAATATATAAATGAAAAAACGTGCACTTGGATTTTCCTTCAATCTGTGATGGAAGGCATTATCAAATCTTAGTTCAACCTACTTGTAATAAAATTGTACTTATCTCCGATATTATTCCAAGAGTTTCTGGTCTCCTAAACTAGGACATAGCAAGCTGATTCCACAAGTTTACAAACCTTTACCTTCATCTAAGTTTGAGAACGTGTTCTTTTTCAAAGATGAAATAAAAGGATGGGGTTTGAAGCAATGGCGCAAGAAACTTACTCGATCGGGATCCATAGCGCTGGCGCAGGGAGATGTCCGGCAGCAGTCCAGAAGTGCTTAATAGAAATGATAGGGTGGCGGATTGACTTGGAATTGTGGATTGCATCCACGTTGAAGCCTGCATGATCATAACCTATTTTGGGCAACTGTGGTGTGGTCCCTCAGAGACATTACCCTTTCCAGAGAGCGCTCTATTTGGCACATTCTTATTTGTGCAGCTGGAAGTAAGTCATTAGTTAGTTCATCAAACTTATCCATTTTGACAGAAATCTACATATTTACTCCTTTTACAAAGATTCGATTCTTCTAGGGTGCTCTTACATCTTATTGACATCTTATTGACATGTAGCTATCTTTTTCCTGGGTATAAAATACCGGTTAGATTTTTGGGTTAAGTTTTTGAGTTTTTTGGGAGAACTTCTGAGCTGGCATAAGCATGTGCTTCACATGAACATATTTCAATGCCTGGGCAAAAAATTTAACACATTTTGGGTATGAACAGACAGCAACAAGCGATCTGATCGCAAAAGAATCGAGGTCTTAATTGGAATGAGGCAAAATTGATTACTTGTGTAATCTACAATTGCAAAATCCGATGGAATTGCTCAAATTCAAGAATCTGCCTCGGCTTTTCCACATATCTGTAGAGGCGCCTGAAGAACCCACAGCCATATGTTATTCAAATCCGGCATCTAAAGGATAAAGGCAGAAAAGCATAAATAGAAGAGTTTGAGACAAGGGATTAGAAAGAAGAAAGTCCTATTGCCGGTTCCTAGAGTGTCCAGAAATCATGATTTTGCATATGCTCAATAGATCATTTTCCTGGTTGAGAGGGAAACCTATCCTGCCTAATGTATGAATGCAAAATTTATCTTTGCATCCACTCTTGCATGGTTTTGAGTCATATAACCATATCATTTTGCCTGAAAAATCCTTATAGGCATCGATCATTTGTATAATAGCACTATATTACTAGATCGGTGCTGCTAGGTCATTCAAAAGCCATTTAAGGCAACAGATAATAGCACGATTTGGGCCTTACAATTTAGGCATCCCCATTTTTACACAAGCCATATTTGCATGACCATTTAAGCAAAACGTTAAAATTTGTATCAGCGCCATGCCGTTTTTGAATCATGACAAGGTCGTTCACAGTATAAGCGGCCATATGCATAGAGTATATTTTTGTGCCATTAAATTCTGGCCAGAGCTCAAACCATAGAATAAAACCTGAGTTTTTAGGAAGGAGTAATTTTAGGGACCTTAAAATTTCTTTTGGAAATTTTGAGCTGACCTGGCGGGTGTTGGAATTTAGAAATATGATCATATAGATCAAGGATTGATGACATCGCAAGTGTCATGTGACCATGCCTAGGTGGTAATCCTAGTCATGTGAGGAGACATATCCTCTAGTGTAGAGATGTGTCCTTTTGTAGGTTCTTACCTATATATGTACAAGCCACTTTGGCTCATAGAGACTCATCCAATATAATCTTCATTGTTCTCTATATTTAAGAGCGGGCCACAAGTGGCAGAGCCGCTAGTGGCACTGCCAGGTCTGCTCAAAATTTCCACAAGAAATTTTATAGGTCCCTCAAATTCTCCGACGAATTTTCAACTAGCTTGAAATTTAGCCCGTTCTTGAGGCTGGAGCTTGATTTTTGCTTTAGAAAGTTCGATTAATCTCGGATTTTGATAGTGTAGGTGCAATAGAGCAGCAAACCCGAGCTTGGATGCAGTATTAGAGGCTGGAGATCAACAAATCTATTGAAAGATGAAATAGAAATAAAGATCTGTAGCAGTTTTTGGCCTCATTTGATTTTTATTTGCTGAAGCCAGATTCAAGCTGAAGATTTCTGCCTGCACAAAACAAACAAGAGCAATGAAGCTCTGTTTATGGACGTCGATGCCCTAAATCTAACTTTATGAGAAAAAGAATGGTCGATCCGGTATTTTTAGGCTGGAGCATTGGAGAAGCCTTAAATATCAGCGAGCTTGAGTGCTTCTTCACTGTGCAGAATCAAGTCGAAACAAAGGGCGTTCGTTGTGCAGAAATAGAGTAGGAGTCGGCGCCACCCAAAAACTTCGACAGAAAGTCACCAAAGGTTTTCGCTATTTAAAAACATAGTGAATAAGAGCGAAATTTCAAGGTGGTTGAAATTTCAAGGTGGTCGAAATTTCGATTAAGTATTTCAGAGACCATGATTTCACATTTCACCATGATACCCAGCCAGAGATATAAACTATCAGATAGTCTGACAGCCATTTGAGCTTGATGGACAACATTTTTATGCTCTCACAAACGTTTTGCCATACAGGCATGCTACTTTTGATGTTGGTAATTAGTTGCCAGCATACCACCAAAATATGATTGAAGGATGGACAAGCAAAGTTATGAACCTCAGGTTCCTTACCTTCCATTTATAACTACAAGAAATTTATCGCGAGGCCGCTGCGAACATTTCTCTTTCCCACTTCCCTTGCATTTAGGGAAGTGAGTAGTGCATAGGGATATTTGTGGCATAGGATTTGAACCTAATTCTTTTGTTCGACTTGTTGGGATATTTGTGGCATAGGATTTGAACCTATGCTAATTCTTTTGTTCGACTTGTTTTCTAGTTTGAACTGTGATTATTCAAGGTATTGCGAAGAAGTCTTAGTATCAAAGATAACTAGTTTGAGAGCATTGTTGTGGTATAGCTTTTAGAATCTTTGGCTTCTATATGGCTCATGCATTATATGCAAGAAAGATAGACTATGGATTTATATTTCACTAGGTAAGCAATATTGTTTCTTAGAGGTGGGTTATTATGCTTATCCATTGCCTAGGCATTATTGTTTTCTAAGAGTGGGTTATTAGGCTCATCAAGGACTAAGGGAAATGAAGCATTGGGGTACCAAGGTACAACAATAGCCTTTAGATAATGGGTACCACGAATAAATTTGTTATAAGAAAAAAACAATGGTTCCGAAACACTAAATAAGAATTTTGATTTATCTCTGGACTCATGACTTCCCTGTTACTTTGTTCTTCTTCACAATCGCTTGATTTCTCGCTAACCTCAACTTCGTGGGTCAGATCGCTAAAACAATTGCTCTGAGAAGTAGAATTCACTCGCAGTATGCCCACTGGATCCCTCGCATGCCAAGCGAGCCGCATTCGATGCAGCAGGCTGCCATAGAAACACATACATTTCCCCAGTAGCCATCTCTGTCCTTGAAACATTGGGCGCTCATCGCCCTAATTTAGAACACCCAAAACCCTTTTCTGCAGATGGGCACCCTCCATATCCACATCAAATGTGAATACTAATCGCCCAATTCGCCTTGACCCAATTCTGGTGCCCATCCACCTTCTCCGAGTCTCAAACATGGAGAAAAAATGTAAACTCATCCTTTTCTGGCATCTGCGAAGGTTAAAGAAATGCCTCCCTTAATGTCTTTGCTTCGTTTCCTTCCTCCATAGCCAATACCCATTTCCGATCTTAACAGCCCCTAATTCCTACTGTAAATCTTCATCAAGGCCACAATGCAGGTGAATCGAGCCTTCAATTTCGAAATCCCTGAGAACTATAGAGAGCTATATTGCCACGAAACAGGGCCTTCAAATCCTGGATATTTGCGTGCACGAAGCTATTAATGATGGGTTTCGAGGCTCTGCCATCGTCTTCAGAGATGAATTTTCAAGCTTTAGGCACCCCATCAGGAAGCCATCTCTAAAATAGCCATTTATGTGTTTACTTATTCTCTGTGCTTGGGCGGATTGCCATGTTTCCCCTTCTTCTAAGACCCAAATCTGCATTTCTGGTCGGCTTAACACTAATAAATTGCAAATTGGAGATGCAAATTTTTTTGTGCAAATCTAACGGTTTCTCTAATTCGCATGGCAAATTGCTTACGGAATTGCTATGAAAAATTGACCAGAGCTTTTTGGCCCAAATTGCAGTTATGGAATTGCAGCTTTTCTGGATCTTGAAGATCGTTATCAGACCACGCGTCTCCCATACGCAGCTGCATTTGAGAGAACTTAAAAAAAACACGTGTCTCTGCCACAATCCTAACAAAGGCGGCGGAGAAAAAATAGAAGTGCAGAACAAAAAAAAAAAAAAAAAAATTAGAGACTCGTTTATATATGTGTGGATTAAGATTTTCTTATATATTTGCAGGAGTTGATCCCTTGTGGCCTTGACAAGTTATGTTCTAGAACACAATCCTTTATATATTATGCTTAGTTGATAATTGTAACTTATTCTCCTTAACAGTGGGGAGGGGATGCAGAAGGAGAAGTGGTTAAAGTAGCCTGGTGGAAGTGCCTCTGCCGTCAAGAGGATGGGGGTTTGGCAATCCTAGATTTGGCTTTGCATTCTAAGGTGTTAGTCTCCAAGTTTGTTTGGAGTATTCTCCATGAAAAGGTGTTCTCTCCAGGTGCAGCATTGCTTTTACAGTCCCTCGAGAATTGTGTGGCTTTTCACAAGCCATCTGTCCCTGTAAAGTTGCCTTGGGCCTTGCTTTACGGTTTGAGGCCGTTCCCACACGCGTCACCTTTTCTCAAGGGTGTACTGCGGGCCTGGGAACATGTGCGAGTGCTTTTCCAGGTAGACTGTGCATTAGTATTTCATCACACTTCTCCTTTTCTGTGGGTTCCTCTGCCTCCGACATACTTGCCTTTGGCTGCCAGCTTGCACGCTCGGACGCAGGCCCGTTGGACTCGGGCTGCAGTCTCCACCTTAGAGGATTGGTATTGGCATGGCCAACTGGCTCCTTGGGAGTTTTTTCAGGCCCGCTTTCGGCTTAAGAGCAGTGATCGAGCTATCTGGCAGTAAGTGGCCTCCTGTATTCCACTGCATATTCCTGTTCTCCTCCAGGAAAGGGTGGTCTTTCAGATTTGGAAGGTTCATTCGGGGATCGATGAGTCATGTTTTGTTCGTTCTTGTTACCAGACGTTGGTTATTCATGATATTTTACCTCCTTCTGACAAGTGGGCACTGAAGCTTCAGGGTTCATGTTGGCGCTCCGTCTGGACATGGACTTGGAACTCTCTCCCCCCACCAAAGGTTAGGGTTCTCTTGTGGCAAGTGGCGCACCGCTACATTAGGGTAAATGTCCTTGTGCATAGATTTAAGCCAGCTGTGAGTTTTCTTTGCCCTTGCTGTGGCTCTCATCAAGAGTCCATTGAACATTGTCTAATCTTGTGCCCACATTTGCAAGCTGCATGGGATTCGACCAGAGCATTGTTCCGGATCAGGTTGTATAGCCAGAAGATACTTCTTCATGTGTTTCCAGCTTCATGGTCCTCTCCTAAGAAGCAGGCTTTCCATCTGTGTAAGGCATGGTTGGTTTGGTTGATTTGGAAACGACGTCGTTTATGGATTTTTCAAGGGATTCAACAACCTTCAGCCTCTTTAGTTCCATGACTCAGACATAAGCTATTCCAGAGTTTTCTTGTATTTACTGGCCTAGAGGAGACAAAGTTTTGCATCTGGCGAGATATTTTGCACGTTGTAAAGGCGAATGGGGAGTTTATACAGTGATTACTAGAGGTGATTGGAAGTTTACGCCCCGGGGGATGCACTTATACATAAAGGGGGTATGGCATCTGCGTTCGGAGGGTAGCAAAAAACCCTCCTTGTATACACATTTTTAAAAGGCAATTTGACCCCTATGTGTATAGATATTGCTCTAGATCAGTGCCTAAAAACACCCCTAACCCCTAAGTATACGTACATAAATGGTCCAAAAAATACCCCTCCGTTGAACTCTCATGGGTTATACGCTAATGAAAGGTGATCCCCCCGGGGTTTATGCACTAGTTTTTTAGTATGGAGTGTTGAGGTGTCTTTTGGGGCATTCTTTTTCCTCACTACTCGTCTCGTATCATTGCCATTCTTTTAATATAAGCGTCTCAGTTCTTCAAAAAAAAAAAACTTATTCTCCTTAACATCTCTAGCAATCTGTGTTGAATCTAGAATCTAGAGCTAGATCACTTGCAGATATTTGGAGGTCCACTAATTGGGCAATGCTGTGACTGCAACATGGAGTATATCCAAAATATATGACATGTCTCGTTAGAATTGTTTTCGTTATATTTGCTAGATCCATATGCATGCCCTTAGGTTGGATACCCCATAATTTACTCGTGCAATGCTAGCACATATCACTAGGACCTCATAGTATAGAAACATCAAGTCTCACATTTTAAGAACATCTTTTGCACCACCCAAAGGTACACAAATCTCCCCTGCAAGAGTGAATTGACGAAGAGAAATGTTCGCGACGGTCGACGCCGCGATAAATTTCTTAAAAGCTTTACTAGTAACGCATGCTTGGCATTGCATTGTCTGGCTTTAGCAACAATTTTTTGGAGAACGTCACACTTCATAGATAAGGCAATAGGAAAGTTTTGGTAAGTGAAAATTCATAGTGCATATGATCATCAATGCAATTCTAATTAGGGAAAACTACCAAAATGCCCCTATGAGTTTATGTAATTACCAAAATGCCCTTATGATTTCAAAATTACCAAAATGCTCCTGACTCAAATAAATATACAAATAAATTACCAATTCGCCCTATACGTCAAACTTAATTACCAAAATACTCCTATACAGCCTTGTTGTGACACTTACAAGGAGCCAGTGTTTCTTGTGGTTTTAGCGCATGATATTGGAGGCGTCTTACCACCAACTGCACGCAGACCTCTTGGACGTCCAAAATCTAAACACATGCACACAGGAGAAGAATATGTAGAGAAGAAGAGTATCTTTATGGAAGGTGTAATGGAAGAGACACAATGCATGCAGTTGTAGGGCTCCAATTTTGTGACTTCTGTATTTTTTTTGTTGAATTTAAACTTCTATTCTTTTGGTAATTATGTTTGATGTGTAGGGGCAAATTGGTAATTTGTTTGTATCTTTATTTTATACAGTGTATTTATTTGAGCCCGGGGCATTTTGGTAATTTTGAAACTCATAAGGGCATTTTGGTAATTACATGAACTCATAAGGATATTTTGGTAGTTTTCCCTTCTAATTACTTGGGGAGACAACTTGCTATACTGGGAATTTTATATTCTTGGGAGAGCAATGAGGGCCTTATTGTCTATTGGACTTCATGGATTGTGGCAAAAGGAGAGATATTAAACCTCTTGGAATGTAGAAAATACAAGTTGCCTCAGAATTAAGACACTCAAAGTGGAAGCAAGTGTGTGGGGTTCAGCCAGAAAGCCCTATGGCATTGGCTAATCCTCTTGAAATGTAGGAAATAGAAGTTGCCACAGAATTAAGACTCTCAAAGTGGAAGCGTGTGTGTGCCGGCCAGAAAGCCAATAATCTATGGTCGTTGGCTAATGACATATAAATTATATTTCAACAGATAGATCCCTTGGGATGGAACTATACATAGTGCGACTCTGGATAGTCTCTAACTCGAGACATGGTTGTTTTAGGACTAGAGTTTGTGACGTTCCAAGTATTTATACAGTATATGTATGCATACCATGACACGTCACCAGCATGTACTAGGCCTAGGGGCCCAAGTGGGGTTCACCTAAAATGACCAATGGATAATTATGGATTTTATTGGCATAATTAACCTAATTATGCTAATTTGGTCTAATTAACTAAATATCACCAATGAGGGGATGCCACCTTGGCCCAAATCGATTGGCCAGGAGGGACTTGCTATTTTGGTTGGAGAAATAGGGGCCCTACCCCCCATTTCAACCCAAATTCGAATTGGAGAGTGAGGAGGAGCAGCAGCTACCAGCTTTAGCCCATTTTTGCCAATACCTACCAACAGCCTCAAGCTATGGAAGCCTTCCGTTACAACGGCTCCAGCCAAGAGACTGGTTAGTCTTTAGATAGCTTCTATTCTGCTGACAATTCTTTGAATAGATGGAATGATTAAATTCTCTTTTGTATGTTGTTCTGGATACTTAGATGGTGTTTATATTCGTTCTTTCCGCTTCTTTCGTGTATTGGGAATTACGGGAAGGGTAGAGACCTAAAAGCCTCTTAGCAGTAGAGATGTCTCTAGCTAGACCCCTTAATACCCAATAATTGCGGCATATGCACAAGAGCCAACCTGCTGTGGATGCTATGATGTGGTTCAGCACCAGATAACGAGTATGATGGTGAATCGGGGGTGGGGTCTTGCCTAGCGTGGCTACAGGACTTCTACAGTGTGCTAGGCTTATAGCCGGTCACCATGTGTGGGCCGGGTATGGGTCTGACACTCTCTGGGTCGCTGGGATATGCCTATATGGACGCCCTGGACTCGAACGGGCAGGTGAGCCGGCCTTTAGATTTAGGGAAGTAAGTGGGGTACGAATGCGGGGGTCGCTGATGCGGCACGTGTTCTCTAGCACACCCAGGGATCCGTCATGTTCGGGAAGCAGACGCCTCCTTGACTTGCCTCATCGGACTGGGGAGATGTAACCCGGAGTAGTCCCGAAGGTGATTCCTTGGGATTGCATCTTCGGAGGGCTACAAGCACGTCATAGCATGATTCAGCCTATCTGCAAAGTGTGCACAGGAGGGGCGGATGGAGTGGACTACCCTAGCCATTGTCATATGCCAGCAAACGCCATGTTATACTTCCGTCTATTGACATCTTGTGACCCTGACCATCAGTTGACCCCTTGGAGTCTGAGCCTCAGGGTTAGCGCCTTGTCATGGCGTTTATTTCATGTATTATGGTTGTACTGTCTTTTTGTTGATGATGAAGGATGGGCCACTCTTCGTGGTGGTATATTATTTTAGCATGATTGTTGTATGCTAACGTGTATGTATTGCTTCCGCTGTATAGGATTTTCCATAGAGGACGTGGGACGAATGACAACTCCGTGTTCCTCGCTCGGACACTTGGCCATCCCAAGTGGTCCGAGTATGACAAAGGGCCTTACCAGGGTGATGTAGTCGCCATGGGAGGGGAATTCCCATGTTTGTACGATGGGAGCATCGTATAGATTCTGGGAGCGTCACAGAGTTTTACTACTACAGCAAAGGCCTAGGCGCAATGATGTTTGGTTGCCGGTGCAAAAAAACATGTCCCACGTGCATGTTGCATGCGCATGCAACAAGCACATGTAAGAATGCATCCCCTGCTCATGCCAAAAACGGAGCTTGAAAACCAACTTTTAAATATGTTTTGTAAGTAGACAAAGACAATCAATCGAGAATGAAATTTATATTTATAAATGCATTACTTGTTGCATGACCTTCTACTGTCGTAAATGTAGAAAAAGGGGACGATCCAACAATATGTTATAATTTGTTAACTGTAAGACAAGAAATTTATCATGATGGCTGCACATTTCTCTTTCTCGACTTTCTTGTTATGTAGGACGGCATGGGGGAAGCCATTCTTGCTGCCACTATAACCTGCAGAGGGGGCAGCGAGAATGGCTTCCTCCATGTCGTTCGACGACATCAAGGTAAGGCAGACCGGATTCTACAGGTTTTGGTGGGGCAATATGTCATTCTTGACAAGAATGATTCAAGAAGCTGCAAGAACGGTGATCCACTTACCTTGACGTGCTTAGGAAAGTAATGCCCCCTCTACTTCTTACTCCCCAGCAGGCGCCATCCTTACTCTCTGAAGGCGGCAGAATTTTGATCGGTCATATCTCTCACATCCGGTGTCAGATTTTCATGTGCTTGGGCTTGTTGGAAAGCTGGTTCAGAGAGCTTTCCAACGGTGTATGGTACTTGCATGCTTGTCTTTGTTTCAGTGCTCAAATCTGCTGTTTTCCGGGCTGTGTGCTAGGGTTTCTGTGGCAGCCCGTAGACACTTTGATTTGTATCTCTCACATCCGGTGTCAGATTTTCATGTGCTTGGGCTTGTTGGAAAGCTGGTTCAGAGAGCTTTCCAAAGATGTATGATACCTGCATGCTTGTCTTTGTTTCAGTGCTCAAATCTGCTGTTTTCCGGGCTGTGTGCTAGGGTTTTTGTGGCAGCCCTTCTTCTTCCTTCTTTGAGAAGTATAGCCCTCGCCTGATGCCGTTGTTGGCCTTGGCCACGCGGTGTTGAAAGGTGTGTGTTGTACTCTTATTGAAGGTTACGAGAATGTTTTACTAATTTATACCCTAGTTCCTGATGGTGTTGTTGATGAAAGTCTGACACCAATATAGGGATTGGCGTATGTTTTAGTAAGTATTCGATTGGTCTCGTCTTGTGGCAGAATTTTGATCGGTCATATCTCTCGCATCCGGTGTCAGATTTTCATGTGCTTGGGCTTGTTGGAAAGCTGGTTCAGAGATCTTTCCAACGGTGTATGGTACCTGCATGCCTGGCTTTGTTTCTGTGCTCAAATTGGCACTTTTCCGGACTGTGTGCTAGGGTTTCTGTGGCAATCGGTAGACACTTCAACGGCTGTATCTCTCACATCCGGTGTCAGATTTTCATGTGCTTGGGCTTGTTGGAAAGCTGGTTCAGAGAACTTTCCAACGGTGTATGATACCTGTATGCTTGTCTTTGTTTCAGTGCTCAAATCTGCACTTTTCCGGGCTGTGTGCTAGGGTTTTGTGGCGGCGGTACACACGGATATCCGTGAGTCGTCGCCCAAGTCATACCCCAAGTCATGGCCACAGACACAGTCCGTGTGTGGACCCACACTTGGTTGGTGAGCTACCTCAGACCACACCAACCCATCCAGGAAGGCCCAAACACACCAACCACCCGATTGACCCCGCGCAGCGAGCCCTCGGGGAAGACCATGAAGCGGGGCCACCAAGGAAGAGGCCTGAGGGCGGAGGGAGAGACGTCTTCCATGAAGAGGGAGGCCCGAGCCAAGGCCCAGTCGACCCGACAGGCGGGCCATACAGGCAATCCGGCAGTCGAACCTTGGAGCCGCATCCAGGCGAGGGTTGAGGCCAGCGGCAAGACGCCTTGCGTGGCCTCCCGGCAGTGGTGGAGAACATAACATCTCGGATGTTGCGTGGCAGTTGGTGCGAAAAAGCGGCGAATCACGTAATTGGAGGATCGCGTCATTTACAGGCGGATGATAGCATCCACTTCTTTGCAATTTGGTGAGGCGGCAATACCGCGGGAGCTTGCGAGATATGAGGGGGTGTAGACACCGGTGTTGGCGCTATGGAAGGCTGGGGCCTTGGGGCGAGAACGGGTAGAGCAGAGACACTCGTAACCCTGTCTTCGGATCGGCCGAGGTTGAGGAGGCTAAGGCCACGCCACACGAGGACACGAGGCCGCCCACCGCCGAGGGTTGCGAGGCCGCCAGCGTGAGACAAGGATTCGTGCCGCCGGAAGCTAGCGAGGCGTAAGCGGCGCTCTTCGGATGTAAGGATTTAGCACGATCCGGGGAGCTACAGGGAGAGGCGGCCGTTGCCCGGCAAGGCAAGGGCCTCCATGCCGAGGCACATGAGCAACTCCGCCATTGACGCGGAGATGGCAAGACATGACAACGCGTCCGCAAGAGGCGAGCTCGGACTCGGGAGAACGAGAAACCCTGAGAAAGAACATACCAACCCCGCGAACCCACCAACCTCTGGGGGCGTCAACACGGAACACATGCTGCGGACACATCAGATCACCCGGGCCGCCACCACCCCGGCCCGGGCCACAACCTATGCCTCACCCACCTCAACCAACACACAGTGCGGCCCCTTGAACTCAGGAACGAGACGCAGGAGCCGCAATGTGGTAGTGCGAGGCCTGACGGAGGAGTCGGGAGAACATCTCACTTCCCGACTCCAGACACAGATCTTGGACCGGATGATGTTCCCAGCACCTGTGACCATTGGAAAGGCGAGTCGTCATGGAATTCAAATACGGTCGCCCGGGTGGTCATCTTCAGAGTTGAGAGCGTGCGTGGCGGGTGGCCATCTGCGCCGGGCGGGAAGTTGAAGGGGGCGGCTCAGACGCGTTGGCCGGGACTTGACCCCCAAAGACAAAGAGACCCGAAGGCGTGAGCTGGCCAAAGTCAGGGACTGCCGCAGACATGGAGGGGCAGCGGGGCTGGTCCGGGGAAGGATGCGGGAATTCAGGCAGCCAAACAGGGATGCAGGCACTCCGGCCCCTCGAGTCCCCTCAGGGGCCCCGGCCGCTGAGCATCCACATCTTCCGCCCCCCACAGGACCACCACTACCACCGGACCTGAAGTGGCGATGCATGCCACTAAATAGGGATCGTGCCTCAGCGTGGTATCCTGGAATTGCCGTGGCTTTCCATGGCAGAAGGGGGACAGTCTCAATTCCGTCGCCATGGACATGGACCTTATCTTCCTCATGGAAACATGGGAACATCTTTGGTCTGAGGCTACCTGATTTGCGGGATACCGGCGCTACTCGTCTTCAATGAGTGCGGGAAGCGAGGGACACGGAGGAATTGCGTGTTACTACCGCGGGCGGCCTTGGCCCAAATCGGTCTCAGGTGCAAGGCGAGACAGGCACAACAGATAACGTGGATGCGAGTGCGAAACGGCGATGGCAGCCCTCTCTTTGTGGCGGCTTGCTACTTCCCACATCTTTGCCGAAAGAGCAACTTTTACCACACGCACTTGGATGTGGGCGATGCGGGAGCCCTATGTCGATCTATATGATGACATCTGGCCAGCATGAACAATTGGGCAAGGTCATGTTGCTTGGAGACTTCAATGCAGCGCACGAGGGACGAGCGAGATCCCAAAAATTCGCACCTCTAGGCGAGGATGTGTTGCAAATGGACCCCTTGAGAGATGGTTTGGCCAAAGGCGTCCGGATGGCAACCCGGGTTACGGTATGGGCGGTATTTCTTTGTTGGGCGATATCTTTGACTGGTCATTTGCAATGGGGCGGCGGTGGCCGTCCTCCGGCCGCTTCACTTGTAGACGGGGAGAACTGTGGGGCGGCACCGGTGTGGTGGATGCGTGCTAGCGAGGGCGAGCAATGCCTACACTTGATCACTCGCCCGATTGCCGGGGCCGGTGGTAGGGGCGAGGAAGTAAACTCGACCATCGGCCCTGTTCTTGCGGATAGATTGGCGAGCCAACCGAGCACCCATTGCCCCAATACCCCATGTACCACGGTTGCGTGCGGACTATGATCGTGCGACGGTCTATGCGAGGATGCTTGAGCATGGTGCCAGGAGTGCCGCAACTCCCCACACTTCAACGTGAGCCGAGGCGGCCCGGTGAGACCAGCTCGCCGAGGGTAGGGGCCAGATGCTTTGGGAGAGGCGGCTCGGCGATCCACGGGGGCTGCAATCACCTTCCCCGCAATCAGCGGGTTCGATGGCGAATGCCGGGAGAGCTGGCGATGGCTCGCCAAGTCTTTGGACCCACCATTAAGCGCATGAGCCATCCGTCAATACCGCTCCTTCCTCAAGACCAAAGAAAGCGGTACCTTGCGAGCACCGACAGATGTTTGGTCTTCTAGGCCGCCACCCTAGGGCCTTACGGAGAAAGGTCTTGAGTAAGCTGCCCGACCCGGGAAATATTACCCGGAACAATGGGTGAGATACTTGCGGCGGTTTGTATGACCCAATGGGAAGCCGGGCACACCGGTACCTCATGACGAGGCCTAGCGGTCATTCTTGAAGGGGATGTCATAATGGGCACACTAGCGCCTCGCTACTTGGGGAAGGCTTGATTTGGATGGTATGCGGCAGAGCTTCTCAAGTGGGCGGGCCCCAATGGTGCCCGGTTCTCGGCACTCTTCAACGGGGCATTGCAAGAAGGCTTCCCCCCTTGGACTACCGGTAGAGTTGTGCCCATATACAAAGCGAGGGGACCCCCGCGGTGACCAACTATCATTACCATTATGGTCGGATTCTGTCTTTGCCAAAGGCGCTTGCGGGATTCTTGGCGGCGATCGACACTTTGGGGGGGAGGATGGAGAAGTGCGGGCTCTCTTGGTGAGGCTTCGCCCGGCATTCTACTATTGACCATATCTTCACTCTGCGAACACTCATAGAGGATAGCGGAATCGGCCTTGAATGATAATCACATTTGCTTTGTGGATTTCGCAAAAGGCTTTTGACCGCGATTGCCCGGGATAAGTTGTGGGATAGATTGAGGCGACTAGGGACCCGTCGACTTGCGAGAATGCTATATCTGAGACTATCTGAGGCTTGCTCGGTCGTCTCACCTTTGTCGGGGAGCCCGTTGTTAGTAACGACAAGGGTGCGCCGGGGGCTGCCCTCTATCCCCGGCGGCTCTTCGGCTTGTACATTGACCAGCTAGAAGAATGGCTAGCTGAAAGCACGGGGAGAGGCTTCGGTTGATGCACCACATAATCCGGCAACTCATATATCGATGATGTTGACTGCTTCGCATATACCCCGGAGGACATGCAAGCGCCACACGGATGCTTTGGACACTTTTACGCCAATTCAGCGACATGAGAGTTAACTTGGCCAAGACAAAGGGTGTCTTCTTTGGTCCCATCATCCGGCACCACGCCTTCCCTCATTCACTTACCGAGGCGGGTAGTGGAGGTGGCTCGATCTTATAAGTATTTGGGCATTGAGTTTTCTACTACCACACTGCTTTGGGATGCATCCATCGGGTTTACGGTCGCTTGCGGTGGAAAGCCACGTATGCAATGCAAAACAACGATCACAAGGCGAGCAGTATGCATGGGGTCACCGGGCACACTTGTTCGGGGCCTTGGTTGAACCGGTCCTCCTCTATGGGGGGCGAAGTGTGGGGGCGGTGATATCCCTCACCACTTGGAGCGATCTAGAGCAGTGAAGGCCTTCTTGGCCGGGGCAGCGGGAGTGAAATCCACGGTCCCATATCGGATCTTGCTCGTGGGAGGCAGGCTTCCTTCCATTCTGAGAGGGGGCTTGCTGGAGCGTCACATTATTTACTTCGGAAGGTGGTGGCTATGGATGAAGCCCGGCTGCCCAACCTTGCTTTGGCGATGGCGATGGGCCCTTGGCGACTCAAAGCTTCTGGGCTGGAAAGACAAGCAAGCCCGGTGGTTCTCGCTATGGAATGTGCGAGCACACAGATGTGGACGGTGCATACATCAAGGAACGCTACCGCCTTGAAGCGATACTTGGATGCTTGCTTCATGGCCAAGCTTTGGGATGAGAGGCCTGTCACATGTCAAGGTGGCAAATTATCGGCAAGCCGAGGTTAATCCCATGCTCACGAGGGCCCACACCACTACTGTGCATCCATCTACCCATGAAAAAGCGGGGGGTGATTGCTTCCATTCATACGAGGTGCACACCACCTCGCATTGAGGCGAGGGGAGATGGATTCGGGGCAGCGTGAGGGCGAGTACATCAATCTTTGTCAGCGCGCCATTGAGGATGAAAGTCCGCCCTCGGGCTTTGTCCGTCTCACGAGCATATCGGGCTCGGTATGCTCGGTTAGTTGTGCCTTATCGGGCCTTGCATGAGCTACTAAGCCACGGCCTCTGTAGGCTTGTTGGGATCATTACCTCGAGGAGGTAATGGATCAGCGGACTCGGTTATGCCCCCGTCAGGCATTAACCTCAATTTGTACTTGTGATTATGTATATAAGCGTGCGGTATCAAAGCATCCTTATTGCTACTAAGGTTTTTCCCGAAAACCCTTGGCGGGGGTTTTAATCACGGTAGTATCGCTTTCTTGCTCTCTCTTTGTACTTTGGGTCCCATAGGCCAGTTGGTCTCCGTGGACGATGTAAGGGGTTTTCGTGTGTAGATGACGGACATTGAAGTCCTACCCAGGTTAAGGCAATATAAAATATCTAATTGGTAATACCCAGGAACTTCTTAAGAAATTCATGCACTAGCTTCTTTGCATTCTTCATTATGTTTGAGTAGCAAAGTTACAGTTATTTAGTGGCGGGATTGAACCGCTTCAAACCGGTAATAAAATATACCCTATGTCAATCAATACACATGTGCGTTAGCATTCAATGAGAATAACATCAATTTTTCTAACCTCTTAGGCAAAGGCAATAAATCATTTTCAAAACCAGTGACAACAATTAACATCGTAATGGAATGCAGCATTAATGATTAACTATTCAGAGTATGCTATTCATAACGAATAATCTGAGAACGAACAGAGTTATCTGCAGTATATTCAATATGCATAAACCAAATATCCACCAATAAGTTATGATGCGACCTTACTGCAAGATAATGATTTAATACGTAGATATGGTGTGAATAACGGTTAACACATAATATAAGGATACGTTCATCATTATTAGACTTGAATATAGAATGTTCTCGACTTTTATCTCAGAAATAAGTTATGATCTCATAAATATAAATCATATTCATAGTTCACGTTTGCATAACAGAATAACAGATAGACTTATCTCGTAATAGCCACAACCGAACAGCCACAAAATTATCAGATCTGCTGGCGACTCTCCATGGTTCTGCACTAGTCGGCTGCCCTAAATGCTCTAAACTCTGTCTTCTCGATCGATTGGTTGCATGTCCCTTAGGAATCCATCTGCTCTCAATCCGATCTCCATTTGGTCGGCCTTGATGCCCTGATCCGCTTGACTCTTCCTGATCGGCCCAGACAGCAACCGTAACTCCTCTTTTTGCTTTTTTTTTGCCTTTTCAATTCGAAATAGGGCTTTTGTTCTTAGCCCTTAGATCCAAGAAATCTCCACCATAGATTTTCTTTTAACAATACATACTTCCACCATTAAAATAATATCTTTTCAAAGTTCACAAATTCAGATAGCAATCAAATATGCCAATATGACCGATTTTACACAACTTGCAAAGGTAAGAGCACATGGCAATGCTCTCGGAATCGCGTTTTCACCCAAAATGCACAATTTTGAACAAATTATTCCTTCTACATTATTCCACTTACAAAAAACTCGACGTCCCGACGAGTTCTTCAAAATAGTTCTTCATGATCAAAATATTTTCTTCCAAACCATTGCCTCCATCGGCGATTCTATGGCTTCATATAAATGTAATCACTTCAAGGGTGGCAAATCCCATCTAGGCCAGGACTCTCTCTACTGCAACCTCAATATGGTGCTCCATCCCCCCACTCTTCCTTCTACCTTTTGGATTATTTGTTTATTGGACTCTTTTACTACACGGACTTGCTGGGATGGGAAAATGGCCAGCAATATGAGAAATGGAAAAACAATGGTAAAGAAACAGTGTTCATGGTTGGTAGGCCAACTAAAAATAGATGAACATGAAATGATAGAAAAAAGGATGCTCCTGCAGCGAAAAAACAACGTTAGTAGAACATATGGCTACTAAGATGGTGAAGCTGATTGCAGCACTTTATGAGTTGAAGGATATGAATGCGTGGAGATGAATGAATTGAATAATCACGGAGAAAAGCAGATGACCCTGTCATGGTAACAATATAAAAAAAATTAGTACAATAATTGCTGCCTGGTGGTAAAGCTTATATGGCAGACTTTGATGTATTGAATGGGATGGATGAATGTACAATGAAATGGATTGATTCTGATGGAGAAAAAGCAAATGCACCTGTCAATGGAAACAAAAATAGTTAACAAACAAGATCTTTGCCTTGATGGAGGTGTGGCGATCTTAATGGATTGATATGAAGCGAGAGAATAGAAAATGAGATGAATTTGATATAGCAATGGAAGACAAGCTGATGGATTATCAGAAAAAATGATTTTTTATTTCTTCTTTATTTTTTTATTTTTTTTCAACAATAGTACTACCCCCCTTTTATTTATTCATCGTCCCGATGAATACTACACCTTATTTGCAGGCATATGATACACTTTGAGTCTCGCACCGTTCACTCGTGTAGGAAGCTCATTTCCTGCAAAATCTTTTAGTAATACAGATCCATTATCATATATTTCTTTGACAATATAAGGACCTTTCCAACGCATCCTGAGTTTACCTGGTTTCTTCCAATGCTTACTATCATAAAGTAAAACTAAGTTACCTTTATCGAAGTGTTTATTGTTTCGATGCCGATCATACCATGCTTTGCGACGTTGTTGAATTGCTTCCCGTGACATATAAGCATATAGTCTGCTTTCATCAAGAGCTTCTAATTGTGCTAATCTTGCTTGCAAACTACCATCCCAATCTAGTTTGTGTTCAACAGCAATTCTCAAGGACGGGAGTTCTAACTCAATAGGAACTATAGCTTCTTGCCCATATACTAATTTAAAAGGTGTAGCATTTGTTGTAACTTTATGTGCAATGCGATAGGCCCACAACGCATCGAAAAGGCGTTTATCCCAATCTGTACGGTTGGCATTACAAATTTTGGTAATTATGGTACATAGGGTTTTATTTGTACGCTCCACCTGGCCGTTTGCGCGTGGGTGATATGGAGTTGTCTTTCTATGTTTCACCCCATATCTATTAGTTAAAGCTTCAATAGTATCATTAAGGAAATGCTTACCTCTGTCGCTGACCAATTCCAAAGGACAGCCAAAACGTGTTATGATATTTTCGTACAAGAATATAGCCACATTATTGGCCGTGTCTTCTCTAAATGCGCGTGCTTCCACCCACTTGGTAACATAGTCAGTACAAACCAAAATATATTTATTACCAGTATGCATAGCAGATGGCTTGATTGGTCCTACAAAATCGATTCCCCATTTTTCAAAAGGCAAGATAGGCATTATTGGATGTAAAGGCATAACGTCTCTGTTAGAAGGCTTCCCCACCCTTTGACATACATCACAATGTCTAACATATTCCCTAACATCAGCATGCAATTTAGGCCACCATAATCCAGCTTGAAGAATTTTCTTAATAGTAGTATCTATAGAGAAATGCCCACCACTAGGTCCATCATGACATGATTGCAACACAGCTCTAATTTCATGTGGCATTATGCATCGTCTCAACACATCATCATGACCTAATTTATATAATTGACCCCATAACAAGTGTATATGGCTTTGATTGAATTATTAATCGTCTTTTACCAACAACACTCATACCGTGCGGAAATTCCCCCGTAGATAAATAAGATGCAATAGATTCATACCATTCGGTCACGGCTTCTCTGAAAAAAGAGTACTTCATCCCAAACAAACAACGGAATATCTCCTTCTTCTTTTGGTCCGGAATTCTTGACAAATGATCAATTGCTTGAATGTATCTTCCCGGCTTCATTACAACAATTGAAACTTGAATTCCTACAATAACAACAACCAACGAGCAATCCTTCCCGTGCGGCAAGGCTTGTTGATCAAATACTTCAAAGGTTGGTGGTCAACAACAAATGCAAATTCATTAGCAAGGAGATAATGCCTAAATTTTTGGATCGAAAAAATCATGCCAAGTGCCTCACGTTCAGTAGTAGAGTAGTTCTGCTCAGCTTTAGTTAATTGCCTACTTGCATAGAATATGGGATGATCGATATTCTTTTCATCAGCTTGACACAAAATACTGCCTATAGCATAGTTTGATGCATCAATCAACACATGGAATTCTTTAGACCAATCTGGAGACTTTAAAATGGGTGATTTAACTAGGGCTAGTTTTAGTTCTTCAAATGCTTTTTGACATGCATCATTCCAATCATATTCCTTTGATTTTCGCAACAACTTAGTAAGTGGCAAAGCTCGTTGTGCATAATGATCAATAAAAGCCTATGATATCCTCGTGCCCTAGAAAAGCTTGCAACTCTTTAACACTCGTTGGAGGCTGCAAATCAAGGATTTTAGAAGTTTTGTGTGGGTCAATCGTGAAGTCCATGTATCGATACAATACAAAACCTAGCAAAACACCATGTGTAACCACAAAAGTACATTTTTTCGGGTTCAAGGAGATTCCAAATTCCCTACAACGCTGAAAGCATAACTCCAACTTACTCAAATGATAACTCAAGGATCCAAACACAGCAAAGTCATCTAAGAATACCTTCATAAAGTCTTGCACAAACTCCTTGAAGGCTTGCGTAATAACCATTTGGAATGTCATTTGGGCGTTACATAAACCAAAGGGCATCTTTCGATAAGCGTAAGTTCCCCAAATAGTTACAAATGTTGTCTTCTCCCTATCTTACGGTCTAATCAATACTTGGTTATATCGAGAATCCATCCATAAATGAATAAACCTCTTGACCGCTCTGACATCTAACACCGATGCGTGAAGGGAATAGGAAAATGGTCTTTTCGAGTGGCATCGTTCAACTTTCGATAATCAACACATACACGTATTTTTAAATTTTTCTTATATACACACACGATAGGTGATACCCATTCACTATAATCTACAGGGTAGATAAAGCCAACCTTAAGCAGCTTATCAATCTCCTCCTTAACTGCTTTGGCAAATTTAGGATTAAGTCTATAAGGTTTTTGCACTACAGGTTTAGCATTACCATGGAGCTCAATCTTATGCATACATAAGGACGGGTTAATGCCCTTCAAATCATCATATGACCACGCAAAAATGTCCTGATATTTTGAAACTAAGGCGACACAATTGTCATACAAATCCCCAGTGACATTAGCCCCTAACTTTATTGTCTTTACTTCTCCTCCTTTCCCGAGGTTAATTTCTTGCACCTTAGGAGGTTGTGAGAAGGTTTCATATTGCCTAATCTCATGCGCAGGCTTCTTTTCCACCTTGACCTCTTGAATTGTGCACTTCGTGAAATAATCAGGATATTTATCTTGTTTAATATCTTCTTCTTCTTCTTCTTCCTCACATTCTTTCTCCACTTGAACTTGGTTAACATCTATAACACCCATAAAATTTAGAATGGTATCCTCCAAATCTACAATCGTGTCATCATTAACTCCGTACACACCTTCTTCTTTCAAGGTCATATCCTCTTGTGGCTCACTAGAGGATGCTACATTCGCATATGCACTATCTGGATTATAATCGTCATCACTACTTTCACTATCATCGTCACTGGAATCAGATTCTACTTCAAATTGTGCGACAGCTTTTGGCATTTCACTCACTGTAATTTCCACCCTATTATTTCCATCACCAATAACTAAAATCCCTCTATGCCAATCGTGTATTGCTCTGGCTTGCAACAACCATGGTCGGCCTAATAATAATGGATAAGAACATACCGTGGTGGTAGCTTTCAAAACTACATAATCCACATAGAACACAAGATTTGCAATCATGGTTTTAACGCCGGTAATCATGCCTAAAGGTTTTACTCGTCTCTGATCAGCCATCCTTACTCTAAAATAAACAGGAGAAGGTGCAGGTAGGTCTAATCTTCGAAGAGTTTCTTCTGGCATAATGTTAACCCCAGATCCGCCGTCAATCACAGCAGAATCTAGCCCTATATCCCCTATAACAACATGCACAGATGGCGATTTCATATCAAACAAAGAGGGCCATATGGAATTAACAGATACGTCCTTTTGCAATCGTAGAGCCGCAGCCACTTCCCTTCTACATGGAGGGGATAAAGACAACAGTTGTGCAAAAGTGATAGTGGGTCTAATATTGCCTAAATCAGCCAATATATCATAAGTAGGCATATCTTTAGAAAGTTTCAGAATTTTCTTGTATTTCCTTCTACTCCTTGGTTTCCTAAGTTGCTCTCCAGACTCTTTCTCGTTTGGAAAAGAGGAGTTTCCTGCATCCATAATGCCTTTAAGTTCTTTAAATGTGGGTGTGTCATGCAAAGTCTCTTGGGGTGTGTTTTGGGTGTCACCCAATCCTAAGAATTCGGGCTTTTCAAATCTCACACGTCTACTCCTCCTTTGATTATTAGGATTTAATTGCATCTGATAGATAGGGCATGAGTTTTCCTCTATTGGTTCACATAAATTAGAGTCAAGGATTTTTTCTTTCCCCTTAGATCCGTTTTCCATAGATCGCGGCGGCAATACATGTGGACACCTATCTTGTGAGTGTAACCCCTGGGTATTGCAAATGCCACAAACAGGTTCAAATCCCACTTCTTTTCGTGGATTGGGACAATTAGGAGCTATGTGTCCCTCTTCCTGACATCTGAAACATCTAATAGGTTGTTGGGATCTTGATTGTCTTGGTGTTGGCCTTGAGAACCTATTGGGTGTATTATTTCTCCCTTGTGTAGATGGATTAGCAGCATAAACAGGAACTAATGGCGGCATTTGTCCACCATCTACCATAGCAGGTTGGATATAATAGCTAGGTGTACTAGATGGTTTTGAGACAATAGGTCTCACATTTGTCCTCGCTGGATCAACTCTCCTATCTTGCTGGAAATAACAGTCATTATCATTATGGTTACTCCTACTACAATAATTGCACCATGTCCTAGGCTTGGTCAAAGGACACTCATTGGGAAAATGACCATAACCTTGACATTGAACACACCATACATTTCTACGGGGCTTGGGCTCTAAATTACGAGGTGTTCTAATTGCAGATAATTGCTTACCCAACTCCTTTTTCAAGACCTCATCAATAGTTTGCCTAATAGTTGTCTGAAGATCAGATATAGGAGGCTGATTTGGAGCTATTTGCGGCTGCACCAACCCTCTAGAAGTTGCTCCGTAAGGCATTCTACTATAATCAACTAATTGAGGGGATGCATAATGGACATGTATGTCTGGAATATTAGGTGTAGCAGCAGCACTTTGCCCCATTGGCGCATAGAAACTAGGGATGCTTGTCATATTAGCATTCATTTGTGGGTTTCTCATATAATTCATCCCTGCCAGTTCTAGTTGGGATGCAATTTTAATTGCTGCTTCTAAGGACGCAGGGGACTGCATTTTTACATAAAAGCTCATGTGGCTAGGAAGTCCTTTAGTAAACCATCTAATTTGATATTCAACATCTGGTGGTTTAGATTTCTTACCCAAGAGTCTACGAAATCTATTAACATAACTTTGAATAGACTCGTTTGGCAACATGGTGAAGTCTTGTAATTCATCATCCAGTCTATCTATAAACCCTGCAGGTCTAAAAGTTTCTAGAAATGCTTCTTCCAATTCCTTCCAATTAGCATAAGTGGTATTCTTCAATGAGTGGCGATACCACTCTGAAGCTCCACCCATCAACGTGGCTGGGAACCATCTTAATCGCTCTGTGTTTGTATTCTCTTGATTTGCCTCACTCACCGTAAGAAAATGGCTAACATGTGCATCAGGGTCTTCTCCTACCTGACCGCTAAAAGTACCATAGCGCATGCGCGCTGATTTAACAGATGATGTACTCATATTTTGTGTATTTTGTGAAGTGTGATTTTCAGAATGGCTAGTCCTGTGGAATAGTGTTTTTAACTGAAGATCTTCCTCCTCTTGTTGTTGCTGGCGTCTATTATATCTCTCTTGTCTTAATTGAGCTTGCTTCTCTCTTTGCTCTTTAGTGAATGATGGATTCATACATCACAGGTTTTTTTATGGGTGGCATGTCCCATCTATAACAGTGGCACTCTCGCTCTTCTGTTTAGCATGGCGCTTCTATCCCCATTTACTATTCCCAGTGAAGTTTTCCCCTCTTTCAATCTCTTAACATAATTTATTCAGCAGCAAGTATGCAAGCAATTATTCAGACAAGCAATAATAATTATTAATCATTCCCGGTTCTTTCCAGATGCAAGGTTTATGCATGAGATAATCTCGCTCACTCTAAGCCTGACCCGGGCGAAGCCACCAAACATGTAAGGGGTTTTCGTGTGTAGATGACGGACATTGAAGTCCTACCCAGGTTAAGGCAATATAAAATATCTAATTGGTAATACCCAGGAACTTCTTAAGAAATTCATGCACTAGCTTCACTGCATTCTTCATTATGTTCAGAGTAGCAAAGTTACCAGTTATTTAGTGGCGGGATTGAACCGCTTCAAACCAGGTAATAAAATATACCCTATGTCAATCAATACACATGTGCAGTAGCATTCACAACAGAATAACATCAATTTTTTCTAACCTCTTAGGCAAAGGCAATAAATCATTTTCAAAACCAGTGACAACAATTAACATCGTAATGGAATGCAGCATTAATGATTAACTATTCAGAGTATGCTATTCATAACGAATAATCTGAGAACGAACAGAGTTATCTGCAGTATATTCAATATGCATAAACCAAATATCCACCAATAAGTTATGATGCAGCCTTACAGCAGTAATGATTTAATACGTAGATATGGTGTGAATAACAGTTAACACATAATATAAGGATCTGTTCATCGTATTAGACTTGAATATAGAATGTTCTACAGCTTTTATCTCAGAAATAAGTTATGATCTCATAAATATAAATCATATTCATAGTTCACGTTTGCATAACAGAATAACAGATAGACTTATCTCGTAATAGCCACAACCGAACAACCACAAAATTATCAGATCTGCTGGCGACTCTCCATGGTTCTGCACTAGTCGGCTGCCCTAAATGCTCTAAACTCTGTCTTCTCTGATCTGATTGGTTGCATGTCCCTTCCGGAATCCATCTGCTCTCAATCCGATCTCCATTTGGTCGGCCTTGATGCCCTGATCCGCTTGACTCTTCCTGATCGGCCCAGACAGCAACCGTAACTCCTCTTTTTGCTTTTTTTTTGCCTTTTCAATTCGAAATAGGGCTTTTGTTCTTAGCCCTTAGATCCAAGAAATCTCCACCATAGATTTTCTTTTAACAATACATACTTCCACCATTAAAATAATATCTTTTCAAAGTTCACAAATTCAGATAGCAATCAAATATGCCAATATGACCGATTTTACACAACTTGCAAAGGTAAGAGCACATGGCAATGCTCTCGGAATCGCGTTTTCACCCAAAATGCACAATTTTGAACAAATTATTCCTTCTACAGACGATAAAATCATATTCTATTCTATTCTATTCTACCGACATGCCTATTGACTAGTTGGTTTAAACATATGTATAGAACTTCAAACTCTCAATATAAGAAAGTTTATTATTTTCTATGTTAGCACATGTAAGAATGCTTGTCGCCTACTCATGCCAAAAATGGATCAGGGGGCTAAGTACAAATGAGAGTTTATATTAACATATTAACACAAGGGGATCATAGGTAGAGACCACTTGGATGTCATATCTGGGAGTTTATTTTTCTGCCAATAATTGTAGAGTTCTGGCATTGAGTTAGCCCCATGTTTGGGCTGTCAGTGCTTGAACAGGTGTGGGATGGAGTGATAATGATCTCGGATAGAAGCATCTCTAGTGAACGTAACTCTCTAAGTGGTTGGAAAACATCGTTGTGACGTGAGCCTAGGAGCTTGGGATTCCCATAGCAAAACTGAAAAACATGTTCAATCTGGAAGTCGCATTGATGGGTTATCACACCATAAATAGAAGGATGTGAGATTCAACAGAGAACTTGATAGATTAGGTAATTTGACAGGGTTCTACTCCTCTTTTAGGTGTCATTGGCTCAACAAGAATAGTACATGGATAACTGATGTCAATAACATTGGTGCAAGTGTATTAGTTATCCAAAGCTAATTGAGAAGGAAAACCTAGATGTGGAACAAAAGTTGTCTCTCTTACCTACCCTCTAGAGAAGATTGACGATCTCCCTTGTAGTATCCACATGACAGGGAAGAAGAAATGATGCTCTCTAGAGTACACTACCTGGGTGAATCCCTCTACATTCTTTTACAATTCTTTCTACCTTCTCTTACAAGGAGACTTTATGTATTCTATCTTATATATTAATACCTCTATGCCTTAAACCTCCAAAAAAAAAAGATTTTTTTTTTTGGGGGGGGAGGGGAGGAGGGGGGATTTATAATAGCTCAATTTTCTTTAGCTCCTTCTGCAGTGGCCGATCGGTCTAAGATAAATGCTTCTTTGGTATTTTTCCCAAACCAATCTCAAATTAAGAATCCTCTGCATCTTCCAGTCTTTTAGGTATGATATGCTTGTTTCAAAAGTTCATGTAGTTTCCAAAAGGGGCGGAAACAAAGACGTGGTTGAAATCAAAAATACCTTTTTTTTTTTTAATTGAAGGCTAAGTATATTTAAATCCGTATGGTAAAGTTACATGGATAGCTAATAGTAGCTTTTTTAGAAATAACCTTTAGGAAAGGGTAGGTTAGGGACCCTGAAAATACCGAACTATCCAAAAACAAAATATAACATAAAAAGTCTTGGCAGTTCAAGAAAGTATGGTAACTGGTAGCACGAGGTGATCAGAAATCCCCCGAAAATCTTCTGTTCTTAGGCTCCCTTTTAGAGTGATCCTTTCTTCCCATCCCCTTATTGGCTACAATGAATAGGCAATAGGGGCATTTGCAGAGATGAGCCTTTCCAGGATTAAATCTGTCTTTTTTGTCTTTGGCGGTACACAGGATGTATCTCTTTTCATCAAAGTAGGATGTGCAGGCGCAATTACAGTGGCAGTCTTCTCCATGATCATTGAAAACTTCAACTCCAAACTGAGCGAGCCACAGTGCATTTGCATGGAGATTCATTCTCTTCCATTTCAGCCTTTTGAACATGATTAAGGTATTACCTGCAGGCAGAAGAACACCAAAATTAGAAATACAATTCAACATAAATTCTGATTTCCATAGACTTCCAACACCCAATTTATGTCATATTGGGTTTGTTTAATTATGGCATTGGGCCAGATGATTTCCTCCTTGAAGATCAAGGTGTTCCTTCCCTTCCACATTCTCCATAGGAGAATGTACCTTCTCCATGCAACTGGATTATCAAGGAAAAAGAGCTCGATAGCATGCATATGGGATAAGCCTGGAATATTTAGCTCAGTTTCTGCTAATTCTAGGATCCATTCTGCCCATAAGCAGTTTTTAAACAAATGTTCTTCATCTTCCTGACCCTGCAAACATCTAACACGTATGTCAGAATTAGACATGTTGAGCCTCCATCTCTTTTTGTTAGTAGCCAGAGCTCTGTGCCAGAGTTGCCACATGAATGCCTTGATTTTAGGGTGAATTGGACTTTTCCACATAAAGGTCAAATTCCTATAGACTCTGTCAGGATCAATATTCCATTTCATATGAATGGATATTTCTTGGTGCCTGTTCAAATACCTGTAGGCTAAGCTCACTCTGTAACCAGAAAAACCATTAATATGCCAAAGAATATTAGTATCATGTCACACTCCATTATCCAGCCTTTGAGATATACTAATGAAGAGTTGACTGGAGTCCTCTCAAAGGTCTGCAAGAGTGGATTCCTGGTAGTCGAAATCATCAATAATGTCCCTAATGTAGATAATACCTCTGTCTGTCCACTGCTTGGTTAATTTAGGGAAATTAGTGGCAAGACATGTATTAGGGTCATCCAAAATAAGGGAAGGGCTCCAGAAGATGGGCTGATCCTGTGAAAGCCCTTCTTTCCATGTGTACATACCTTTGACTTTAAGCCAAGCTCTAATCCATTTCTTGATTATCCGAGGCATGGTGGCAGGGACAGTAAACTCAAAATAGATGCTATGAGGCAACTGCATTTTGAGGCTTCTCCAACCAAAGGGATGACATTTTCTAATGTAATGGGAAATGAGAACACTCACAGGGTGATTAATTATTGCAAGCCCTGAAAAAATACTTAGCAGCCAAAGCAGTAGCCTGCTTCTCTATGTTGATGACTCCTAGACCTCCCTTCTTTTTATGCTTGCAACATTCTTCCATAGAGATAGGGATCCAGCACCTCCTACTTGAACCACCTGCAATGAACCTTCCAAGGATACTCTGCATTTTAGCAAGGACCTTCTTAGGGGCCATAATAATGGAGGACTGGTAAATCTGAGAGGAGGAGATGACAGAATTTGCTAAAATGGCTCTCCCATTTTTAGATAAAAACTTAGAGTTAAGGGAGTCGACCTTTCTGTAAAATTTGTCAATCAGGTCTTCCCAAAGATCAGAAGCATTAATTCTAATGGCATAAGGAATACCTAGAATTTTCGTTTTGGTATTAGGGGAGAGATACATACATCCCAAACTTGCTGCTGCAATCTCACCCTCCTCTTGATGCCTTGAAATCAGCTTGGTTTTGTTGGGATTAATTCTGCACCCCGAGCATTTGCCGAAGTCCTCCAATATAGCATGAGTATTCTGAATGGATTGATCCTCCAACTCAAGGAATAAGAAGGTATCATCTGCAAAATGGACATTGAGAATCTCGTTTGTCTCCTGGGAGGGAAGACTGAGACCCTTAATTAATTGGAGGTCTTTTGCCCTCTTGAAATTGCTATTTAAGCCTTCCATCACAATTAAAAAAAGGAAAGGTGCAAGAGGGCAACCTTGCTTGACCCCCCTTTTAATATCAAAGAAAGGACTACATTCACCATTTATAAGAACTGCAGATCTAGAGTTCTTAAGAATAGCTTGGAAGACAGAGATTACATTATCAGAGAAACCAAGCTTTTTACAACACCAACAGAGAAAAGCCCAACTTACCGTGTCAAAGGCCTTTGTAATGTCTAATTTAAGGAGGCCAATTGACTGATTAGAATCTTTGGCCCAGGAGATACCTAGAGAAGCTGCAGCCACATTATCAAGGATAAACCTCCCCCTGAGATAGGCACTTTGAGTATTGCTGATAACATTCTCCAGAATAGGTTTGAGTCTGGCAGCAATGGTACCTGTAATTAACTTATAAACCACATTGGTCAGAGAGATAGGTCTGTAATCAGAGAAGGTAATTGGGAGCTCAATCTTGGGGATGAGGCCCAGTGCAATTAAACTTATATTGATTCTGCAGTCCAGATATTTGGTTATTAAAAACTCATTGGCCAGAGAGACAATATCTCTACCAAGAATTCCCCAAGATTTCTTGAAGAACTCAGCTGGGAGACCATCAGGGCCTGGAGTCTTACCATTCTCCATCTCTTGGAGAACCTTGAGCATTTCATCATAGGTGAAAAGGCTGATAAAACTATCATTCATCCGGTCACTACTCCCTCACTGGATATGCACAAAATTCTATGTATTCCTCCGATATTCTCCTCAAGACCCATGATCCTCGAGAAGGGATCTTTACAAGACCCTTGTCGAGTGTCATCTCTTTATATTGTTACCTTCCCAAAGAATGCTATAGATGTGATTTTTCTTAACTCCTTGGCTTTGATGAAGAAATACTTTGAGTTGCTCTTTCATCCTCTTGAGCTTCTTGACCTTGGTTTTGATCTTCCAAAATTTCCTGCTATTCTAATTTCTTCTTTCTATCTCGGATTTTGATGTCATCTCTTTGTTGACCTTGAGCCAAGTTTAATGATCTTAGGTCTTGAAGATGGAAAGTATTTACTTGCGGACATCTTTTCCCAAACTTTGAGCCGCTTCTGATTCTTCTTGGAAACCTTGACCACTAATCCATCAACCTCTACATTGTAAGGTTTCTCCTCCCGAGAAATGATTTGTCAAGATTAGCGTAAAAAAACATCCGCTTGGAAGATTGGTGTTCAACTTAAGTAAGAATTTCTTTTCCTCCCGCCAATCGGTGCCAATTTTATGTTAATGAGTTGAGGGAAATGACGAGAGAGAGTATAATTGAAGCGAGGTTAGTAACTCTAGAGTCAAGTATCTGCTAAGGTTTCACCGAGATAGAATCTGCCATGAGACAACAGACTGGCCGATCTCTATGATCATTCCAACTATAAGAGTTGGGAAACAACCCCTCGCCAAAGAGAGGCAGGAGAAGAAAGGAGAATTCCAATTAGTGAACCTGCTATCGCTAGGGGCTCAAATTAGTACTTCAGTGGCACCATGGTGACCATATTAAACCACCAAATTAGGATGCACTCATCATAGGAATTATTTCTAAACTCCTATTATAAAATGTTGACTCTATCAAAATACATACATACACATTAATAAAAACAATTTTTTGTCACCAATTTTCCTGTGAATTATCTCACATCTCGCTATTAATATTAAACTATCCGGATGTCTATAGTTGAGCCTAGCTGCCCAAGCTATACGTTGTATATTTTATTAGCTTGGAGAATGGAAGTTAGCAGAAGAATATCTCTAATGATAAAATTGACGCATTAACATGAATCTATGCCTTGAAAGAATATAAATCTAAATTCATAGAACTAAGGCAAACGTTCGAACTACTTTGAGATTCAAATTGATGCCTCGATGTTCCAAGTGATAATTTTAAGACTTCTATATCCATCGAGGGGAGGGTGATCTTCCTGGGGACTCTTTGGAGGTCCCGTAGAATAGTCTTTAGAGTTTTCCCCTTTTCTTATATTGTTGACTCAGAGACTAGGCCTCCTTCCGTGAGTGGAGGACTTGCTGTTGATATGAAATTCCAAATCATCCTCCTGAGTCTTCCTTCCTGGTGTCCCCCAAATGCCATAATTGTCATTTAATACCAAGATCAAGAGAGGAGATGCTCATATCATCAGGATCAACTTTAATCATTACTTGGAGGGAAATTGGAATATAATATTCTCTATCTTGAAAATATATACCATGGGAGTTCTTGATACTAGTATTTAATTCAACTCGGTATTGTGATTTTCTTTATGAACATATAGCTCTTTACTAGTGTCGCAATGGGCCTGATTTATGTAATTGTCTCCATGAGCTTAGCTCAGGGCTCCAAACCTACTTTCACTTGATGTGTTTCACATCTTTCTCGTACTTTTAATATCCTTATAACGCTTCTTCGGGAGGAGCTGAGAGCTTTTGGCCGCAGGCATTTTAGAATATAAATGTTAAGATTGAACATACCGTTGGGGATTTTACAGGAATACAACTTTCCGCTTGAAAGATTTCTTCTAATGCAACAGAGGGAAAATCTGCTTGAGGAATGGCGACCTGAATAATTTTTCCAAGCTACTAGCAATTTGGTTTTGAGATGGGAACAATTCAAGAACCGGGTAGATTCAATGAGGACCCAAGTGGTTGTAACCAGGAGAAGTCCTCGGAATATAAGAAGGATCCTATTTACGATATATATGTGATATCCTTTAAATGAGGGAGATCTTTTCGTGAGAATCAAAGAGACATTCCTTTCCTCCTTGTAAAATGATCCTCGAAGATCTTACTATCCATTCAAGAATGAGAGATAGGAATCAAGAGGGATCGGTAATCCAGATTACAATGCTAATGGAGGGATGCAATCGAGAAATGGACAAGAATCCCGTGATTGATATATCTGATATTAATGAATTGTCAATAATTTCACCGAGATCAAGGGAAACTCTTCATCCTATTAGTATCATTTTCTCACTAATGTAGTCGCGGCAACATTAACAGAATTGAAAGAATTGAGTAAAACATTTTGTGGAGTTACTGATCTTGTCATACTTCCCATGATGGGACGTGATGACTTCAGAGTTTGCTTGGAGACCTTGTTTTGTTCTCGTCTATATTCGCTCCTTGATGCCGTGCGCTTTTGGCATTCATGGCTGGCATACTACCAGTGTGAAAAGAAGCACATCACAAAGAATTTTACATTTGGTAGCAGCTTTCAAGCGGAGCGGTGTAGGTTTTGTAATCCATTTCACTTCCTTCGTGGTATCACGCAAAGGGGGAAGTCTATTTTTGAAGCCTTCAGGCTTTCTATAATATGGTCAGCCGACTTCTCCCGCCTTTCACCGCATCAAGGAGGCTTTGATTTCAAATTCTGCATCCCCGAGTTCTTCGACTTCAACCCTTTTGTTGCTTGCAGTATCAGCTAGATCTCCGGGAAATTGCCCCTAGGTCATAGCAGCCCTTCACGCCCTGCTTAACTCCGATAAGTTGGTAAGAGGATGTCCATTTCTGGATCTTTTGAAGCATCTCGCCAAGCAAACTCGATCATTAGCTTTGCCCTCTTACTGGTTCTCCACCGCATTTCGAGTTTGGTACACCAAAATCGCTCTTTCCAGACCTATGCATCTCCAATACCGCTCGTATTGCTCTATAACGCGAAAGCAACTTTTAAGTTCCTTCATATTTTAATCCAAGCTTGATCTTTTGTCATCCAACGGTTATCTCGATCCCAACTTTGAATGAGCAAAATTGGATCAGTGTCCTGTACTATACACTCACGGGAGGAAGAAGGACCTCAACCCGCCGGCTTTGCTCGGTTGATCCCTCGGTTTCAATGCAACAAATGAACTGGGAACAATACAAAAGAAAGTGAGAAAAGAAAGCTAAGGTAAAAGGATCTAAAAGGAAGGAGAGAAAGAAAATGCAAAAGGGGCCAAGAGCTGAAAAGTGGTGCAGACAGGAGAAGGAAATGATTGATAAAAGAGGAAAGTCACGAACAATCACACCGCACTCGAACCATCCGCAAGGATCTAGCAGGGAGGGTCCCATCAACCGTTAGAGGAACAACAAATTTAAAAAAAAAAAAACTACAAGAAAAAAATAAATGAGGAAGAAAAAGAAAGAAATGTATGGGGAACCCAAGATCCCTGAATAATTATCCGCTCTAAACCTCCAAACCACAACCCTAGATCCCCAAAGATCACCGGGCCGAGGATCAAATTAGGCCCATGGATAGAGAGAGGTTCAGCCCAAATTTATGTCCTAAAAGAAAGAGATTCCTCTCAAACTGCTGTCTAAAGCAAGATATGATCAGAGTTGTGCGTAAACTCTATGGAACCGACCACAGCACAAATGCGCAGGAAAACTTGTTAAAGAATTCAAATCAGCTCACAATGGAGATGCCAAGGCAAATAATTGGGCGTTAAATTCACTATCAAACTTTTTTTTTTTAATTATGACTATGCCTACCTATATGATAGTAAATTTCGAAGTTATCATTTTGAGTTGTGAACTTCCTGGCTAATACATGTTAGTTCAAATCACATGCTCTAATGGCATTTAGAGAAGGAGCCATATTCCAACGTGTATGCCATTTTATTTTAAGAAAGAGATCCACTTTTTCCTTATTAAAAGTTGCATGATACATGGCTGTTTACCACTTGTTGACCATTTCTTTTGCATGCATTTCTAAGTTCATGGAATTCCATCAAGTTAATTCCACATTTGCATATGGAAGGCAATTGCATCGTTCCTCTTTTACTATTGCATGGAAAATCATTTTCCATATCTTTATTTATGGTTTTCATTGTCTTACGACCACAGTGATAATATCTCACATATACTTAAACGTAACCCTAATATTTAGGGTTCCCAATGTCTTCAAAGCGGCTTCCTAACACAAAGGCCGCCATATTCCATATCTCTATTCTCCTTTATTCTCGACACAGACCCATTGTATATCTTGGCCTCGATCCTCTCCAACCAAAGATTGAGATCCTTATCCGTTAGAAGACCTAGCTCTTAACTGCCCCTTCTTATTTTTGCAAGCATAAGCATATGCATATCTCTCGCTTTGGTAAACCGGTCTCCTCGCAAATGAACACCTTATGCTTCTAGCAATAGGAATATTTTCGGTTTGTACAGTCGGTAGCAATTGTAGAACGGCCATGGAAGCATCAAGTTCCCCGAGCATTCAACTAGATAAGGACCATGGGTCACATCCTAACACGCTCAGTATTATAGACACCGAATATATATATATATATATATATATTCATATCTTAGATAGCAAGAAGTGCAATGTTTGGCTGAATGTAAAGTTTTTCCACACATATACATCAGCTTTATTTACACCTCATGTATAAGATAATATCATATTTAGCATATTTCAAAGCTAAAAACTCCGTTAAAGCGTATGCAGAGAGGTTTTCCGTCTTTTACATAACAGATGTTTGGAAACCTCAAACATCTTTTCTATCCTTATGATAACAAAGCCAAATTTAGAGAATGTTTTCAACCTACACCAGCTTGAGTATTCTGGCGCCTATTAATCGACATATGATCTGAAACTAATAATGGATATATATGTTTAAACATTGGGTTGCTTTGGTACCTTTAGACTACCCAGACGTAGAAGGAAATTACATATATTGTTCCCTTCCATTTCTATGTTTTCAGCTACTGTGCAAAGGTCGATTTGCTTATAAACCGAAAGGCTCCATTGTACCTTTTGGTTTCTTCAATCATTACCATTTTACATGCTAATGTTTTGATGATTGTCGCAGTGTAACACCTCTCCCGCTTTTGTCGTTGTTTTGTGTTTGTTAGTTGGAGTAATCAAAATGGAAGTGGAGATACATGGGGTCTCGCTAATTTTCTACCGTGGAAGAACTGCTCATAAATCATGACATTAAGTTACTCTTCAAAAACTTGTAAAGGTTTAAATAAGTTGGGTATGCTCGCTTCAGTTGAAGGTATTTCATATGGTCTCGTATCTGCTTATGTTTAATCTTGGCCGGAAAGGTTTTCTTCATTGCTATATTTCTTAGTTTGGTAAATACATTTGTAGTCGCTTTTACTTGTAGTCAGCAATATTTTCTCTCAAAACATTATGTAAATTTCATCCATACATTATCGGATTTATGAGAATGCTTATTATATAAATAATCTATAAATCATGGCAATAATATAATCGATTGGTTGTCGCTAAATAGTTACAAATTATTTTTCTTCTTGCAATGATTATTCCTTGCATGTGCAATTTATTTTTCCAAAGGGCTTGCTCGCCTTTGTCCCGACAATGACTCTAATGGTACTTGTCTCGCATTTGATATTTGAAATATTACCAATTAATAATTGGATGTATTTTGACTCTTTGGCCCAAGTTCTTGGCCTAGTTTGTTATATCAATGGATTAAAACTTCTGGGCTTGTAAAGTCGAAATAACACGTTACTGCTCTATCAAGGGAGCAGCAATAGAACCGGAAGACTGGATGGGACGCCTAGTTTGCATCTCCTATTTATATCGCCTCCTTCCTCATTTCTAGTCATCATGCTCTTGAGTTCCTTTTATTCTCCTCATTTCCTCGGCTCCACAAGTCTGCTCTTTCCATGCCTCTTTCTCCTACCAGTACGCACCTGTAGGATATGGTTTTTCCGGCATATGGTTCGTGTTTTCTGCGTCATGGTTTGTTTGCCATGACTTGAATCGAACAGTCCTTTAGATGATATGATGTCATGGCCTGGTGCCTGCTAACCACTTTGATACCGGCCTGGAATCGCTATCTTTTCTATCCTTTGGATTTGTCTCAGAGTTTTTAGATCTATATTCTGTTTGGTTTGGGCACAACGACGGTATATATATAGATGTTTCTGCTTGTCAATCAAAAGCCAGTTATTCTCGTATGTGTTTTGTTGATGGCGTAGGCTTGTCCTCCTGGCCAAGATTAAGGTTTAAATTGGTTCATTACTTTCCATTTTCTTCGCAGAGCTTTTGGGAACAAATCGCCTCGCTTCTTCCCAATTATTGCTTGTGTGTGTTTTCAAGTTTTTGGTGTAAAGGAAAGCTACAAGAAAGCCGCAGAACCGCCTTTTGGTTGATGAAACTTGATCCGATTTACTACAGACGAATGGGCAGTTTGTGGCTTGTCAGATAAGTTTCAAGCAACGATCGCTTTGGAGGATTTCATCTTGAGGATTCGTCTGGGATTCGGCTTCTCACCGATGGTACAGTTTGATTTGATTCTTTGTTTGTCTGATTTTGGTTGTTGATTCTCAGTATGTAGTAGTCATTGGCCCGGTAGTTTTCTACCTCACCATGTTCGCTCGACAAAGATTTCTTTAGATCGCTTTTCCTTTGCCTCCTATTGCCTCCCAAACACCACCTGCATCTATCTTTCCTCGGCTCTTTGTTTTCTTCATTTGACTCGGGCTTTTCTTTCTCTGTAACCACTTGCTGTGCTTCCGCCTGGCTGACGCCTTGTCTCCGGTGGAAGGCATCTCACATGCGGGCAAATAATGGCGCACTATTTGCAGCTCCTATCCGGGAAGGCCTCAGCTCCTCGCCACTGCCACATATATACTGTAAGCATCGGCAGGAGCTCAGATTTCGTGCTCACTTTTGTTTCTACGCTTTAAAACTCTCTTGCTAAGGGTCATTTTGGCGAATTTTTACTCGAATTAGTAAATTTTCCTAGACCCTTGGCATTTTAATTGGTTATACTCTTGTTGCTCCTCAGTCCAGTGCCCCACAAATGTTTCCTTTGTCTGTAGTAGATTGAGTAGTCGTTAGTACCTCTACAGTAGTTGTTGTTGTGCGATCGTTCTCAGTTCCATGCTCACTATCTTTGTGATATATGCACCATTTGACTTAGGAAAAGGTTGCCGCATTTTAATTTCGATAGAATGCCTTTTGGCTAAGGTTGAGTTTCTTTTCTAAGGAAGCTTGGCTATCTGCCTTGTGTGTGTGTCTGTGGTTTTTTTTTACCTTTATTATATATTGGTAGATTGCTTTGAGTTTTCATAATTGATCTAGATTAGTTGGGCCTCGACGGACAAATGGTGACTCACGCCATCTATCCGTCTGACATGCCCTTGCCTCTTCTCACTTCTATTCTATTCTAGCTTAGAGCCTAATGGTGTATCTCATTTGTCAAGTCTGTGAGTGGCAAGGGATTTTCTTTTTCATTCTTATCCGTGACTCTTGGTTTAGTCTCTATATAGACAAAGTTGTTCTGTGGAATGATTATGCTAACATCAAATCATTTGTTCACCACTTAAACGCTTTGACTAGATGTTTTTTACTCTCGGATTGTGTTTATCCAAGGTGCCTCATTCTTATATGCAAGATTCCCATTGATGGTAAGACTTAAAGGTATATTTATCTTTGCATTGGACCTTTTGAGAGGTTGTAAGGTGTTGATCTTATTAGCAAGGTATATGATTAGGTTGCCACTTGTTAACCATACATTGGCTTGTCAGGTTGGTGCCGTTGATGTGGTTTGTCTAATTTTAGTATGCGCCTACCATCCCATGAGAGTGCTTTGTTGGTTCATTTCAAGTTTGTGCACTAGTTTTTACTTGTTACATTAAAATGTGTTTGGGCATCATTATCAATCCAATTTTTATTAGGCGATTCTGCCTATTTCCTAGCATTCTCTCCCTTATTTTCCTTCTCGTTTTTGGGTTACGTTTGCGCTATTTCTAGTGTTGCAATATTTCTGCCTCCTAGTTCTTAGTCATGCTTCATGTCCATTCTGCCACTGCTTATGGCTTTCAATTGTCGTGTTGTTTGTTTACTGGTTAGGGTATTTCTAGATACCCACAGCTTGTTCCATCTTTTTGATCAAAGATGATTAGAGTTGAGATATGTAATTATTGGGGCTTGATTTCTTTTCCTTTATTCTAAGTCCATTTTCTATTATTTCATTCTTTTCGTTATGTATATTAGATTGAGCATGTCTCAAGACAGAGCATGTAGGTCTCCCGCTGTGAACCTTTTGTGATTTTATTTTTGGCCCACATCATTGGCACACATGCCTCAAGTTGCATTTTTCATTTTCGATTGTTGCGACAAGATTAACGTAGTATCCATTCCTTGCTTAGTCATTTTTGTCATAGGATTTATCTTTGCTCGCTTTCTTTGTTTTTTGCTACTTTTGTTTCTATGCTATATGCGTTTAATTTAGATGCAAGAGTTTTTTATTATTTAATTCTTTTTCATTTCGTATATCCAATTTCTTACAAAATTTCCACTTTGACTCTTTCATTTTTGCACCATTGATAAGAGAGTTTCTTTGTTCCATGTTTTCATTCCGCTTTCCTTCTACCATCTTTGGTTCTTTTTTATGCGCTATTATCCTATTAGGGTTCCAGTATAGGTCGATTGTTGCGCTTTTTTGTTAGAAGTTTGATCACTTGGCCTTTATTTTTTCCATTTCGCATGTCACTATCTGGTGTGCTTGCTTTGTTTTATTCTCGATTCCGTTATCTATCTTATTTCATTTGTTGACATGTTCAGCCTCACTATACCTTTTTCTGCCCTTTCATTCTTAATTCTCCATCTATCTTGCTTGTTTTTGTCATCAGAGGTTTCTTCTTCACTTGCTAATCCCTTCTTCTTCCTTTACGCTCAAGTTCTATCATAGATGTCTCATTCCATTCAACTGCTTTTTACCATCGGGTCCTGCTGTCTGCGGGCTTTTACCCATGTATCTCGTGATGTGCCCTTCGCTCATTTTTATTCTCTATATCTTCCAAAAGAGGTTGTGCTATGTCCATTCATTCTGATCTCATTTCTTCATCCACTTCATTGTTTGCTTTTTTCTAAGGTTGCCTAAGGTCCTATATAGTTCTCGAGCTTTATTTCTTTTGTATGCGAGGTCGCTAACGCTCCTTTCTCATATGTTCTCATTGTTTCTGCGATTGCCTTTGGAGGGCGATGTACGCTTTTGTCATATGTTCTCGTGTTTCTCATGAAGGCCTTTTAAGTGTTTATTAGACATTTGCATTGTGCGACCTTACCCATTTGTTTATGTTCCAAAGTTGTTCCGTACATTCCTTCTTTGTTCCTATGTTCCAGTTGTTCTTTTACTTTTGTTATTGTTCTTTTGCATTTTTTTGGTCACGTTGGTTCTCACTTTCATTGCTCCTTCGGGCCAAAGTGTTCTTTTAATCGCATGCCCCATTTGTTGGACCACACTGCTCTTATCGCTCATGTTGATAGGTCATTATGTACACCTTGCATCCTCATAAACTTCTATTAGATGTTCAAGGTAGTTGCATTTCTTGGTCTTTTCTAGTTGTCTCTCTACGAGCGACACGCCCTTAGGCTCTCTTTATGTGTGTGCACGCTTGTCTTTCTTGTTCCTATGTTCATCATGTTTTGGTTTTATTCGATTCCTTTGTTCCTATTCGCTCATTTGTTACTATGTTCCATGTTGTTCTTTTGCCCTTTCGTAGAATCGTTTTACTCGAGATGTTTCATCATGATCCAATTTCTTACTGCTCTATTGGCCACATTATGTTCTTCATGACATTATTTTGTCCAAAAGATTTTAGCTATCCTATCATTCATGCTAGATAGTCCCTTTGTATGTCTTGGTATTCTAAATTTAACTTGTTTTAGATGTTCGTGCTCGGCTTTCCATTTTTAAAATCTGTTGTTCCTCTCTCAATATTTTACCCGACGGCTATTATCTCCGTTAATCTCTATAGTCTCACTTGCCTCGGATTTCGGACTTTCTCATTGGTTTTTGTCTCCAAGCCCCGCGATTGTTTCCATTCCGCGTGTCTACAATTGCTTACGATTCATATTACCCGACATCTTTTTGTCTATGTTATAGTTATCTTATCCCTTATGTATTTGGCCTATTATTGTCCTAGTATTTACCTAATCGCTTCCTCAAGTATTATTGTGTACATTCATATGTCTATTCTGTGTCTCTCTCAGGTTTTGTATGCTCCTTTCAGTCCTTGAGTTCTTTATCCCGTTAGCCCTTCTATTTTTTCATTCAAATGTCTCTTTAAAATTTGGACCCATTTGTCGAAAGTTGTTTGTATAGGTAAACTAGTATAGCAATTTCTATTATCTCTTTGATTGAAACTCATCTCTCGTCCTCACATTGTTTCTATAGCATCTGTTTTTCGCGCTTTTTCCATTTAAATTGGTCTCTTTAGATTTGTCGCTAGGATATTCATAGTTCTGCTTGGTAAGGTTCTTACTACATCCCATTAATCCTATATAGCTTTTACTCAATTTGATCTATTTAGTATGTTTTCGATATTATCCAAATATGCATTATGGCTTATGTGCATTTGATCCGGCTCTTGCTTACCCGCTATTTAGATTTTGGAGGTTTTTGATGCGGTACATGTGCTATTATCCAGATATTTTTGCGTTTTTCTGTTTTCTTGTCAATTTTTTCGTTAAGTTTGTAGCTTGTTTCTAGTTCCTATTTCATTATTTTTCTATTTCTTCCTCTGCTAACTATGTGCATCATGCCCGCTTCCTATTAAGGCCTAGTTGCCCTTGTTTTTTTTCTCATTGTTGCCTTACTTTTTTACCCGTTGACTCCATTAGTTCATTCACCATCGCCCCTTCACATCTTTTGCTTATTTGCAATTATTCTATTAGCTAGTCCTTCTCGACCAGACGCTTTTTATATATTTACCAGTCTCCTTGGGTCATTTTGCCCTCCTTCCGTTGGTGTTCATATATCATATTCTTGCCCCTCCGCCTGCCAGCTTTGTCCGCCCCTTTGCTTGGTCCGTTTCTAATCATTCTGTGTTGTCCATATCTCCCTCGCTTGCTCTTTGCCTGTCAGTCCTAGTTTGGTCCATTCTTTATGTAGATTCTCTTCTATCGGCCAACTAGTTAGAACATAGGATCTATCCTAAAGAGTTACCGCTCTCATTGCGATAGCAATAGAACCGACATTCCTTGGATGGGGACGCCTTGCTTGCATTCCCATTTATATCGCCTCCTTCCCACTTCAGTCATCGGCTCTCGAGTTCCTTTTTATTCTCCTCATTTCTCTCGGGTTCCACAAGTCTCCCGCCTCCTTCCTCAATATTATCCTCGAACTGCCGGGTCATATCTACTACCGATTGCTTCTCATATTCCTCAGGGAAGTTGCTCCATTTCCTCTAATCATTCGCTGATCTTGCAGATAGTTTATTTATTTTCTATACCCTCTCTTTGATCATCCCTGTAGGTCGTGATAACCTATGTTTTCTTTCATCTCTTTGAAAGTGCATATGTTCTATTTTTCATTTTTCTAAGGTGGCATCGTTGCTCCGAGGCTTACTCATTATTTCATTCTTCTCTGCCAAGTGGCAATCGAGCCTCCCGAATTATAATTTCTTCATTGTCTCTCTTGCTGCACATGTAGCCCGGTACAAAGACTAGCCTGACAGTTTTCCTAAGTATGTTCATTCCGTGGAAGGTTCCCGATTGGTCACCGTTGTTTCTTTCTGCTGGCCACGAGCCAGCCTATTATTGTTTTGATACAATATTGTATTGATGGCACTGGGCGTACTTCAACTCCCTAATATGTCATTTTCCACATGTTTTCACCTACAAAAGTTACCTTCTGGAGTATCTCATGATTACGGTGGTGAGGGATCTAAGCCATCCTGAAGAGTCTCGCCATCCCGCTTTATCTGGGAGTACCCTCACCATATATGTTAGCGATGGAGCAACCTTCATTTTGCTTATATGGAGGATGATTCGTCTCTTTATCTATTCATGCTCTCGATGATCGGCTCAGTTTCTGAGCATGTTTTTCAAACTTCAACCCCTAGTACGGGAACCAATTTGTACTTCAAGAAGTTTCAAAGGACTCAACAGAAACAATTCACTTTCGCCAACTAGTTGTAATTACAGGACCCATCCTGTATTGATAATCTAGTTCAAAGGTTATTCTTATTTATCTATTCATTGGTTTTGTAATTTCTAGTTCAAAGGTTTTAGAGGTTAAAGGAATATACTGCATAATTCTATGTAAGTTTGAATTTGGTTGATAATACAACCTTGGATTGACTCGAGATTGATGTCAATTTAGGATTCTAGGTTTACTGGCTTTTTAGACACTTCAACCTCTGGTATAACTTGGTGGTTGCTTATGTCCTTAGCCTCAGAAAGGAAATAAGTAATAAAAGATTGCATGATACTCACATTGATCTCGACTTTGTTTATGTTAAGTATATCAAAATGGACTTTGAAGTTGTCCCTACATGAAAATAATGAGCTGATCAGATTGGGGTAAGAAGAATAAAAATGGAGTACACAATGATAGCTATTCAGAGGAGATGACTTTGTGTCACCCTCCACACAAAGACAAAGGGAGCGCCAATAAATAAAAAAGGAAATGTTGGACATGGACGTACTATCGAAAAGTAATTTTTAGAGGGTTTTTTTTATGGTTTGAGGGTTTTTAAGATTGTCATCAAATTTTGCTTTTGCCAATGGTTTTGAGGTAGAAGATGCAATTGACTCCATACTAGAAAATACACCGCATTGGGGCATGTAGAAGTAGTTTAAAAAGAAATAGTTTAAGCAAACTATGGAAGACAAACTATAATCCATAATAATAAAGCAGAAACCTAGACGATACGAAGTCCATCCTTCTTCACACTCGCCATCTATGGGCAGACAACGCATACGCCTTCTTTTCTCGAATCGGAGATTCCTTTTGACAAATCGGCTACTGATTCTCAAGATACGTGAAGAATGCTAATACGTTAAAGATAAGTAGTACTACCATATCGGCTAAAATTCTACAAAGAGAAATAAACTAACGCATGGTGAGGGTTTCCTTCATCTTCCTCCGCCACTTCACATCTCAATCCTGAAGCTCGAATTTTCTACCATACTTTTTTGAACCACTTGCAAGGGCCGAAGATTTGATGCATTTACATGTTCCACTGTATTTTATCATTGTCTAACCCCATAGTACTGACGAGATAAGATAGCAGATGCTACTATTGGTCAACCTGCTCTGACTGCTAAGTCCAATACTCGTGCCTTCTCTGGACTAAAATTTCAATAATGAACCCATGAACTTAAAAATGGACTCTCTTGGATTTCACTGTGTTGTGGCTTGCGTGTGTTTAATGTCACCATGAAGAAAGGAGCGTTGATTGCCGAGTTAGATTATCCTAAATGGACAAATATTAACCAAGATATAAAATTAAGAACACATGAAATCAATATACATGAGATAATGATAGTTTAAATAAGATAGATAAAATAAAAAATCACTTACTTGAGAACCTAACATTGTCTTGGATGCTTGAGAGGTGCCCTTTCTAAACCAAATAGCTAATAAAGAAGACATTGCTTGTAACTTTTCCAAATCGTCTGCGTATCCAAAAGGTTCTTTTCTCATGCAAGAAGTAAGTTCAAGGTCTCCAAGCATTTTAATCTTGCCTCTTTCATCGCCCGCTTGTTCAATCCTAAATAAATAGAAACCAACCAACCATCATCATCAAGGCATAATGTCCCAAAAAGAAATGCTTTTGAATTAAGGAAGTATTGCATACGCTCCATGGTGAACTTAAAATACCTCGCAAGGCATGTTATTTGTAGGAAATCAATAATAATCTAATTCAAATTCCCAATCGGTTATTTACCACTTCTCTCAGACTAGGCTTCCTAGCATGCCTTTTGCAAATTCTCTAATCATTTCCTGAAAACCTATAATCGACCTCTTTGAATATTGTTCAGGCACGCAAGATGTCTCCACAATGCAATTCAAGCGAGGTGTTGAGACCACCTTGGAAATGTCAAGGTGACATCTTCCTAAGATCGACAAAATCCAGATCGATTGTTGTACCAACACACATGTAACACTTGTCACATGGTTGTAAAAATCAATATGTACACATCGCAAATAAATAATGATAAATACTTACCAGAATTTCGTGTGACTTCTTGCTTTTCTCTTCTTTTAGAACCTTTATCATGGATCATCCAAACTTGTTTCTTGTCTTTCCTTGTGTGAATCCATTCTTCTTTTAAGACCCTGAATCCTCATGATCACCTCACCTCCCTCCAATTTTGATATTCTCTTCCAACAGCAAAACCCATCCACCAGGACAATTTAACCTATAATCACTAGACCACACCTTGCCTATCCAAGTTCCCTTTTTTGAGTACATGTAATTTATCCGTGGACTTCCAACATTCCAATTCAGCCAAGGTGTTTGTCAAAGCTCTCAACGAGAAGGTGTTTGTAATATCCCTTCCAAAACTGTACTAAACGCTTGAAAATGTATTCATACGAAAAGAAATGCAGAAACCTAATGATTTATAAGTACCCAGGCTACCTCTTGAACTTCTATCAATCTCATAAGAAGACTAAATACAGCTAAGTATATGTGCTCTAGATATTTAAGTTTTGAACACAGTGGCCTCATTTTAATTTTGAAGGCTCTAACCAACTTTCTGGGGTCACCAAATTAAGTGTGTACGGACCGTAATTGATATGTTGCAAAAGAACACCCTGAATACTTACCAGATTTCCACCAAAGCTCCAACCGATACTTTTTATCCACCCTGTGCTTTTATCACCCTTAGGAATCCTGATTTACTATGGATTCGTACCTTGTGATGACATCCAATGCACCTAACCATCTCTCACGCTATTGGGTACCCAGAGCTTTCTCAATCGATAAATCTAAGTTTTAGAGTCGCAATCAGCCTTAGTAATAAAAGATTCAAATCCATCCCTCATTACGCCTAAGTATATCCCCTGTATCTTAGTATCACATCTTGACACAAAGACGTACACGCCTCATTCAAGATACTTCGCAAAGAGGTATCTCAGAGGTTCTCATCCTCTCTCGATGCGTATACTTACTCATTATGTCACCCACCATCTCGTATAAAACCCATATTAAAATTTCATATGGTTACATATTTCGCAAGAAGAGAAGGAAAATGATCTAATCTTCAACAAGCCGACATACCTCAAAGCAAATTGGATCAAGGCGCCATATCCCGATACCCCCATTTGGCCTTTCTTACCATTGACTTTCCTGATTCTGGCTATTGCTTTTCCAAGGTTTATACTGCAGTCACCTATTGATACCTCTAGTGAACTTGAGTGCTTCCGCCGCCTTCTCTTGGGGTGTGTAAGCAAGAGGGACAAATGGGATGGAGTTTTGTTTAGTAGAAAACCGAGTAGCCGATGGTCCAAACCGAGTCGATTCCCCGTAATATTTAAAGTGCTGAAACAGTTAGACAATGAAAAATACATAAGGGGTTTCTATCAATCAAGGTATGTCCGCTCAAGAAAGTCCACCAACAAGACACTCTGTAAATAAAAAAATGAATGCTTGACTTAAGGTGTCCTGAGCCCCATAACTAAAATAGAACAAATAACCGATGGTCCTCAAACCGAGCTGATTCCCGCAATATTTAAAGTGCCAAAATAGGCTAAATGAAAAATACATATGAAACCAATGTGACATTTCAATTAAAGACTATGTTTACCGGGCAGGTGTTCGAGCCCCCATAACTATGCTAGAACAAGTAACCGATATCCAAACTTTGGATTTAAATAAAATCGATTTAAAATCGATTTAAGCAAACCTTAGATTTAAGCAAACTAGATTTGGGGCCAGAATGCAGCAGTAGCACTCAGCATATTTTCCACAAGGTTGATGCACTTGTACCAATTACTAATTCTGTTAAAAGGCCTTGCACCTGATTATGATTATGTATTACAATTTGAAACAGAAGGTTTACAATTCACTATAGCCCATCTATTACTTGCACATAGGGTAAGGTCAATGCTATTGGGCGTAACAGGAGGCATACCCAAAAGCCAATATCTGCTATATCTATAAGATTTTGTATCTGCTATATCTAGAAGATCTGCACTCGGTCTGGAAGAACAGCATTTTTTGAAAGGAAGAACAGTATTTTTTGCAGGACATAGCTATTACCTGCAATGGCGATTTGGTTCCTGAGCCCCAGCATGCAATAAACCTTCTTCGAGAGCGCCAAGACTCGGGATCTGAAGGCAGCAGTTCAGTGTTAAATTTGATCTAAAAAGCATAAGCAGATAGAATAGACAAGCACAGAAACGTGGAGGAGCGCCGCCGCACTTGGTCCAAAAGGGACAGGCGTTTTCCCTAGAGATATATGGAGCTGGATCATTTCGGATCACATAGAATGTAACATTTTTCACGGAAGATTGCAGGACATATCTATTACCTGCAATGGCGATTTGTCTAGAGCCCCAGCATGCACAAAAACTTTGAGGAGCGCCGGCCGCATTTTGATCTGGAAGGGCAAGCAGTTCAGGAGGCGTAGTTCAGGAGTATCTGTTTCTGGGAACAGGAGCAGAACTTTGTCGCTGAACAAATCCACAGTGTTAAATTTGATCTAAAAGCATAAGGAGAGTAACAGATGTTGCACAGAAACGTGGAGGAGAGTCGCACTAGGTCCAAAAGGCACAGGCGTTTTCCCTGGAGATATATGGACCTGGATCATTTTGGATCATACAAAAGTCAGCATTTTTTTCAATGGAAGATGACAGGACATATCTATTACCTGCAATGGCGATTTGTCTGGAGCCTCAGGATCACATAAAACTTTGAGGAGCGCCAGCCGCACCTGTTCTGGAAGGTGCAGCAGTTCAGGAGGCAGTTCAGGGTATCTGTTTGGAACAGGAGCTAAGAACTTAGAGCCGGAGTCAAATCCAGTGTTAATTTTGGATCTAAAAAGCATGAACAGATACAGAATAGACCAGCACAGAAAATGAGTGGAGGAGCGCCGCACCAGGTCTGGGCAAAAGGCACAGCGTTTTCCCGAGATATATGGACTCCGGCTCATTCCGGAATACATATAGAGCAGCTTTTTTTCACACGGAAGATTGCAGTGTGACATATCTATTACCTGCAATGGCGATTTGTCTGGAGCCCCAGCATGCACAAAATCCTTTGAGGAAAGCGCTGCCGCACTCGGCCCAGAAGGTGCAGCAGTTCAGGAGAAGTTGCAAAAAATTGAGATGAAAGATTATTTACCAGTTCTCATTTCCGCTTGGAGGGAGGTCCGCAGTCATTTCCGCTTGAAGGGAGGCACAGAAACTACGAGAAGCGCCGCCGCACTACGTCCAAAAGGATCCACACATTTCTGATGCTATTTTTGAACTTTTTCCACGTTTTTTCCCTGATCGTTTTTTTCCCTGGATCGTTATTTCTTCAACTTTTTTCCACGGTTTTTTTCCCTAGCTCTAGGCCTGGAGTTAACTTAACAAATGAAAATCCCCTTTTTAAAATGATAGAACAATTTTAAAGGTTTCACAATTTCTATAACGTATGTAATTAATGTGGTACAATTTAAACGGGCAAGACAGATTCAAATTTAATTATCATACGAAATTGTAGTAGTGCATTCCGCTAATTATGTTTATTCGTGGCCCAAATTTAATGTGCTAGGCGGATTTATAATGTGCTGTATGTGGGTTTCTTTGTATTAGCATTCTAGTTTCGCAGAGGGTGTGGTTGTCCGGTGGTAGCACAATTTTTCCTTCGCCAATGGCTGAGAACAAATTAAGTATAGATTCTTGCTTTCAACGCAAAATGACGGATAGTCGATCACCAGTAAACGTATTGAGAATGGTATGCACCCTCGAGAATGGAGGTACCGTCAATTGTCGAGGAAATGGCTGTGTGATAGTTTTCAATTTCGAGTGAAAAAATTGTGTGCTGTGCAATCCATGAGTGGGAGAGGCAGGACGGTCCTTGAAGAAGTTTTGTCAAGAGGTGATAGTGCGGGTCTCTATCATGTAATGGGAACTTAGAATAGCCAAAGGCACCCTATTCTAATCGAGGTCAAGACTCCTCATGCACCCATAATTGTTGATAGTCCGAATCTAACATATTCTTGAGAGCATGTAAATATTGTATCCACGCTTCATGACAAAAGAGTTGATAGTTTTTGGATCTAAAGGAATTGGAAAAAGATCAAGGTTTCATCTGCTTTCTACACCAACATCAAGAAGATGTCTTCCTCCCATTACAATGGCAATGTAGCATTCGAGCTTCCAAATGAATTGTCATTGAGTCTCTATGGCGTATGGAAAGAAAGGTCATCCATCTATAATCAAACCCAGAAGACAAGTCACTCATTCGATGGTATAGTTAAATATTCCAAGTGTTGTGGTCATTTAAGGTGCATGAATCCGACATGTGATTATTTTCTTTTCCTTAGAAGTCTACCAAAATGATGTCCGTGCTGGAAGGGAATATGAAGCAACAACCCCGTGACTTGGGTCTCTATATCACGATCATGGAGTGCTTGCTTGTGAACATCAGGAGGAGCAACCCAACATGCCCTCGGCATCTGTGTGGATATATTATGTTATACTGCACGGCCACATACAAGATTAGCCCTTCATGTCGGGTACATGATAACCATCCCATCGTGGATCTCCAACTCGTAGAAGAATTAAATTTGTTACACCAAATGGTGTGAATAGTAGACTTAATGCTCAATAGGAAGCAAAAAGGGGCAAAAATGTGATACGATGGAGAGTAGCCATGGAGATCATCATCAACAAACTTGTTGACAACTGACTAATCGTGATGACATACGCTTGTGGGGAGAGATAGAATAGACAATCTCGCTAGCTAACTTCTTCAACTCTTTGCAATAGTACAGTATTCTTTTTCTCACTTGGTTACCTTTCAATTGTAACTATTTGATTATGCATCTTTCTAAATTTCATTTTGTTGTAGGATACTAAAGGATAAATAAGAGTCTTGAAACTAAAGTTCAGTAAAAAGATGAAGTTGGAAAGATCGTTATACTTAAAACAAAGACTGCAAATATCAATTTTTTTCATGGTTCCAAGTTTCCATACCAACTTACAAGGATTTGCGGACAATGGCCTGTTATGTCTTTCAAAATGTCCACAACAGAGCTGGTTCGAGTGAAGCTCAATGTGAATGCGCCCGTGAGGAGACTTAGAAGACTCTTTTGGGTCCATTTTGACCACACGTAAAACGTGACCGTTGGTGGACTACTTTAGCATGCCATGTGTACCACCCCAGGTAAATTTGTTTTTCTTCTTTTCAATGGCCTTTTAAAATATTAAAGCAATCTTGAAATGTTCAAGATATGTTGTCTTCTTACAATAGCAACATGTGATATGAAACCCGGGAGACGTTGGCTCGCATAAAGTTCGAATAAGCCAAATAGTCATGGTACTAAAGAACCAACACCTGCTCAATTCAAAGGATTCATGGCGTATAGTCAAGCTAATTGAATGCCATTCGAGCTGCTCAATGATGCCACCCCATGGAAGGAAAGGAACGTGGTTGTAAATTCCATTGGGGAACAGTTGTCTCGCATGCACACAAATAAGCATATATCAGCAAGAACATAGACAAGAGCATCCGAATTTATGCAGGGCCCGAGATCCAGACCCACCTATGAAGATGTCAAGTTGTTTTTCGTATTGTCAATTGCGGTTCCTGAAAACCACCCCTTCGTACATAAAGTCTCAGGGTCTCATGGCTAGCATGTGGTGGCATCAAAGAGTGAGCGATGAAACTTATGGAGGATGATAAATCTAGCAACCAAACCCTAACACCAATCTATCCAACTGCGGCATGCTAGTTGGTTGGCATCAAGAGGGTATGTGAATAAATTATCCTCGCACGTATGGCGCCTTGCACGATCCGACCAAGTCAGTGGCCGCAGCGCAAAGTGCAAAGTGCAAAGCCCATAGAGAAAGGCGCAATTTTGTTGGAATAGGTCCGTATGATACTTTGATGCTGTAATGGGTACTCAATGACTAGTAATGTTACCCCGTCTCGCTTGTGCCGGGCTGCTAGTGAACTCTCAAGTAGCTTTACATAAGGAATAATAATCATTCATGCCCATTAGGAGGAAATAATCGACTATTTTAAAAAAGGACCGTAGAGGCAATGCATTATAGCAAGGATTTAGGTTCTCGTAGTCATCGGCCCGGCCAAGAGCACACGCCTAGAGTTAGGGTAGAGATGCTTCAAAGAAACGAATATACTCTTGATGATGCTACATATCTTGTATGGGAGGAAGGAGTTATGCCGCCAGAGGATTGGGCTAATGTAAGAATGAGCCCGGTAGTAAAATAAGATGTCAAGGTAGTAAACCGTTCAATGGCCTCAGATGCACCAAAATTACTGTGGTACGCATGTAATCCACTATTGCACCATGCCTTCAACGTGGGCAAAGGAAAGCAAATGGTCGAGAGGTCACACAAAGGTTTTGGCTTTGTCCCTCAAAATGTGCAAAGATACCTACTATCCAGCTATGTGGCATCGTAAGTGCCACACCCACTGGTTCAACAGATTGGGCCTCGGTGGCAAAGGGGTGTGAATATCACTAGCAGTTGAAACATTGGAGAAAGGAAATTTTCTATTAGAGGGATTAATCCAAGGAGCTCAACCCCAATGTGACTAGTGTGAATTCTCCCATCAGCACGTACTCTTCCCACTAAGGAACGCTTTGGGGTGCTTATTAAACGCATTTGAGGAAGCTTTGTGTGAAGTCAAACAAAGCTTTAACTGCTTTTGCTAACTAGAGTGTGATATTGAGTCCATAAAGGTCAATATCCTCCACACGGACAGTCGAAAGTACCGTGCTCGTAATTTATTATGAGACTTATAGCGTAGTCCGAAGCATCCCACATGCATGCCCGGATTTCATGGTCGAGCGTAAAAGGGTAAAGTATTCCATGCAAACATCCGATGTAACGTGATTTGGCGAAAGTCCTCAACCATGACCCTAGGTTTTGACATCATCTCAAATTGTATTAGATGAGAATGTTCTACATAGGCCCTTCCTTTGAGGAAGAACTACGCTTTTTTGTAACGCACTTTCATATCAACCCCATTAGTTAATAAGTGGTGGCTGGTAACTCCGTGACCAGACATATTAGTGTATGTATAATATATATATTATTCACCATTTTGATTTAGCTATATGTTGACTCGCATGTATTTCAGTATTCCGTATATGCTCCACAGGGCAAGACAGCACAAAATGGCAATCACATAAGATGCTACAACAAAATATTCTATGAATATTCTCTTGTAAACCCTCCCAAGCCATCCACAAAACCCTCCAAATAAAATTTCGTAGACTATCATCAATGGTTAAAGGTATGCAAATAAGCTTAAGCACAAATTCCTCAGTGATATTTATATGTTGATTAGCTGCTCAAAGTATATGGATTACCCTTTATAAATTACAATTTATAGAGATCTCGAAAAATCAAAGAGGTCATGTACCATGTTATCTGCCACATTAAAAAATAGCCATTTATATGGCTCCCATTCTATGGCCTCCATCACAAATAACGTGAAGTATTGATAATAGAGGATGATTACTCAAATTCTAATCTAGAGCTATAGATCCAAAAAGAAAGTGTTGCTGTACATAATGATATAATGTTTTCTAAGGACTCAAATATGGTACAAGTTCCTAAACACCTAATAACCTGGCTATTAATGTTTTCTAAGGACTCAAATATAAGTAAGCAAGTTCTCAAACAAATGATCAATCTACCAAAGTACTAAAATGGTAGGTCTATAATCTCGTGATACCTGCTAGTATCCTAATAGGGTATAAAAAATCACAATAGGGTTGGCTTGACCTCTGTGTGAGGGGGGCCCTCCCCATATATGTGTTTTTAAAATAACCCAAATTCTACGGATGGAGGTGTACTTTTAATTATGACTATGCCTATTCTATGTAAGATAGGAATTTCAGTTATCATTTTGAGTTTAACTTCTTGGCTATTATATTGATAATGAAAAATCACATGCCTAATGGCATTTCTATAGTGGTTGTCATCATTCCAACGTATGCATTTATTTTTAAGAAAGAGAGATCCACTTTTCCATAAAAGTTGCATGATACATGCATGTTTACCACTTGTTGACCATATCTTCCTTTGCATGCATGTATTCTAAGTTCATGGAATTCCACTAAGTTAATTCCACACATTTGTGCTATGGAAGGCAACGCTCCTTCGCATGTATGGAAAAATCATTTGCTATCTTTATTTAGTGGTTTTTCAATTGTCTTGGCTGATCACAGGTGATAATATCTCACATATACTAAACGAACCCCTAATATTTAGGGTTCCCAAACGTCTTCAAAGCGGCTCCTACTAGACAGTGCGCCTGCTATCCTCTATTCTCCTTTATTCTCATTGTCAGACCCATGTACATTCGCTCCGATCCTCCAACCAAAGACAGATCCTTATCTCATAGGGAAGACCCAGCCTTGTAGACTGCCCTCTTCTTATTTTTGCAAGCATAAGCACTACAGCATGCATATTCTCACAGTAAACCGAATCGCAAAATGAACACCTTATGCTCTAGCAATAGGAATATTTCATGTACAAGCCGGTAGCATGTGCAGAACGTTTCATGTAAAGCACCAAGTCTCTGTATATTCAACTAGATAATTATGGGTCATATCCCAACACGCTCAGTAATATAGACAATCGAAATTGTATTCATATCTTAGATAGCGCAAACGCTTTTGCTGAACAGCAAGTTTTTCCACATACAAGCATCTCGCTTCTCAAAATAGAGATAAGTAAGCAACCCCGAGGGTTTGGCCTTTATCTTTTTTCTTCCACTCATTCTCGAATGCTTTGTTATTCAATACTTATACAAATATCGAACTGGATATTTAGAGTTCTTGGTTTGGTTATTTGTATCTCATCCTTATATCAATAACTGGGTTCTTATTACATGGAAGAGATAAGTTGATGCTTGCATTTGATCCGTTTCGGAATCATAGTGATACAAATTGATCCCTTAACTTCAATAATCAGCAAGTAGAGATAGCCTGATGCTTGCACTTTAACAAAAAGGTTTGAATGCAAGATCATAGTCTATTGAACTATTTATTTCCTCCATATTTCAGTTTCTAACCACAGGCGTATGTCAAGGCCACCGCTATAAACCGAGAGGCTACCTTTTGGTTCTCCAACTATTACCATTCTTATATGCTAATGTTTTGATGATTGGCCGCAGTACCGACCTCTCGCTTTGTCGTTGTTTTGTGCTTCCATAGCTGGAGTAATCGAAAATGGAAGCGTGAGATAAGCTTTTACAAACATGGTCCGCTTAATTTTCTACTCAAGGGAAGAACCTGCCCTATGTTTATTACTGTTACTTTTCGAAAACTTGTAAAGCTCTATTTGAAGTAGGTATCATGGTCTCCCATATCTGCTTATAGTTTAATCTTTGGCCGAATGGCTTCTTCATTGCCATTTCTTAGTTTGCATGCTATTGTAGCCGTTTTCTACTTGTAGCGCTGTTAAATATTTTCCTCTCAAACATTATGTAAATTTCATTCATACATCGGATTTATGAGAATGCCTTCTATTATATAGTTCGCTCACTAAATCATGGCAATAACATAACGATTGCCGTCGCTAAAATAAGTTACAAATTATTTTTCTTCTTGCAATGATTATTCCCCTTGTATGTGCAATTTATTTTTCCAAAGCGGGGCTTTGCTCAAATTTTGTCCCCGACTTATCGACTCTAATGGTACGTCTACATTTGATATTTGGAAATATGCAACAATTAGTCAATTGGAGCTTGACTTTTCAGCTCCAAGTTCTGGCCTAGTTTGTTGGTATCAATGATGTAAAACTTCGGCTTGTAAAGTCGAGCTTATAAATACAGATAATCCGGTTCAAAGGTTATTCTTGACTTCATTCATTCATTGGTTTTGGTAGGTTTTGTGAGGCTAAAGGACACAAGTACCAGAGTATCTTTTACGAAGTTTGAATTCGTTGATAATACAATCCTTGGGATGGACCGAGGATTGATGTCGCAATTTAGGATTCTAGGTTTACCGTGGTTTTTAGACACTTCAACTCCTCGTATAACTGTGGTTGCTTGGTGTCCTTTAGCCCTTTGTAAAGTGGAAATATAATAAAGATTGCATGATACCACATTGATCTGACTTTGTTTTTGTGGATAAAAGGGTACATTGAGCACCGGTGACTTTGGAAGTTGTCCCTACATGAAATAATGAGTCGAATTTATTGGGTAAGAAGTTACAAATGGAGTGCACAATGATAGGCTGGCCTAGAGGAGATGGACTTTTGTGTCATCTCTCCACACAAAGACAAAGGGAGCGCCTACTGCAAATCAAAAGGAAAATGTTGACATGGACGCATTTATCACTTATATATATATGGTTAAAAGGTATGCAATTGCTTAAAAGCACAAATTCTCGTGATATTTATATGTTGATTAGTCGCTCAAAAAGTTATGGATTACCCTTTATAAATTACAGAGATCCTCGAAAAATCAAAGAGGTCATGTACCTCATATGCCATTCGCCACATTAAAAAATACGCTAATATATGGCTCCTCCCATTCTGGCGGCCCATCACAACACCGGTGAAGGACATAATAGATATCAATACCAAATTTGCAACCAACGACCTCCCCGGCAAACCTATAGATCCAAAAGAAAGTGTTGTCAGACATACGATACATAATGTTTTCTAAGGACTCAAATATAGTGTGTACAAGTTCTCAAAATAAACAGATCATGTAACCTATTATTAATGTTTTCTAAGGACTCAAATATGTACAAGTTCTCAAATTGTTGATCAATAAATCAAAAGACTAAATGGTAGGTCTATAATATGTGATAATCAAGTATGGGTGATTCAATAGGCATAAAATCTCGTAATAGTTATTTGACCGCATGAGGGGACAAATTCTCCCCTATGATATGTGTTTTTAAAAATGGTCAACCCAATTTACTTGATGGAGGTAGGCTTTTTACCATGACTATGCCTATTCTATATGATAGAAATTCTGTATTATCATTTTGAGTTGTGAACTCCCCCTGGCTATTACATGCATAGTTCAAAATCATCACATGCTCTAATGGTACGAGTATGAGCCACTATCTCAACGTATGCATTTATTTAAGAAAGAGAGATCCACTTTTTCCTTATTAAAAAGTTGCATGATACATGCACAAGCCATCACTTGTTGACCATTTCTTTGCATGCATTTAATTTCTAAGTTCATGGAATCCAATGAAGAATTCCACACATTTGCACATGGAAGGCAACGACGTCTCTCTTTGCACAGGTATGGAAAATCATTTGCTATCTTTATTTTATGGTTTTTCTATTGTCTCACGATCATGTGTGATAATATCTCAAGATAGTCACCATCCTTTCTACCTGTATATAACTTCTTTTGAAGGGATAGGTGGACAAACCCTATCACCGTGATTACTCTTACCAAGGCACTCAGAAGGTGGTAGAGAAATGGATTCGAAGATTAGAAGAGCGTACCGCCACTGCCTTCATAGAAGCCGCCAACGCTTGGAATTTAGCTCCTCACCATAAAGGTAAATCATCATGAACATTAATTAAAAACAGAGGCCGATTGCTCGATAAGCATTCAACCCTGTCGGGCTAGACAAAGAATAATATGCCCAAATACGACTCCCTCCCTCTAGAGCCCTTGGGTGAGACATGATGTATAGATCAACATATCCCTAGCTCCTAATCCACTCCACTAATCCATTCCACCTAGTTGCATTATACAAAAAGAAGACTAAAATTAAAAAGGGTACCGATCATTTATCCTAAAATCCACCTATTTAGTCTCTTCTCATGAGATTGTATATCTTTGGGATAAGTTTATCCTTAAATAACTCCAAAAGACTTAAACCTGCTAATTTGCAAGTCAATTCAAATGATTTCTTCATTTCATCTCGGTGTCGCACTCCACCCATAGAGAGCAACAGAAGGAAGATATGAACTAATACGTGGAAAATCTGGCCAGATTGTAGACCACTCCCCCGTATTATGTCTCAAGAAAAACCTCGAAAAATGGTGCAGGAAGGACTAATCTTACAAAGAAAGGAGTGTCTTGGCCTCGCAGCCATCTTCAAAGATCATCTTCATGTCACGCCGATCCGGCAGAGAAGCGCTAAGCCTCCCGCTAACGCCCCAGCCGCCTGCTTTGCCCTCCTAACATCGACATTATCTCTTTATCAAGTCGATTTCGTCGTGCTTAGGGCTCGCTGGAGCTTGTCCAGCCTTTCGAGGTGTATAGCATCACTGCTTTGGTATGTGGTTTAAGCTGTCGCAAAATGCCTGATTTCCGGATCGGGTTCGGGAGCAAGTCATGGTTGTCTCCCCGCCAGATGTGCTGATGGGGGATCGGTTGAGGCCTCATGGCTTGGGGCCGGGCCAAGGGAGATTACAGAGAGGAAGAACCTCCAAAGAAAGGGGAAGGGCACGTCCCTAAGATGCATGAAGAGGCGGCCATAGGTATGGCATGCAATTAGTAGCAGCAGATGTGAGTGGGAGCCTTGAACTCCCCGCTTGGGCTGAGAGGTATGTGGATTGCTCCTTCTTGGGCAATATAATTCGAGACCCTAGTAGATTGTGTTTCTTGAGACCTGGCCTTGATCCTGGCATCAAGCATGCCCCTTTGAACGGATCCAGGATGCCCCTTCCCCGTGGCTTGGAAGGATCACTTGCCGGTGATGCGCCTCTTCTAGGGTGCATGTAGCCGATGTGCCTCCGGGTGCCCCGACACCTCAGATGCCAGTAGCGGCAGCCCAACCCCTGTGGCGCCTTACCGCGTGAGCACGACACCGCTGTTCTCGTGACCACTTACCGGGTTTCGGGGATTAGGGATCAAGCGCAAGGCTCGGAGTGTAGGACCGCCTCTGTGTTCAAGAGGCTCAAATTTGTGGAGATCATCACTGCTGACCTCAAGCAGCAGCTCTTCTTCCGCAGACTCCATGGATATACGATCACACCGCATATGTTCGTACTATCGAGAATCTAGTTTCATTTGGTGATTGGGCTACTTCACTGTTACATATTGGACACGAGGAGATAAAGCTTAGCCTTTGGCTTGCTTGACATTTGAGGCGGATTGGTTTGCCCAGACTGCCTCCTCCTCAAATTCTACCAAAATAATTTCTTCATAATCATGTTTGAGTACGAGTCTCCGTATGCAATTAAGGTTAGTTTGGGGTGGATACTTTGGTGTAAACTTATGTGTTGTATCAAGATTATACTCCCGCAATGTGTCCACCAGCTTCTTTGACATCGGGTTAAACTCGTGTTGGTTCCGTGATTCGTGATCTTCTCCGATCCGATGGTGCATGATTTCTTGGTTTCTATGGCTAATGACCGGTGTATATTTGTCTCATTTCTATTGTGCGTGTCCCCAAGACTGTGTTGCTCGCTTCGCTTTGCACTGCGGCTACTTCTCTTCCAAAGGCGAGGGTCCCCGGCATTTCTCCGAGCTGAAGCTTTTTGAATGGCACCGAGATCCGGGCGGATATTTCATCTATTGTGCTACCATCCCACCACGTTGATGATCCGCTGTGCTTGTAGATGTGGTAGGGGCTATGTGCTTATGCAGTCTTGATTCCTTTATTCCCGAGGCAATGCATGAGGACCTGTGGTGCAAAGTTGAGTGGGGAGTTGGACGAGGTGGTGTGCTTGGGAGGCTGGGGACGAGCCTGGCAAAGCTTATACCGGGCCGCCTAATGGATGGCGGGGCTAGGGACGTGGTGGTGGCCGGGTGGAGAGGGCCTGGGACATGATTTGGCTGCTAGGTCCGGGAGGATGTAATGGGAGGGCTGGTGATTCCGGGTGGGGATGTCCCAGAGATAGCCGAAGGTGAGGTGGCCGAGCAATGCCTGGAGGTAGAGAGACTTGTGTGGCCCATGACTCTAAGGAAGGTGCTCCAGGGACTCCACCACTTGTTGGATTTTGGAATCTCAATGAGAGGCCGTGGGCCTGGGATTGTTGTGATTTTAATCCTCCGGCTCTAGATGATGACTCTCGTGGAGGCACGATGGCCCCGGGTGGGTAGGCATGTGGGGCTGGACACTTCCTCCGGGATGAGTTGTGCCCATCTCAGCTGAATGTAAGTGGGGTGCTGGCCCCAGTAGTAAGAGGGCCTGTGCTCTCTTGGCACTCGGGCAGCTGGGCGTCCCCGACATTGTTTGCATTCAAGAGCAGGCGTCGCTGTGGGTGATAAGGTTCAGGGCCATGAATCATGGCTGGTAGGCAGCTCGGCTCCTGCTTCTTCCGGGCTGACTAGTGGGGTACCTTATTGCTTGAGGAGGATGTGCGTGTCACGTGATCTACCGACAAAGCCTTGGCCTTGTGCGCCAAATTAAGGGTTGGAGGGAGGGCAAGAGTGGGGATTGTTAATGTTTATGCTCTAATCAGCCTTCTCAGCGGGGTGCTTTATGGGCCACAATGGTCAAGCGCAGCCCTCGTGGGCGTGTGTGCTCTGGTTGTTGTTAGGGGACTTGATGATGGCAGAGCGAGTAGAGGATCGCCTAGTTCGGAACCTGCTGTGCATGGGTTTGAGAGGACCAAGACCCCATTTGTTGGTGATTTGAAGCCTTGTCGAGGTCCCCTCGACTTGTCTCTTCGCCTATTGTAATAGGCGATTGGTGCGTCGCAAAGGAGTGCTAGGTATGACCGTTAGTGCCTTCCCCATGCGCATCGGATGCGTGTGTGCCTTCTTTGCGCCCGAGTAAACATTCTATCTACCTCCGGCCTGATCATTACCCCTCGTGCTCGTCCAGTCAGGTGCAGTTGCCTCTCGGCCTCTAGACGGTGTGTTCTGTTTGAACACCTGGCTTGGCTGATGCGGGATTTCTCGGCCCAAAGGCCGGAGTTGTGGCTTGATACCTTTTCATCTCCGAAGGGGTATGTCCTATGGTGATGACCTCAAGGCTGTGGGTGTGAAGCATTTTGCCAAGGTCTTTGGTAGGCAGCGTAGCAGCAGGAGAGCCAAGTAGGAGTTGCATGGTCTCTAATGAGCGAGATTCGGGCGCACTGATGGCAGCTAGGAGAATGCAAAGGTTGCAACAGACAAGCTTGCTCCTCGAGCAAAGTTAAAGTGCGGAGGCATCGTGGTGAAGGCGGTCCTTACCTGGTTGAAGGAGGGGGACAGCAAGTTCACGGTTCTTCGTGAGCAACAGGGTGCAAGCATGAGCAGGCAAAGATCTACGGCCCCTTGCTTTGACGGATGGTCGACTTGAGGATCCCCAACACTTCCTCAAAGTACAACAAGAAAGCCGCCTCTCGCCAATGTGTGGCGCTTTGGGAAGCCGTCTCAGGCATGTGGAGTTGCCCGGCACCTGTATGGTCTCCGCCTTTCCCACATGCATCCCCTTTCCTCACAGGAGGTTGGGCGGGCTTGGGATCATGTGCGTGTGCCTTCCGCCTAGATTACGCCCCGCCTTATCACCACTCTTCTCCTTCTTGTGGGTTCCTCTACTCCCCGCCATCTCTGTTCTTGGTCGCCACCTGCATGCTCTGACGCCAGTTCTGGAGGCGAGCCGGCCGCGGCTCACCTTGGAGGATCGCAGGGCCAGGTGGCCACCAGCTTCTGTGGGAGTTTCCTCTCGAGTCAGCTTTCTCTCGAGGCAACAACGGCTAATCCTAAACACGTATGTGGAGTATTTCTACACACATACCTATAGTTCCTCGTGATGATGTGGTGGTGCAGTTTGAAGGTTCATCCAGATGTTGTGTCTTCTTGCTTGAGCGGTCTTACCGTGGCCGGCTATTCATGAACCGCCTCAGTGGTCTCGGCAACGTTCTGATGGCGCCCGCCTGGACGTGGACATGGAGCTCACTTCCCACCGGGTTAGTGCTTCGGCGGCAGTGTGGTGCACTGTATCAGGTGAATGCCCTTGTGAGCCTGGCGAGGCCGGTGAGCTCTGGTCTCGCTCTTTTTGTTGTGGCTTTCATCGTGAGAATCGTGGAGCATGCTCCAGTTTTTATGCCTCACTTGCAAAAGGCCGTGAAAGTAATACGTAACTGAACGT